>KB670836.1:56985-354485 GCA_000349105.1 Anopheles epiroticus
GCGGAAGCCTACCAAAGGATCGAGCAGGCGGCAGAAGACCTCGGGTTGCAGATTAACGAGGCAAAAACCAAACTGATGGTGACGCCTCCAGCGGTCCTACTGACAAATGCCGATTTACGTAGGGGTCAAAAGTCAGCAGCGACAACAGCATAGAATTCGAGCTGCGCGCACGGATGCTGGCGGCCAGCCGGTCATTCTATAGCCTGAGGAAGCATTTCACCTCACAAAACCTGTCGCGACGGACGAAGCTGGGACTATATCGCACCTATATAGTTCCAGTACTCACGTATGCCTCTGAGACATGGACGCTGTCCAAAATTGACGAAACCCTTTTAGCCGCGTTCGAGAGGAAGATGCTCTGGAGGATTGTTGGCCCCATACTTGAGGAGGGACAATGGAGGAACCAATACAACGACCTTACCCTTGTGTCATGTTATACGCATGGACTCGGACGACCCAGCCCGTAAAGTCCTCTTAGGCCGTCCACATGGACAGAGGAGGCGTGGTAGGCCCAAGCTGTGGTGGGAAGATGGCGTTGAGGCGTCCGCCATCAAGGCCAGGATAACAGATTGGCCGACGACGGCGCGAGACCGTTAGCGGTTTCGGAGTTTGCTGCAGCAGGTCAAGACCACGAAGCGGTTGTAGCGCCCGATAAGTGAAGTGAAGTGAATCCCAAAATGATTTTGATAGCTTCCGCTAACTTCCAATAGATGTGCGCCAGCGTAGACCAAGTTTATACACCGTCGATTCCGGATTATGCATCTTCGATCCCGGCTCAACACTTTCTATCGATTCAATTAGTTTTAAGCCTTTTTTAGACGGAATAAATATTCTCTCAGCTAGAGTTCGCACTTTTCTAACTTTCCATCCAGAGCATTCTACTGATAAGATACACCCTATGAAGACTGTTTGTTTGTTGAATATCAAAAACATGTGAAGCAAATTCTATGAAGCTTTAAAACATTAATTTCCCAAAACGGTTATTTTCCTTTCCCCTTTTCAGTAACAGCAGGAACAGCATTTACTTGTTTCTTATTTATTTTTCGATTAAACATCCTGTTTTCGTTGGCAGTTCTCCCATTCATGCATGCTTACGGAAACCACGGCCCAGCCACGAAACACACCAGGCTGCTCCATTTCATCTGGAATAGAAACATCTCCAACCCAACCACGAACCCGCCACCCATCCATCCATCCATGTTTAATGTTTCGCTCCGCTTTTGGTCCAGCAATTTGCTTCTCCGATTATCGCACCATGACATTTAATTTCATCGCCGCCCCGCTCCGGCAGGTCCGTGTGCAGGTCCGAGTCATTTATTATCTAATTAAGCAGCGAGTGGGAAAACAAATGACACCGATACCGGGTCGCGATAATTCGTCCGTTTGGTTCCATTTTCCTCGGGCACCGGTCAACGGCACGGAACCGGCACCGGTCAGTTTGCCTGGCGAAAACGCACGAAACCGAAATGAAAACAGAAATAAGAAACTAGGCAAGGGGGGGGTGGGAGGGATAAGAGTGAGAGGTCACGCACAACCCAACACTGTTCGCGAACAAAACACAAAAAAAACGGAAGGATACCGGGCGGCGGCAATGCAGTGGCGCATCATTAATAAATTTAATTCCTTTCCTGCCTTGCGCAAAGATCGTTCCCATTCGCACGCTGCTCGCGCACCATTAATCATTGATGCGTTTCGGGTACGCTCCTTGGATGGAAAGGGACCGTCTTTTGGTTCGCTTTTTCTTTTTTTTCTCCGCTCCCGTCTGTCAACTTGTCAGAAAGACGGAACAATGCTAAACGCCACGTTTTGCGCGAATCATTCCACCGCTTCTTCCATTCTACCGAACGAGGCGAAGGGAAGGAACCCACCATCGTTGGGTGAGAAGAAAAGCTTCACTAATTTGCTTCGGTCACCGAATTTTAACCCCCGAATTCAAAGCGTTTCACAGCGCCCAGACACAGGGAGGGTTTCCTTTTTGCGTACGTCCTTCGTCCTTCGTTCGGCCGCTTCCCTCACGTCTCGCCATTATTCTTCGTTTGCTGTCAATTATTTTCCATTTTTCGTCCCAGTAAGACACTCTAACTAGCCCGGATACATTAATGGGTCTGCTGCAGTTCATGTCGGACTCTGTCACTCGTACTCAAGTAAGTACGAATGGAAAGAAAATGGAAAATGAGGATTATTTAGTGGTTGGAGAGTTGGCAATCAATTGAATTAAGGATATTTCACTTAAAAATTTGTCAGTTGTAAGGGTTTATACAACTTGTACAAATAAAAATAAGTATAATAATAAGAATGTTTTTTTCACACTTAGACGAAACACTTTTTTAAGTTTTAATTTAATTTAAGCATGTCAGAGGTCGACGCAGTTGAAGAAATTTTAACCCAACCCGAATCCGTCCAAACCAGGCAATGAACGTCTTTTTCCATATATCTGCTATTAGTATCTAGCTACAGAGACCAGGAAAAGCATTTGGTAAAAGTCATACTTATCGACCTATCAGGTCCTATAACCGTTCTGCTACGCTGGTCTGCAGCTCCAATTCGTCCTTCCAACCGTGATAGAGAACGTACTCTCGTAGACTTCCACATGTTTAGGCGTTCCATGTGAACAACATAAGTAGATCTTACTGAGTCGTCCAATTCCGCTGGAACAACGCGACTAGTTTGTTTTTATCATCCTACTAACATACGAGGTCAAAAATCTTTCAGAGCATTTTCCTCTTCAACACAGAGACATGAAGAATGAGTACTGGGACTAGAATGGAACGACATAGTTCTATAGACATGGGTATTTAAAGGTACAACTTAGTCCCAGATTCGTACGACACCGAAAATTGTTTGATGTTAACTGCTTGATTAGGCTATAGACAACATAGGCAGGAAGCATCCTTGCACATTGTTCGACTTTGAATGTTATCGGTTTTGTATTTTACCCTAAGATAGTTGAAGTTTAGGACGACTTCCAAAAGTCCCTTGCTACGTTAATCTTCGTTGTGAGGATCTCTGTCACCTTCTAGACACTTTGGTAGGATTCAGAGGTATAAGAAAGATGCAAACACATATATCATCAGCAAATGCCAAGACCTGTATTGACCTGTATAAGATGGTCCCAGAAGTCTCCATCTCTAGCGTCCAATTGAACAGAAAACAAGTAAGCCCATCTCCACGACTCATTCTTTTGGGGGCATAAAAAGATCCGGGAATTTTTCATTCACCTCTGTTGGCGTATGATGTTGGACATAGCCTATTCGTCAAAACTTGAGGCGTAGTTATTGTGTGCGATTGCGCCCTACACTGGATTACCCTGAGGTATAAGAAGCGATACCTCCAAATTTGGTCCTTTGGCCGCCAAACGCCACTAGCTTACCTCCAAGAACATCGATGAGCGCCCTATGGTCTGTAAGTATCTCTACCCACCATGGCCAATAAATAGATCTGAATATTGAGATCTGAAGTTTGGAAATGAATTCCGTTCTTCGAAGATCTTGTTATGCGAATAAGTTTATTCTATTTTTCTTCCAACCAGACCCCGAGCCGACTTGCGCTTCTAGCGATGTATGGGTTTCCCTTGACATGTTACCTAAGCGATGTCTATCTCTCCTTGTCCACAAAGCACGTGATTTGTCACGGCGCTAAGTGCAAGATGGCGCTTCTTGTGGCCTTCCAATTATTTGCCTAACTCTAGGCACCGTAATTGTCTATTTCCTACAGTAATTTTATTTCGAAATGCGCTTGGATCCTCTTAGAATCAGAGAAAACATACTGTCGACAATTTTCAACACCGTTGCAGTTCAATTTATATACGTTCCTGCAAGTGGGATAGATGTTACCCAACTTCCGGTCATAAGAAGTGTGTTGGGACTAGCTCTTTCTTCAGTTACTATTTGAGAATTTCATTCTCTTTTAGTCCTGTTACTCCCGTTTCAGTTCAGATCCCGTACACCTTTTCATCCATAACTGGACAGATCTTACAATAACAAAAATGACTCCAAATCAAGATCAATCCCAAGAACACGATTTGTCTAACGAACAACCCAAAAGCGGTATTATTTCCTTCATGATTGATTGCTTCACCAAATTGCACTATAATTGAGCGACGCTCGCTGCTGTTTCTTCCCTACGTAGTCACACACACCACGCGTCCACCGATTCGATTCGAATAAAAATTAAATTAATCATAACAAATCTCGTTTCCAACGGGTACACACACGCGATCCGAACCGGTCAGACGCGTGGCCCCTTTCGAAAAAAGGTAAACCGAAAAAACCGCCCATTCCACTGCCTAATGATCTATTGAACGGTTTGTATGGGGTTTTTCGTGCCGAGCAACTTCCCAACCCAAGTTCTTGTGGCGTAGTAAGTGCCCGGACCGGTAAAAAAACCAGCGATCCACACAAAATATTGCCCCCCATCAATAACTCGATGCGCTGGTCCGGTTCATTTCCATTTATCACAACGCCGTTTGTCCCAGCAAGCTAACTACTGTGCTCTGCTCTGCCCGATACGAACGGGATAACAACAAGCCAACGTGGGAGTCCGGTGCGCTACGAGGCGTGTCACGGAATATTATGGAAAAAGGGCAACGGGCCCACGAAAAAGCGCGCACGTTGAAAAATTGCGCATGATGATGACAAGACAAATCACTCGTTGGTGCTTCTTTTGGTACGGTTCTTCCCAAAATTGTCCTTGCTGGTCAACTATGAGAGACAGTTTTTTGCTTCTTTTTTTTTGGAATATGTCACGATATTCTCCCTCTCCCCGGTAACTGTATTGAGTTCTTACCAAATGGTCCAAAACCATAAAGGACGAAATGTTCCCCTAAAACCATCATACTAACAGCTATCTAATCAATATTTATACTTATACTGAATATTGATACGGTGAAAAAGAAATAAAACAAGAAAAAAGAAGCCAGCCTGAAGAAGAAACAATCTTTATATCTCTTTTCTTTTATTATCAAATACACAAAAAAACAGTTTTCCGAAAAACGTACAAAAAATGCATTATTTTGGCATTGCCTAAAATATAAGAGCGAACATCCGAAAGGTTAACAAACAACCGCCCAGTGGGGAATGATACGAGTAGTGGTAAGATGAAGACGGCCAGAGCAAATGCCTATCGTGAGGTTTAGTTTAGTTTAGTAAGTGTGTAAGTATAAATAAATAACAATGCTTCTCTCTCTCTCTCGCTACACCCATAGCAAAGAACTAGTCGCTCACGTCTCAATGCTTCTGGTGCCACTTGTACGAACCGTAGTACTTGAAGTTGTTCTCGTCACACTTCCGGTCGGCTTCCTTCGGTCCGCGCGATCCGTACACGTACTTGATCGGGTCCGGTCGCTCGCGCTCGATGTAGTGCAGCAGCGGCGTAAAGATGCGCCACGCCTCGCTCAGCTCATCCGACCGCACAAAGTGCATCTGCGAGCCGCAGAACACGTCCAGTATGAGCCGCTCGTACGCATCCGGCAGCGCCACATCCTTGTACCGGTGGCCGTACGTCAGGTCCAGCTCCGTCTCCTCCATGTCGAACGTAATGCCGGGCGATTTGGTCATCATCTTCACGTACAGTGCCTCGCCCGGCTGCACCCGTATCACCAGCTCGTTGCGCTTCGGCTTGCCGTCGAAAATGTCCCCCGGCACGTCGTGGTACTGGATGCGCACCTCCGCCTTGCGCTCGTTCAGCGCCTTGCCGCAGCGCAGTATGAACGGTACACCGTCCCACCGCTCGTTGTTGATCTTCAGCACGGCCAGCGCGTACGTGGGCGTGACCGAGCCCTTCGGCACGGTCGGATCGTCCAGGTAGCCCATGCGCGAGTCCTCGTCCGCCCCGTTCGGGTCGCCCACGTACTGTCCCAGCACCACATCCTCGATCGACAGCTCGCGGATGCTCTTCAGCACCTTCACCTTCTCGTTGCGGATGTCGTCCGGGTGGCAGGTGGCCGGTTTTTCCATCGCCACCAGCGACAGTATCTGCAGCAGATGGTTCTGCATCACGTCCCGTATGATGCCAAAGTCGTCAAAGTAGCCGCCGCGGCCCTGCGTACCGAACGGTTCCTTGAACGTGATCAGCACCGACGCCACGTGCGCCCGGTTCCAGGTCGGGCTGAAGATCTGATTGCCGAACCGGATCGTCATCAGGTTCTGTACCATCTCCTTGCCGAGATAGTGATCGATACGGTACAGCTGGTCCTCGGTGAACAGCTTCGCCAGATGAACGCTCAGCACGTTCGAGCTTTCCGCGTCGCGACCGAACGGTTTCTCCACGATGATACGGTTCCAGCCCCTAAAACAGAGAGCGAGCGGGAGACAAAGCGAACGTTAACGATGATCGTAAAACCACTCATCCAACGACGATCACTTTCACTTACTTCTCACCCATGCACGTGTTGCGAATGTGTACCGTCACCGACTCGAAGACGGACGGTGGCAGCGCCAGGTAGAAGAGCCGGTTGGCCGCCCGGCCCACCTCGAACTTGCTGATCTCCTGGTTGAGCAGCTCAAAGTCACGGCGCGAATCGTAGCTGCCGGCGACGTAGAAGTTGACCGACCAAAACGCTTCGAACTTTTCCACCTGATCTTCCTTCACCTGAGGGGCGTGAAACGGGCGCACAAGGTGCGATGGTTAAACGTTGCAAGGATTCCACACCGTGAGGCTTCATTACCTTCATGTACTGACGACATTTCTCCTTCAGCTCGGCCACCGACAGCTTGCTGCGGGCGTAACCGATAAACTTCGTGTCGGAGGGAAGCAGATTGTCCCGGAACAGCCACCACAGCGTTGGGTAGATCTTCTTCTTGGCCAAATCGCCCTAAAAATGGAACGAGGGAAGAATGTGTGAATATTTCAACGTGTCTGGTGCATTTTCGAAGGGTCAAAGTTATATCAAAATAAATAGAAATTGTTATAATAACGATTTTTGGAAGGTTTTCTACACATAGTGCGTGTTTTTAAACATTCAGTACTGATAATACGATTGTCCAAATTTTGCCAAATTGTTATCCGTAATTTTAAGCTTTTTACATATTTTTACAATACAAAATACGAAACTGTTTTACAGAGTGGAAAAAAAACTCAGTAAGTAAATGCTACTCCTTGAACCGTTTAATGTCTCTTCTTACGTCAATAATACAATATAATTTCAGAATACAAGCAATGCATCTTGAGGTAAAGTGAGTAACTGAGGTACTAGAGGACCTGATACGATCTACAACTCGTTTTTCCCACTAGAACCACAGAGACACTTGATACAATCGCGGTTTTATTTTGCCGATCTTCTATCTGATCGTGTAACTACTGCAACGCTAACAGTTCCATTCCGTGTTCAATGTGGCCATAGCGACCTAAAACTTTTGCATTAAAAATTAAAGCAAATAAAACATAATTAATAACAGATACGCATTACGTGTGATGGATATCTATCCAGCTAAGCCTTAACGTGCCGCGCTTAAATTAAAGTAAAACAGTTCGAACTGTGTCGGACATTCTGCTGCTCGTTCTTCATACTGTAGCACGAACCAATCCGCACTCATGAATATATTCCACACCCGGTCAAGCACACCAATATTGTTACCATAAATTATCGCACTGTCGCTTTCCCATCATTGGGCCGGCCTGAAAGTTCTAGGGCTAATGGTACCAGCCGTATGTCGCGCCGGTGCAGCACACAGGAGTACGCATAAACACCCTAGACACTTACCGATGCGCCAAACACGACGAAAACGTGCGGACAGTGGCAGTCAAAGTGTGTGCCCTCCGTGTCCATCGCGCTCGACTTCAGGTTGCGCCGGATGATGGCCAGCGCCTGTTCGCCGTCCAACGATTCGCCGTCGAAATTGCGCCCGCTCAGATGCTGATTGCTACCGGACAGGGCTGCCAGGTTCATCCCGTTCGTGTCGTGACGAGCGTCGTGCCATGCAAATAGAGGGAGAGAGAGAGAGGCGAGAACACGTGAGCGTTAAATAGCGTTCGATGATAATTTGACACCACCATAATCACGATAATTAAAGCACCGTGCTACTGAGGAAGCGATTATATTAAGCTAGATTGACGTGGTAAGGAGCACCTGAAAGACACTGTAACGTGGAAGGCGGTAGGCACGGACTCGACCGTAACGATCCTCGCACTTGTACGGTCCCGTCGCGACTAAGACGGTTTGCGGTTCGCGCATTGTCTTAGCGCGAACTGCGCACGACCGACCGCACACAACCTAAGCGCATGTAATGTTGTTGATTTTTCGTTGTTTTTTTTTCGCGAACCGTGTGGCTACGCAACGGCCCCAAACACACAGGCACAGAAAATCATCGGAAATCATCAACCGTGAAGGCAACGGATTCGGCATTCAGCCTTGCCCCGATCTTAAAATCCAACACAGCAATGCCACACGGAACGTTAAGCGGTTACTTCTTCACTTACAGGACGAATCGGCCTCCGGTCCCGACGGTATGCTGGACGTGGAATCGGACCGGGAACGGAAGCGAGCGTGCAGCCAGGTGCTTAACCGTCTCATACTGCCCCGTCACCGCTGTGCATTGAGACACGCGACACCCGAAAACAAAAAGTAGCCAAAGCGGCCGATGCTTTATGAGTTTTGGAAAAGGGAAATGCGATCGCGATTAATTGTGATCACACTTTCGCTAAAGTTGTAAACCAAAAGCCGAACTGATCGACGCCGAGCAAAAGAAAAACAATCACTACTGCCACGATCGGCTAACGAACGACTGGCGCTGGCCAGCGATCGACTGCAGCCGTGAAGGTGTGCGGGTACCCCATCCGTGTCGTGCATGTAACATAGCCACCTAACCGCCACCCCCGGGGCATGTAATTACAGCCACCCTCCCCTACCCAGTTGCGAGGTAGTTGCAATAAATTTTCACCCCTTTATGTGTGTCTCCTTATATATATTATATTTATTAAAAACTAGTTCCCTTCCCTACGGTGCCTTTTCGTTCAACCTCCCACGATCGTCGCGCGTCGGTCACGTGTAAGGCACGCTTCGGAAGATCAGTTTGGCACTAAAGCCGCGCCGCGACCAGCCGTTGATAAGGGGACACGTTTTCCGGGCTACACTTCAAGTGGTGTACTTGTAGTAAACCCCGACGTGTGACGTAAAGGATGAGTAGGACAATTTTTTACAATTTGTCAAACACACACACACACACACACAGCTTTGAGCAACCTGACGGGTTGCGGAATTACGTAAATTAGAAGCTAAACGGAGCTGGAGGAAAAGAAGAAGAGGGCACAAAAAAATGCACAACCTTGTGGAGGGTATGTGGAGGTTGCAGTTCGTGAAGCATCCGATACATCGCCGTCACACACCGGCTGCCACCGTCGGCGCGGTGGGTCGAGTGAGTCGTTTCAGCAACTTGACGAGTCACTCTTGCCCTTCCACCGTCCGTTTCGAGCCTGCCCGCTTCTGTCTGGTCCATATCGATGAGGAGTAAATATTGAACGTATAACGGCCAGGCTGGTGCGCTTCTTATTTATTTGTTTCGTATACGGTAAATAAACTCATTGCAAAATATTGAGAAAATATTGACATTAAAAAAATTGCATTACTTTTGACATTTTTCAATTTTTTTGGGACATTTTCGTAAGTCTTGTTTCTCACTGATACGTACAAGCAGGTTCAACGAGATACTGTCCTAGTCCTTTTTAGTTAATTTTACGTATCGCCATCATAATTCAAAATATTGCATCTGATCCTACAGCGTCAGCAAGTAAGGCGTCAGTTAATATCACAGTTTTATCACCGAATATCACAAAGACTTCTCATAAGGGTTTAGCTTACATAGAAACTAGTAAAGGGAGTGCCCTGTTTCCCAGTGAGTGTAATGTTTCAAATGTCAACTGACCAATACCGTAACATCGGGCGCAGGTTGTAGACCAAACCGCCAAGAATCGTTTCAGATCACTGATCACTGAAGTCCTAGAGCAGCTAATACTATTGCCGGGAAGGAAACCTTTCAACAAGCATGTGACTGATGGAACTCTTGTAAGGTATATACTCGTTTCAATTTTCCTTTGCTTTGTACTCCTCTAATGACTATAATTCTTTCCCAACATTCCTTAGTAAGAAAATGTAAATTTATCAATAAATTTCCTCCTAACAGTCAATCTTCAAGTGGTTTAATTTTAGTCATTAAAAAAAGCTGCTTCATTCTTCGTTCGGCGCTGATTTGGCGGCGCTGAGTACTATTATATGTAGGTTTGTTGCAGGAACTAATCTCATACTATCATTATCATTAAGAAAGGATTTTACGGATGGGTTATAAACTCATTCTAGACGGGCAATTAAACAAAAAATGATAATATTTCGCTTCTTACTCGTGGCTACTGACAACAAGTGCTTTGCGGTGAAGAATATGAACAAGAACGGAAAAACATGCTAGATTTTATTTTTTTAAGTTATATTCGACGATCTAGTAGTTAGATGTAAATAGTTGGATTCCAAGGAATGGGAATAAACCCTTGACTAGGATTTCCTCGTATTAAGGACTGTACTGTGAGACGACGACGAGATCCTCATCAGCTCGGAAGGGATCACTTTCAACAGTGATCTTTCCTAACTGGATTTCCTGCACTGGATTATTGTGGGATTTAGATCAATCATTCACTATCACGCAAAAAATATGATCAACGTACTTAAGGTACATAATCTCTTTCACTTAGCGCCTGCGTCTTCACGAGTGACGATTCTCGAGAAAACTGTCTTCGACGATGATCGTCACCCAAACACCGATCATCACATTTTGAACCGGATGTTGAACTGTGACACACCCTCTCCAAAGATAGCTTTTCACCAACCACCCCTAATCGTGACACAACCGGCTTTAATGACCCCTTCCATCCCTCTGTCTCTTTTCCCTTAAACTCGTACTCGTTTCAGTGGTACCAGCAAGTGCCAAAATACAAAGTGGCCACCGTGAGCCGTCAGTTGCCCACTCTTTCTGGTGACCTTTACTAGTTGCTTCTCACTATAGCTGCCCCAACGAGATCAACCGAATCTCGTCGTTCGAGAACTGTCCCAAGTGGGAAGGTTTTTCTCCGATGATCCGTTCACTTTCGGCTACATTCGAAATCCAACCTTCATCCGGAGCGAATCGTGCACTGGCAGAGTGCGGATTGCATTCGTCCACACCGCAGCAAGCCCTTGGCCTTGAACGGGTTGGGGTGGGGATTCTCGGTGGTGAGGTAAAGAGTGAGAGAGAGAGCGAGAGAGAGAGAGAGAGAGCAATAGCATCGGAAGCGTAAACATAAGCAAAGGGGTAGGACGCTACACATACCAGCACATGGCAGTAAACCGTTGCTATGCGACATGCGGGCCGCTATGCGGTGTTGGGTGGACAAGTAAGTATTGTGACTAATGCTACTGTTACGGTAGTCCACAAACAAATATTAACAAATAATGTGCCTAATCCGTCCACTAAATACTCCATAGTTTATGGATTTTTAATTCTATTTGAATTTTTAAAAGAAGAAAACAAGCAAATAATTATTTTTGTCTTCCTTTTCACTAGCCTATTAACCGATGGTAATTCAAGTGCTGATGCTAATAATAATTCAAGTGAACGTGTTACAATGTAGAATTCACTCTAAAGTTATCAGTACATAATCTTTTGGCGTAATGAAACCAGAAAATATTTATAAAATAATTTCACTAAAAGTTACGCTTTAAATCTATGATTAATATAATACGTTCTTTGTTTTTCTGAGGTTAGAAGGATTTAAGAATATTGATGAACTGCTTTTTCGTAGGTATCCATCTGAGGTGACTTAATTTACCCATCCATTGCATAATAGTCAAATCCTGCGTATGGGGAGGGGGTGGCAGCAGCCCGAAAGATAAATCGTTACAACGCCATATAACATCGCTTAATGATTTACGTTTGTATACTACGCATATTGGTAAATAAATTGGTTTATTTAGAAATTCTGATTAATTTGTTAAACCGAACTCGATTAAACTGACAGAGAAGGGGAACAGAATATGGTGCGGTATGGTGAAGGATGTGAGGATAGTAATGAAGATTTCTGACCATTTCTGGCTTACGAGATTTTTTATACCGTTTTGAACAGTCACTAGAAGGGAACTATCTGGCTGGAATTTGAAGTCCCCGGTCCTGTTCGGGTGACGAATTGTAGGATTTTTGTACGATCAGTTGTAACTAATTTAACATAATTGCTTAATAATAGAAAATAGCAATCCCTTCAAATGTTTGCCTATCTTTTCATTACCTAAAAGCGTAAAGAACAAAACATATAAATTACACTTAAATATTTTTATAACATACTTCTAGGGTTCAAATAAGCTTACTTTTAACAAGAAAGTAGGTAAAAGAACCGTAAATAACCCATTCAAATCTCATGTTGTTCTAATTGCACCAAATTTAATTCTCTCCGTTAATTACTCCATCATTCCTCAATTACTCCATCATTCCTCACTCAGACAAGTGAAAACAATAAATTTGGTTTAAATTCTAATAGATTGCATTACCCAAAGAGGTTCGCTACCTGCTCACACGTGCTGCCAACTTTCTATGAACACACCTAAAACCCCTCAAGCGCTTACTTGTACACCCCACCTGATCGCACGCACACACAGGCACGGTGCCCAAGACGGCAGCACGACGGCGACGACGCGCACATTGCGCGCTTGCCGGTTGTGTGGTCGCCCTGTCCAGGTTCCTCACCCTGCCGTGCCAAGGGGTACGCTTTCCCTTCCCCTCTGCCAAACATTCCACATGACGTATGACTAATACTGCGCGAGGCTCGGCTCGCCCTATCTTGCACGGCGGTGGTGCGGTGTGCGCGAATTTACCCTTGTCCCAAAGTCACATTCACCGACCACAATTCGACGCGTTCTTCTACACACACAGCTCGCATGACCTCCGGCCGATCGGATCACCAGCCGTAGAGGCAGAGCTGACCTTATCTCGCTCAGAACAACTGGAACACGCCACGAATGCAAGCCCGCAAGCCCTCTCGCGCTCGTTAGCAGCGCACCGCACGAATCACGTGATTTAAAAATTCACGATTCCTTTCAATTCCCAATTGGTAGCTGCCTCCTTTTCCTTGTCCTTTCCCAGCTCATCCTGTAAGCGCCGTCAACAAATGTGGCCAATGCGGAACTCGCGCACGCTGCCGTATCTTCACGATCGTTTGCTCTTTATCTTTCCGCTCTGTGTTTGATGACGGATGATGACGAAGGTAATGATGACGCAGGGCTTTCCCATTGTAGGATTACGTCTGTGTGTGTGTTTATAGGGTTTTTGTTTACCTGTTGCCCTTCCGCCAGCCGACCCGTTGGAACACAATGGTTTCGCTGGATTCATGACGGGACAGTACCGGGATTATCGGGAATTGAAACACAACAAAAAACAGCAGCACCAGAAGTTGACCTCGGCACGGCACTGAACGACAATTTTGTATGTTTTCTGCTTCTTTTCTCCACACGCACCACGAGTCACTGCACAGCGTGGCAGCGACGCTCAATGCACAACCGTACGGCACAAAAGAAACGTCGAAAATAAGTCGTTGATCGCTTTCGCGCACAGTATTCTCTCTCGCACGGCACACGACACAAACCCCTGTAGGCCACAACGACGCAGCACGGGGCGGGCGGTGGGGATACGGCGTGATCATGAGTCGCTTTCAGTTCTTTCGCTCCGCGTACAGGGCAGGGTTCGTCGGCTGCCGTAGGCAACCATCGCTATCTATCACGCACAGCTTGCTACGCTTGTACTTTCTTGGCGTCGATTGCAATTTCTTGAAGTTATTTAGCCAACAAATAAACTCCAAACAAATCACGTAAACAGGTTTACGACTGATGTAGAATTGATATATGAGCCGATAACCAGCCTCAAAGATGCAGCGGTAGCTACTGTACAGCTTTTAAGCTGCTTCGGCGGCTAATTGTGATTAGTTTAGCTTGGGGTTTAACCGTTGTGTCTACGATCAATACACTTTGCTCTATGACCGCCTAACCGGGTTAAGAATTCTGGAGGGAGATTGCATTTTAGTCAGATTGTAATATTGTTTATTTTCATCTACCTGTCGTAAAAATTCAGTAGCAATAAAAATCACAGCTGTTGTAAAAAAGAAAATAAGTAAAATAAAAGTGTTAGTTGCTCTTAAGCAGCAACGATGAATAAAAATTGTTAATTTGATTTTTTTTTTAGTTTTTAAACTTTTTTTGCCCTCCAACCACTTATAAAATGCACGTTATTTTACGCACTTTCGCTGTGTTATCTACTAGGGAACGTGCTTACTCACATTTGCCATTAATCTCTAGGACACCTGAAGCAATCAACCACTTCATACCTGCCGCTTCATTCCGCGCTACTTCCGCTTCAGCAAAGAGCAGTCGGAAGTGTTTTCGAAGCACATGATAAGCGTACTGTCACTATCTTATCCAAACAGTGCTCATTCTGATAACGGTTGAAGTAAAAAACAATGAAAAATACATATAGCTATTTAATGGGTTATAACGCAGGAGGAGATTATACGAAGCAGGGAAAATGTTTTTATCGCTGTGTGTTTAATGATTTTCCTCAATTATACGTGGTAGATATTCAAGGAAAACTTCGATTCCCTGTCCATACGATGAGTTCATTTGCGTTGGTTTGTTAAATTTCGGAGGATGAATCCTTTCCAAGCCGAATCTTCATGCAATTTGACGACCTCAACACACTATTTGTGGACTCGACGAGATGTGTCATTCACGTAGCTTAACAGGACGATAAAATGACTTCTATCGGTGGATAAAACGTGTTCTACAAGAAACCTCCATACCGAAATGTCATTATTCATATGGTGTAGAAATTTTAAAGTGTAGAAATTCGAATAGGTTGGAAAATACGATTAAAAAATTTGAATTTATCTTCAATGCTTTCATGCCATGCTCCCATTCTTCCATCTTCCATGCTCAAGCTTCAAAAGACCCCCCAACGGTGAACACCTGTGTGTATTACTATTCTTTTATCAACGAAAGTTCAATAAATGCATTCGAAGTTGCTTTTCTAAACCATCTGAACAAATTAAATAAATAACATTATGTACTCACATCGCAATTCCATCAGCATTGTGCCTGGCTGCTTCTCTTTATGTGACACGCACTGTAACTGTCAACTGTCGAAGCTGCCATTTGAAATTCACCACAGTAGATTTTCCGTTGAAAGTGACACAATGCCTTCACACAGCAATGCACTGTTCTTTGTACTCGAGAGTATTCTGCAGAACTTCAGTGAATAAAAAGAGCTTGAAAAGAAAAGGTCAAAAGTGAGCGCGAGCGCGTCGTGTGCAACGTGGTGAAA
Source organism: Anopheles epiroticus (assembly GCA_000349105.1). Taxonomy (NCBI): domain Eukaryota; kingdom Metazoa; phylum Arthropoda; class Insecta; order Diptera; family Culicidae; genus Anopheles; species Anopheles epiroticus. Next base: position 72,303 of record KB670836.1, read on the forward strand.
ACCGTGAAAATTGCAAAGATGAACCCGTTCGGTGCTGCTCCCCGGCAGACCATCAACATTACGCAGCCCTACTATCAAGGCGCACCACTTTTTGTGCCGTACGATCCGCACAACTCCAGCACAAGCAGCGCAGGAGATGCACAACAATACGATCACACCAACAGCCCGACCGCCTGCACCGCTTCAACATCGACCCGTGGTGCCATGTTTGTCGCTACCGAAGTACCAAGCAGCCAGCGCGAACTGTTCCCGGTCTACCGTAACTCGAAAAAGGTCAAGAAAGCCAAAAAGCTGTGCGATCTGCAGCCGTTTGGGCTGAAGCCGCGCTGCGCAGTTCAAGCGCTGGCCAGTATGTGTGGCCCGATGATGCCACGGTTCACCTTTTGCTGCAACGGTATTGAGACGATGGCGGAGCTTGTCCTGAACGGTACGCGGTACACGCAGGTCGCAGCGAACAAAAAGCTCGCCAAGAATAAGGTGGCCGAGCAGGTGCTGTACGAAGTGTGCCGGTTGCATCTGGCGGACAACACGCAACCGGGCGGAGCAACGAGCTCGTCACGGCAGGACGAGGAGGAACTGTCCGAGAGTGATGATGGCTCGTCAGCTCGCACGGCCGATCCGGACTCGACGGAAGTGCATATCATGAAGCACATTGCCTCGTTCGCACTATTTGAGCTGTTTACCAAGTGGAAGCTGAACGTACCGGGCTTCAACTTTCCGGCCAGGGCAGAGGCAGCAGCCGCAGCAGCGGCGGCAACAAACCCCGATGTCGTGATGTACCGGTCGGAACTGCCAGCGCACGCCAACACCCTGCATCCGACTGTGCTGCTCGGGTACATGGTGCCGAAGGTTGAGTTCTTAGATGCTGGCCGATCGGTCGTCGACGGGAAAACGATGCTTATGGCACGGGTGAAGGTGGGCGAACATGAGTTTATCGGTACCGGAACGTCGAAGAGGATCGCCCGTAAGGCGGCCGCGCAGGAAGCGTGCAACGTGCTGTTCGGCGTTGACTACAATTAGGACGATATTAGAATGTATAATGTTGACGAATTTATTAAGCTGCTTTATTCTGATATTCTGTGTAGGGACCATGTCGCGTATGAAGCGATCTTAAACACGAACGTTTTACTGTGAAAAAAACACTAACCGTTCGGCTGGATTAGGAATACATCGTGAATTTCTTTTGAATTAGATTACGCAAATCTAAAGCACGAATTTAAAGCAAAATTATGTTGTTTTTGAATAAACATAACATTTTTTCCTTTGTCTACCAATTGTATGTTTAGAAGAAAGTGGATTGGTTAGTAAGCTTACGAGAAAGAATTCTTCTAGTGGGCGTCAGGGCAAGTCAGGATACAAGATTCGCAGGATTTACAGACGCGTCAACCTAACCTCACAAATCGACACATTTGTTTCAATTGGAAATTTTAAACGGTTTTCAGTGTTTTTCGAGTAATTTTTCCAACGCTTTGCTGGTCGGATGTGCTTTAGCGAGGTTTTATGTTCACATTCAGGATAGAACTTTCCTTTTGATATTAGCATTTTCTTATCACTTCTCGAATCTGAGATGCGCTACGGCCAGGATTTTCTTGTTTTATTTTAAATCTTTAATGGTGTGCTAGATCTCCTTACAGGATGTTAGAGTATGCTCTTACGTGGTGGTTCATAAGGTCTGAAGATTCATTTTTCTCTAGTAGCGTGATTAATCGTACCGTAGACGAAACTAACCTTTTGCAATGTTTCATCTCTCGTTGTGGTTTGGAAGGACATCGAAATGCTTCGAATGTTCCGCTTCCCATACCCTATCTTACGCCATGTTCAATAGGATGAACATGCATATCGATACTAGTGATGGGTCGATACTTTTTCATCCTAAGTTCGGGTCGAACCCATTGCACCAAAGGGTCGAATTCGCATAGGTTGGCTGTACCGACAGGTCGACCCGAACTCGTTGGAGTTAGGTTTACGACCTGAACCGCTCCGGGCCGCTTACGGATGGCTCGGACCCGATAGGTTCAGGTCGACACACCCATCACTAATCGATACGACTCTCGGGCTTCTTTTTTTAGAGCTTACCTACTAAAAGAAGAAAGATCCAAGGCACCGATATCAATAAGAAGGCCCCAGCACCTTAAATTGAAATGATGGATATCACATCAACCAGGCAACAAGTATGCAAGAGAACAAGCATTGGAGGATCCAGTCTTCTTTGATGATCCTCTTTTTTAAGGAATCAGTCCTCAAGCAGCTGAAGATCCTATCAAGCGATTCTTGGAGGATCACGTTTTCTCAGTGAGAATAACGCAACGATTGCAAATACTTCACAAAATCCACCGCTCACGACGTATGCCCAGAGAATGAGAACGACAACACAATCCTGGAAGCTTAAGACTTTCCTTTAAGTGGATATAATCATCGATCGCAAATTGTACGATCCAGTTCGGACAATGATAAACATTTCGATTAATTAGATCGATTAGACTGATCGTCTACCTAAAAAACAAGTCTTGGAGGATCACTGCTTCCCATTGGGGATAACCATCCGTCGCAAAATCTAACAAACACTTCACTCAGGCAACGAGGATCCCCCTCTTTTGCAAGGGCAGGTAACCGCTAAGCATCTCTGGCGGACTTTATAACTTCCTCCCACAGTATGAGTAAGGTGACTTGGAAATCTAGGAAGCTCCTTTTTAAGAGTCTGCAGAAGCTCGATAGATCGTACGCAACTAACCAATGGGAATGCAACCAACTGTTCTTCACACTGCGTTGTAAACGACTGCAACGTTCTTATTTGATCCCTTCCCATACTTCGGCGCCTTCAACCGTTACATTTTGTTGGATAAAGGCCGCTTCGGCGAGGACACGTAGAAGCCAGAATCGAAGGTCTCATAAGAGCATCTGTCCCTACTACCTATTTTGAACAAAATTTGAGAAAGCGAATGAACATGACAGCAAATGGCGAGAGGAAGATGCTCAGAAGGATTGTTGGCCCCATACGTGAGGAGGGACAATGGAGGAGCTGATACAACGACGAGCTGTTCGAGCTGTACAACGATCTCTCCGTTGTGCAGCGGATTAAGCTCGCCCGGCTCCGGTGGGCTGGCCATGTTATACGCATGGACTCGGACGACCCAGCCCGTAAAGTCCTCTTAGGCCGTCCACATGGACAGAGGAGGCGTGGTAGACCCAAGCTGAGGTGGGAAGATGGCGTTGAGGCGTCCGCCATCAAGGCCGGGATAATGGATTGGCAGACGACGGCGCGAGACCGTGAGCGGTTTCGGAGTTTGTTGCAGTAGGCCAAGACCGCGAAGCAGTTGTAGCGCCCGATAAGTAAGTAAGTAAGTAAATGAACATGTGGGATAAGGGTCATAAGGACGTATCATGTCATTGTAGAAAGGATATTCTTCCGGTTTGTGCCTTGATTATCTATTTTCAGTGGAACTCGGGAAGAAAAATGAACTTTTTAGGTCCTGAAAAATTCCGTTTATCACTCTAAAAGCTCAAGGGAACAAGAATTAGGATACAAATAGATGTCGTGAAACGGTAAGTGTGGAAATACGATTCACCACTTTTTTATTTGGTTTATGGAACGCACAGACATCGAACGACGCATCATCCGCCTATTTCTTTCGAGGCCTTTCTGTGCCTCAAATCTTACAATAGCTTTATTTGTATTGAACGGTTCGTAGTCAGCCTTTTTGTCGCTCGTTTGCGACAGTCTTTGGGAAGAGAAGCACCCATAGCAGTACCCAGCACGGGACGAAAACGAGGGAAACCATATCGAACAGCCAGTTGCCGTAGATCTGGAAGAATTTTGCGAAGATAACATTACAATTATATTTATGTTTTAACTAGAAGAGAGGGTGTGGCATTACCATTGAATCCACAACGGAGTACGTAAGGGCATCCATCGTGGCCGTTACGGCTTTATTCAGCAGCGGTTTGAAGGCCAACTCCGGAAACAGATACCACGTCAGCGCAAGCAGCACACAGTACAACACCACCAACGGGTTTATCAGCAAACAGAACAGTCTTGAAAAGCTGCAAGGTGTACAGTAGAAAAATAATTGACATTTTCTCTATTCCTTTCACACTATTACTTACAACTTTCCACCACGTGACGCTGCCGGGCGGATAAGAATAATGAACGGCACGAGAAACACGGCCAGACTGATGCCAAGGGAAAAGTTAAGCATTCCCACCGCCAGCAGGACGGTGCCGAGCTCGAGCAGTACGGCCACATGCAACGCTTCCCCGTTGATGCCATTCAGTGCACAGAACGCCGGCAGGGTAAGGGCCACCACCGCCACCGACAGGAACAGACTGAACAGTCCGAACTGTGTGGTGAGGTTAGCTTCGTGTAGATATCGACTAATTGGAGTGCTTTGTGGGAGAAAGACGGCCAACGCTCCGATCGAATGTGCTACCAGCAGTACGATTCCGACGGAGAAATACCCAATGCCGGTACCGCCCTTCTGTTTCGCTTCCATCTCTGCTTCATCCTTCTGTTCCACCTCATCACCAGAGTAGTACATGGAAAGGTAGTGGATGAACGCTTTAATAAGCAGCGATCCCGCCATCAGCGCCAGGCTGGGCATGTAGTCACCGATCGAGACGAACCGATCGTTCGATACGAGCAGATAGAAGAAAAAGCTCTGATGGAACCGTTCCAGCAGATTGTTCAGGCTGCGACTAATGCCCTCGATGATGCGCAGCATCGAACCGACCTCCTGGAACTGTGGCTGTGTCCGCTCGCGCTTGACCGCCTCCAGCGTGAGTGCTTCGATGCCGTACTTGTGGAACAGCCCATGATTACCCGTCGGTACGCCGCTCGCCTGTGAAAACACCATCGACAGCAGGTTAAGCAGCTTGTCCTGGTAGCGGAACGATCGTTTCGGGCTCGAGGAGCTCTGCTTGTATCCCGCTATGATGCCATTCTTCGAGGAAAGCTTCTGCACGAGATTGTGCAAGTCCAGGTTCGGGAGCTGCCCGTTAAGTCCTTCGATCTTCAGATTTATATGGCTTATATCGAGACTTTGCACTTCCAGGTTGAGTGCGGCCTGGATGGAACCGGCCCGGGCTCGCAGCATGCCCGAATCGAGAATGCGACCATCCTCCCCGCCATGGTACGCCTCCAACCAGGCCTGCATACCAAGCTGCTCCTGTTCGGTGATGAGGAAAATGATATCCTTCGCCCAGTACTTCTTGCGGCGGGCAAAGTCAGCGAACGCTAGCATTAGGGGCACGCCGGCCGATACGTCCGTGTGCACGGTTTCCGGTGGTCGGTACGGTACGCTAATGACGATCGATTCCGTCGATGCGATCCGTGGTGCGCGAAGAATGCCGTACACGTTTTCACCCTTGAAGCGCTAGAAAAGAAATGAGAGAAAAGTTTATTTTTGTGACATTTTTTGAAAAATTTGAAGCCTCCTGGAAAACCTACCTTTCCACCACCGAATGGATAGTTGAGCGTAAAGTTGTGCGTGTGCGTCTCCAGCCCGAACCTTCGCATCTTGGCCAGCAGCCACGGGTACGGCATGCCCTTCGGATAGTTTTCCCGCTCGCGCTGCAGCTCACCGGACAGTGATTTGACCAGATTTACCGTTTCCATCTCCAGCTCGGAATTGACCAGCCCGGGCAGAAGGGCATTCTCGGAGAAGTAAGTGCCCGAGTTAAAGTTTGCATCGGGTAGGGCACAGAAAAAGGCTACGCCCAGCAGATACAGCGTCAGGCAGATGGCAGTATTGTAACGCACCAGCTTTCGGCAGTATTTTGCCTTTTGCGAAATGGATGGATTCGTTAGCAAACCCATCGTTAGGGGAGAATCGATTGTTTTTCACCGCTTTTCGCCACCTCTCGCTAGCCGGCACACATGAAAACCGAATAAAAACATACAATTTCAGGGAAATGTTTTCAAAATACCCGTTTGACAGCCCGGTGTCCCTTCAGGAACGCATCAAGCACACAGTGAAACGTCAAGACGGCAACCGTTGACAGTTTGAATGTTTTGAAAACAAAAAAAAAGCGGAGTGTCGCGTCGCTGTGCGTAATTAAAAGCCGAAAAATGTTTCCCGAGCTGCTGGAGTGTATAAAAACGGCACAGGACAATCTTTACGGGGGTTTCCTTCCAACGGAAAAGGCAGGTCTGCAATGGCTTGACGTAAGTATGGCGTTGCTTCACAGATGCTCTCGTTTTTGTAACGGTTTCGCACGTGCCTAACATTTCCCGGTTTTTGTTCCCCGCAGTCCGTTTGTGCCGATCTGCACCGGCTGCTCCGGTTCGTACACAAGCATCTCATCTTTGACGGAAATGGGAACGTCGGTACGCTCGAAACCTGCTTCCTGTGCATCTCCCAGATCGTCATGTGCATCCGATGGCTGGAGAAAACAATCGCAATGGAGCAGGAACCGACCGGCAAGCGAAGCCAAGGCCTACCTCAAGCAAGACAATGCTTTTTGGATCGAATAATTTGGTGTCTGGAGCGATTGAAAGCGGTTCTAGAGACTGACGAAACACCGGAAAGCGTGACGGACTCGAACTTTGTCAGCTATCTCGATCTAGCGCTTAGTTTGATCGCACCCCTAACGGTTGCAAGTGATGAGGGGTGCGTGGAGGATGAGTACGAAACGCGATACAACGAGGTGATCGTCGAGAGTGGCCGTATACGGTCCGTTATAGAGGCGCTCATATCGCAAACGTTCGGGTTTTGCAACGTGCTGCCCGAGGAGGATAGGAAGCGCGTGACAGGCTTTTGTCAAAAGGTGCTGAAAGAGTGCGTAGCTCTGGAGCGGGAGTGCGAAGGGAAGGATACGTCCGACAAGAAGCTACGGGTAAGCATGCTGGAAAGCGCCATCTACCAGCTGGAAACGCACGTGAACGAGTGTCTGCTGCGGCTCGTGTACGACACGTTCGGTGATACGGATCGAAGGTTGCTGGAGCAGCTGCGCACAAACGTAACGAGTGCGGGGGACAGCTGCGAGGAACAGATCGACGAGCTTACCAAACCGTTCGATAGCTTCGTCGAACGGTTGATGCAGATCGGCTTGTTTGCCATCTCGTACGCCGACAGTTTGAAGATAGCTTCCTCGATACGGAGCTGTTTGGCGTCGCTGGAAGCGCTCGATTCGTACCTCATCCCTTCGCTGTACCTTGGCGCGGACCGCAACTCGACACTGTTGGAGAACCACTGGCTCGAGGAGTCCGCAAACCTGTGCCGGTTGGTGCACAAGATTATCGACACGAATGCGTTCGCTTTGTCGCTGCTGGAGATGATCGATGGAGCGCTGGACGTGTGGCAGCAAAGCTTTAGCCTTCCCCAAGCACTCGAACTCGTCCGCAAAGCGGACGTCTTCCTTCAGCATCTCGAGCTGAACGCGTCCGAGGTAAAGCTACACGAGGAGCAGCATCTTAGCATCCACTACGGGGACTACCGCACGATGGTGCTGGAATGCCGCGCGATCGTACAGTGTGCGGAACAGCAAAACGCGTCCATCGACACTTCGCGCATCGTAAAACGGTTCCGCGTGCTACAAGGGAAATTGCGCAAAATTCAAACGACCATCAGCGCGAACGCGAAGGAAGCAAAGACAATGGTCCCTGTTGAGGAGAATGCACCGTCTCCTGAGCGTCCCTCGATTGAGGCAAACGTGCGGGAACTGTTTTCCGCCAGCCAGGTGCGACTTTCGTCCACCAACATACTGTACCGGAGCCGGCGCGGTGAACCGGGAAAGCGACGACTGGAGGCAGCATCGCTACTGGAAATTAACACCTTTACCGACATAATCACACACCGGACACGCGACCGGGCCGTTACAACGCCTGAGAAGGGTTCGGTTCGAAGGAAACCGTTGCGACGTAAGCGAATGAGGGAGTTTGCGAAAAGAAGGGTATAAAATATTGCCTTTTTTCCATTCAAATTTATAGGAAACAGTCTGCGGGTGGCAATGTTTAAAAAGCAGCAGCGTGATCAAACCGCCGAAATGTACGAAAGCATTAAAAGTGATATTGATTTGCAGATTACGGGTACGGTGGCCTTTTTCTGAATGTTTCTTTTTTTTACAAATAACTGTACTAAACTGGCATTCTGTCGTTTTTAGAAATTCTCGACGAGCTAACCGATCTGTCCCACACGTTCTCAACGCACCCAGCGGGTAAGTCAAGGACCACCGGCACAGAGCAGCCGGTGACACCCATTCGCAAGTCTATCACCAGCGAGGAGATAGCGATCGTGGATGATAATAAAATTAGAATTAACATATACACCGATATATAGGGAAGGTAAGGTAGGTAAGGTAGGTAAGGAGGTCGTTTTGCAGTGAGGGGGCCGTCGATAGTCGATTCCAGGGAATGGGTAGGACATTATTGTGCATCACGCTGTAGGTTGATAGCTTAAACGCGATTAAACCACTTTAAATTAACAGTAAAAATCATGTACTTATGTTCGTGAGCCGGATAAAACGATGAGGCGAAACGAAGAGCTTTGCCTGAGTTTGATAAATAGTAAAAAATATTATTCGATTTGCAAAAATCGAATGAATTTCATTTCACACTCAATCTCAGTTCGAGCAAATGAAAATTTTATTCCGTAGTGACGGCCAGGCCGTATTTCTAGAGTAAACGAAATTAAGCATAAAACAAAACTACAATGTATTACCTTAAAATCGTTTGTTAGAAGATACTTTTCAATGTTTGGCAGCAGTGACTAATGCACATAGGCTTTTTCAAGAATGAAATTTGTAAACTTCTAGCGCGGATCATCATTAACAAATGATAATTTAAAATCAATATTAATAATTGGAAGTGCGAAGACACAAATCATAATTTGCGAAAATAATTTCAGAATTGCAGAAAATTAGTCTATAAAATCTACGCTTAAACCATCTGAACTTCAAATGATACATGTCTTTAGTTAAGCAAACTAGAATTAAAGCGTGTTCCGTCCAAAAGATGTCTCTATCGAAAGTGGTTTTAAGTTACTCATTTTTTTTTGTTCGATCTTCACACGTCTCCCAAGCTTTAGAATTTTGTTAAAACAGTAGTAGGAGTGTCTTTCTCGAGGATATACATACCTGCGTATACAAGACCGTTCGGGAATTGCTTCACAAAAGTTAGTGGAACTAAAGGATTAAACAGAAGGAGTTAAATGAAAGGCAGGAAACGAACTGTGAGTATATTACTTAATTTGTAAAAGCACGACACCTTACAATATAAAAAATGGCTTTATTTTCTACTTTCTTCTACACTAATTAAAAAGAAAGTCTTTCTCACAAAATTAATCTTACGCCTAGACGGGGGAATGTAGCAATAAAAAGTAGTATCGTATAAAGAATTTTCTAATTACTATCGTCAAGAACGGGGCGACACGCGCAACGTCCCCCTCGCGGACAACCGTAGCCGTGGGAAGAACGCGAATGGCGTGCAACCCATTCCTTGTTTTTGCACCTATGCCCTAAACACGTGTTGAGTGAACGAACGAAAATGATCGTATAGAGATGAAACCTGTACACACACACACGCACACAAAAGTGTAGTGTGTGAAAAATGCATTCAAGGAAATCTTAACCATAGCTTTACTTCTCTTCCTCAGAGTGGTCAGTCGACAGCACTTCACCGTGTAACTCTACTTTACCGAAATTGACTATGCACGGTGAGCGTGAGATTTGCTAATGTTGCGACATGTATTCGATTGGCAGATGACGGTTTCTATCACAACCCGTCCGACCGACGATCTCTGCACGATCATGGTGCTCTTGCTTATATACTTAGTAAGTGCGAACGCGTATTGTCTAGAACTTGCGCTATTAGTGTTGGGCGAATCAGAATCCGAATCATGAATCTTTGAAGTGAAATCGATGAATCTGAATTGCGGCTAAAAAGATTCATGGATGTGGAGATTCCAAAATCTTGCGGTTCATGAAACTTTTGATCCTGGTGTTCAGATTCGTGATTCGAATGGTACTTCATTGAAAACTGAATCTTTGTAAAAGATTCCCGAACCACAACACTATTCCCTACGGAAAACTACTCACACAGACAATTAGAAATAAGGGCCACAAGCATAACTGAATTCCCTACGTTTGGCACAGTCAAAGGGGAGGGTTCAATCTTTATCTTTCTATCGGACGTTAAAAGGACGTAAACATATAGGTTTAAAAGAAAAATGGACACACAAAAACACGTACAAGCAGTAACTAGCAAACGAACAACCCCCGATGATATGGGTCATGGACATGGGCCGCTTTCCGGATGTCTTTAGTTCTCACTCTCTTTCTCGCTCTCTCTTTCTCTTGCTCGGTTGCTCTTACCGTATTAAGGCAGTGTAGAGGATGTACATCGTCATGTAGCAGAAGATAATTCGTAGGGTCCGTTCGTTTGCTAACAACCGTCATATGAGGTGTGTAATGTATGGATTGGTACTGCTTCCGGCACCACCGTACGTGTTACCGTTCGTGTTACCGTTCGTGTTACCGTTCGTGTTACCGTTCGTGATGCCGGTGCTCGTTGGCGTGGACGCCCGTACGATCGGCGGTGGACGCATTGGTACGCTGGTGGACGGAGGCGACAGCAAGTACTGCATCACGGGCGTACGGTAGAACCGCAGATAGTGGATGTACCCTTCGTCGTCCATCGTGAGAAACTTGCTAAAGTCGCGGTTTATTATGAGCCGCTTGGCCCGCCCGATCAGCTTGACGGCGGACAGGAGGTGCGGTTTGGTGGTGGAACCCCGCTTGTCGTACCAGTGGGCCGATTCGTCGAACCGCTCGCCCAGAAAGCTTCGTCCGACCGGGCTGCCAAGTACTGGGGTGGACACGCCGGAATGGTTGCTGCCGTACGAACGACGGTTTTCGCTCGACGTGTTCGCCACGTCGACGGCTCCGGATCGGCGCGTGTTGAACCGGCCGGATAGCCGTATGCTGGAGACGCTCTTGCGGGGCTGATTGTTGTACAGGTAGTCGACGTTCCAGAAGACGATCTGCTCGCCAACGCTGACCAGGATGTGCGGTGCGCTCGGGTCGCTCCAGCCGCTAAAGTACAGGCTGGCCACCGGGAACTGGTGCGACTCGAGCACGCCCAGCTGCCGGTTCTGCTCCATCAGGTGCAGTATGATCCGGCCGTCCTGGCACCCGATCGCTAGGAACTCACCGTCGGCCGATAAGGCACAGCTGCAGATCACGTTGGTGGTGGTCGTGGTGGTGGGGCTGGTGCCGCCAGTTGCCGAATGGTATCCATTGTCAAACGGTGTGCTGTCGTGGGACGGTTTCACCGTCAGCAGCTGGTCGAAAGGGGTCAGATTGAACAGTTCGATAGCGGTCTGGTGCAGGTCGAGATGGTACACGATGCCGTCGGCCGTGCAGAGGATCAGGGCGGAGCGGGGCGATGACGCGTAAACGGCCGCACCGTACAAACATTCGATTTCCTTCTGCACCAGCTCGAGCGTGTTGGTTTCGAAGTCGTACAGCTGTAGGGAAGAGACGTGGGAATTAGTTGCAGCTCATTGCTTAACGGAGTTATGTCTAATAATACATCAAATACAGTGAAACCTGGGATATAAGCGAATCGTCATTGGTTTGTTCAATAAATCCTTGGGTCAGAGAGTCCCAAGCGACCTAAAAAATCTCCTTTCTTTTCCAGGTTTCACTGTATTTAATATAAGCTTGGTAACTCATCGTTCAGCTCTTCAGCATGAACCATCTAGGACGATCAAGTTTTACCAAAATGAACACTTTACCCAATCCTAATGTATTCGGTATGTTACGGATAACTAGAACTTATTAATTCTTATTACCGGATTGGATTAACTGCAACTTGAAACCACAAATTTACCTGTATCGAGCACCGTTCACCAATCAGCAGCAGATAGCGATCGTAGAGCAGATAACTCTTCCGTATCGTGTCGTTCAGCTGCAGTTCCTCGCGCTCGTTAACGCACACCTTGCAGACACCCTTCCCGGAGGCCACCAACACCTCGAGCGATCCGAGATCAGGCTGCAGCCGCCGAAAGCTGTCCAGATACGTCACCTCCGTGCCGAGGTCGAGCACACACCGCACCTCCGACTCACTGTGCCAACCGGCCATCCACAGCAGCTTCCCATTCTCGAGCCCAAGGTAGTATGAGGCCCGCGCCTTGATTAAACATAGCACCGGTGCGTCGACCGCCTCGCTCTGGAACGTTTTCTCGTGCGACACGGCACCGTCCGCGTCGTGCAGGTGGGTCTGCTGCAGCCGCCCGTGCCGATCGACCGTGTTCAGCAGCACCGGATCGTCGTCCAGGTTGGCGAAGAAGGCAGTCGTACCCTCCAGCTGGTACTGGTCACTGACCGGCCCGAGCGGCAGACTGTACAGGTTGACCGCGTTCTCGCCGTCGCGCGAGATGGACGCAAGCAGCACGTGCGACACACTGTCCTCCTGCAGCACGTCCAGATCGACGATCGAGTGGCTTATGTGCATGCGGCGTACCTCCACCCCTTCCTCGATGTTCACGATCGATATGCCCCGCTCGGTGCCGAGCACGACGAACCGTCGGTCCTCGGTCACGGCACTGCTGGTGGTGGCGTACGCCCGGCGCTCGTACACCATCCTTGCGGCGCCCAGCCCGTACCGTTCGATCGGTCGCAGGCGCACCTCGTTCCTGCACACGAACAGGAACCCGCTGGGAAGCTGGTACACGTTCAACGCCGGCTGCACGTCCAAAAAGCTCGACACCAGGCTAGTCGACATCATGTTGAACACGATGCCCTGCGAGGTACCGTCCTCCCGCGCGACCATAAACAGACAGTACCGCACCGGACCACCGTCCGGTTGTTCCAGGTCGCGGAACGGTAGCAGCATGTACGCTCGCTTGATCTTCGTCGGCAGCTCGATTTCCGGCCGTTCCGCCCGGAACACGCTGCTGTACACCTTGTACACAACCAGCATGCCCGACTCACTGATTGCGATCAGTTCCGTGTGCTCCTTGCGCTTCAGCACGCAGAAGCTGGCAAAGCCGCCCGCGATCGGCAGTGTCATCTCCGGGTCACGCACCGTCTCCTCGTGCATGCGGTGGTCCTGCCGGAAGGGCGGGTTCTTCGTGGACCACACCGTTATGATACCGCGCCGGTTGAGCGCGACCAGGAAGTGGTTAACGCGCTGTATGTCCCTAATCTGATCGCCGTCGCACCCCTTGAACTTCATCGGGGGTAGCTCGACCTCCACCGACAGGTTCCACAGCTGGATGTCGTTGTTCACCAGCGACACAAACACGTGGTTCGCGTCCTGGAACTGCACCTTGTTCGGCCGGTGGCAAAGCTTTATTACCGACGATTCGTAGCAGTGCACGCTGGAACGGGGAAGAAAATGGGCGTCATTAATATTTACGTTAATTTAGAGGAACGTGGGACAACATGGGAAATATGAGTTTGATTATAGCAACAGCCTTATATCCTTACCCTGCCCATATAGTTCCATGTTGCCTTACTTTTTTTACTTCAATAAATACTTACACGTCACGCAACCACACCCGGTTCCGGTACCGGTCTACCTGCTGCTGTGCCATCTGCCCGATGTACCCCGGGCAGTTGAGGGCACGTTGCAGCAGACGCGCATCCTCCGGCAGCAAACACTCGGCCGCCATCAGGAAGTCAATCATCGCATCGATGATCTCCTCCCTGTCCTCCTCGTTCGGGAAGATGTGCTCCTGGTATTTGCGCAAATCGCCCACCGTGTTGGGCAGGCCGGCAATGCGCAGCTTCTGCTCGAGAAAGCCAAAGTCTTGGTACAGCTGCGGGAAGAGATCGTACTCGTGCGCCTGCTCGATGTGGTACGCGATGTGAAAGTGGAAGTAGTCATCGTCCGGGAACTGGTTCGCCAGCTCGAGCTCCCGGCGGTTGGCGAGATTCTCACGAATACTGTAGGGAGTACATGAAAGGAGACAAAATGGAGATGTTTTAGAAAAAAAAACTTTCTTTTGTAAACGCTTTCAATCGTGTTTAATTTGAAGATATCCCTTTGCTGGGTTCAAAGTTTCAGTAGTAGCGTTGTGGTTCATGAATCTTTCAACAAAGATTCATTCAAATGAATCTACAATGAAGAAACCTGAAGAGAGACTTCTAAGACTTATGGCAGATGGCATGAATCTCAAGATTAATTAACTTTTTAGTCAAGATTCAGTTTCAGTAATTCACAAGATTGATTCAGAATTTTTAATCAGATTCTTTTTCATCCAACATTATTCTATAGTTACTAGTAACGCTCGCAGATCTTCCTGAGATCAGAAGAACTACAGCAGTTTCAAGACTTGTCATGTTCAGAGAGCTGTTTTCAAGAATGTTACATATTTAATATGGAACAATGGCTTATAAAGATGATTAATAATTTAATTTATGTGAATCATTAAGTTGAGTGTATTTCAGCAGCGTTCGTTTAACGATGATTGGTTGTTACTGTGCTAAGACTGTGCTCAAGTGTGCCCAAGAACATACCTATAGTTTTGAAGCAGACGGCGATGCAGATTCATCATGTCCGATCCGGGTGGAAGCTTGATATCGTTATAGCAAATGTACTGCATGATGTAGAACATCTTGCTCTTGCAGATGCGCTTCTCCAACAGCCCGCTACGTTCCAGCTTGCTAAGGAACAGCTCTGTCGCGTCCTTGTCCATCTCCCAGTACATCTCCAGTAGCTGCAGTCGCCGCATAGAAGGGGACAGTGAGGTGAGTGTTTGTGCAAAAGGGAAATGAAGAATCGTGAAGAAACAACGGAAAGCGTTAGTTTTGTGTGGCACTGTGACTTGGAGTGGAGTGAATTAATCATGGAGAGCCGGGTCATATTAGTATTATTAACTTAAAAGGTAAGAATATAAAAAAAGCAAGTAAGCTTCATTACCCGCAACGACATCGGGACGTTGTCCCGGAAGATCACGAGATCGCGAAAGCGCTGCTGCTCCTCGACGCTAAACTGTTCCAGCGTGGACGCGATCGTCCGTGACACCCGCTCCGACCGGGGGATGCTGAAGCTCTGCAGATTGGCAATGTGCTGCTGCCAGTTGATCGGCACCTCGTGCTTGCACTCCTCGCTCATGCGCAGCGCGATCAGGTTGATGAGAAACGGATTGCCCTGGCAGGCCCGGCACAGATCCGTTGCTTCCGGCGGCAGCATCGTGTTTTTCTTCTTCAGCTCCCTCGCAAACAGCTCCAATCCCTCCGCCTCGGTGAACCCCTGCGGTAGCTTCACCACAAACCGTTCCGACTCGCTGACGGCGTGCATCACGTCCGCATCCTTCGTGATCACCACCGTTTTGCACTTAAAGTCAAAGTCCTTGATCAGGCTCGGCCGGTTGACGTGCGCCAGCACGAGCAAACTTTCCGACAGCTCCTTCGCGAACGCCTGCGTAAAGGTGCGCTTCCAGTAGTCGATCTTGTTCGAGGGGTAGCTGTAGTTGTTGCCCCGCTCCTCCTGCTTCACCGCATCACCCAGCTGGACGCGCAGCTTCTCCAGCTGCTCCAGGATCGCTTCCTGCGTGGTGCAGTACGCGAGATCCAGGTAGAAGATTTTGTAGTTCATCTGCGTCACCACGGTCAGATCTTCGCACGCCTGGCACACGAGCGTCTGCTTGCCGGTACCGATCTTGCCGTACACGAACAGATACCGATGCTTGCCCGCGCCGTGGCAAAGCGACATCAGGTGCTTGTGTACCGTCCAGCGCAGCTCCTTCCGGAACACGCCGATCGACTCGTGCGAGGGCATGAACGATTCGTTCCGGTACGCGATGTAGTGATTGTACTCCTTCGTGCGCATGTTCCGGTACGTTTCCCACTTGTCCACGATCCAGTCGTAGTAGTTGCGCATTGCCTTCATGAAGCGGCTCACTATCTCCGGATCGTGCTGCTGCTTGTGCTCCAGCAGTATGAACATGAGATCGACCCGGTACATTTCGTCCTGCTCGTTCGTGATGTCGACGTACTCTTCGTTGCTGAACACGCGGTACTGCTTAAAGTCCTGCAGCACATCGTACACGTCGAAATCGCGCATCATCGGGCGGAGCGATTTGAGAGCGGTGAGATCGTCCATCTTGAGTTTGGTGGTGTGTTTTTGGTGAAATTAACGATAAATGCTGTCGAAGAGGGGAAACACAGGCTTGGGTGAGTTAAATGTGCGTTTGTTAAGTGCGAAAAGTTGTAACGTTTGATGGGGGTTCGAGCCCTCTATATGGTGACCAATATATATGACCCAACACACTCACTAAGAATCCCCTTTTGAGGGGTTTGAGTTTGCTTATCAGAGTGGTTAAGACGACCGTGAGTAACAACATCGGCAAAGGTATTAGCTTCTCACAGGAAAGATAACGCAAGCTCTGGAACCACAGTGTTACAGAACTATCTAAGCGATTGAGTCATGAAATTGAGCTGATTATAACGACACGTGTGGCCTATCGATGAAGCTACAACTATACCAGGAAGTCGTGAGCTCCTCTATTCCTATAACGTATTTGCATCTTTGGCAGAACTTATCATTTTAAGATACAAATATCATTCCATTTCAACCGCAGACAACGTTATGCAGTCCAAACAGTGGCGTTGTCACCTTTCCCAAAACTAGTGAGTTTGATGAGCGGTAAACCGGAACAAAATCTAATGCACATATAGGTATATCTATGGGATATGGGTCTTGTTCCTTGTTCCTTGATTGATGCAACATTCCTGAAGTCTTTCAAAGCATATAGCAGATTGCAGGGCTCTTCCCAAGTAAGATATTAAGTTCTTGTAGGTTCCTTAAAAAACACAAATACAGCTTCCTTAAGTCCAAAAGGCCAAAACTAGATTTCCTTAGAATTCCTAAGAAAAATCTTGAATCTGGAATAAAGTTAAATAGAATGGTTCCAAATCTTAACTATGGATAGTTCTGCAAGTAGTTCTCATATTCTTAAGAAGTATGAGGTTTAACATGACTTTAAGAATAAATTGAAAAACGAAGTTAAAAGAGAGAGAAGAGCATTAAAATAGTAGTTAAAATGTACCAAAGTAACTATAATGCGATCCCTAGCAGTTATTTATTCATCTCTAAATGCCGTAGAAACACAGGACTGATTTTATGGACTGTATTGAAATTAAATGAAAGCGGTTTGAAGTTTGAAGGGGATCCCCCATCAAAACTGGTTTTGGGTTATTATCAGCCGTTCAAAACCCTGTTCCGAAGCAACATACAACATATCATTAAATCTGAGTCAATGTGCAGCCAAGATGATGAGAATGATTGTGTGGAAGAAGTCCGAAAGGCAATTGAGATACCAATATAATGACTAACAACTAGAGCCCAAAGAGTCAAACTAGTTTAAGGCTGTCCCATTGCAGACTTGCAGGCATTAGCTTCGAGATTGTATGGTTCATGACGAAACTCTACTCTTACTGCTTTTACCCTTCAAACTGAATCCAGATAAACACCTCTGGATGAGAAAGTGTAGTTGTGACTTCTTTAATTAAAACACCGGGCCTCCTCAAGAATAACTTAACCCCACAAAACACTGTAAAGTCACGTACAGTCACCGAAGAGAAATCTTCCTGACGTTGCATTACGGGTTAGAAATGGTAGTATCTCATCTAACCATGCTTGCTATCGTCCTCCGAACAAAGAAACATTATCGATTGAGTTTCTTCCCTTTCAGCTTCATTACCCAGCTAGAAGAATTCCACAAGTGATCGCCTCGTGCGTTATATTCCATTTCAACTAGTACGCAGTACAGTAAAGAGGCAAACGGCTAAAGCGACTACATCCACCCTGCAAACACAAGGCCACACTCGATGCATTGCAAAATCACATTCTAACATGCTGCTCGAACATTGCGCGTTGCTCCATGGTCGCCGTTGCATGTAGCTCGCCGTACACGATCGAAAGCGTGTGTAGATCATCTCACGGTCCCGCACAACCTCAAGCCATCCAAGAAGAGCTGAATGCTGCCTACACCAAATATAGCGAATCCGAAAAACCTTCGCGTGTTTGACAACATCCACTCGGACAAGGGGGACACTTTCGGAATCAAGTGCTGACAATTAGATCAGAGTAACATTTTAAATAGTACTGTACGTCCAATAGTTAATGTTGAAACTTTTTGCTACAGAACCTTTCAATTGCCCGGCGATTGATGCAATTGATCAGATACTGATCAATGCCACCAGTAAGTTTGTTGCATTACCATTCAATAGCACATCTTCGCTGCTGGTTAAGTGATCACACTAGCTTACCAACACGTCTAGAACGAGTTATCATGCATCGATCGTGCAATCGATTAAATTTATAGAAAACACAATAATTTTTATAGGCCGTAAAATGGAAGCGCGCGAAACAAGCATCACCTTTGCCGCCGACGGGCGTTACTGACGCTCTGCTTGTGTCGCCTGATAACGACCCAGCAATAAAATCCAATTGTAGGTACGCCAATGAATCGCGGGCAAGCAGTGGGCCCACGATGAGTCAGAGCTCGCCGAGGAACGACGAGATGCGTTTCTTGCTCTTCTCGAAAAGTGAAACGAGTTGCGCCAATAAAACTGGACGGTGGCCCGATGGGAAACAAGTAGCATGATAATGTGAGATTTGCAAAATAAAATACGCCTTAACTACGTTGTTGATTTACTGTCTGCATGAGCTGTTCAATTAAAAAAATTTTTTGGGAAAAATGGTTGGGCAATGTTTTTATTATCATCAGCTTCCCAAATTAACTCCAACCTCACCACCATTTCGCTCATTGGTCAGATGTTCAAATTAATAAGCAAACAACATTCACGCATCGATATATTTACCCTGCCACAGATATATATCAGCGTTTGCGTACCAACAGTCGACAGAGCGGCTGTGTTTGGTCAAACAACAACGACATCAGCCGCTTGGAAGACGAACCGGTCTTTCCTCCTTCATGCTTCTGGCTTCTCATTCCCTTTTCCCTTTTCACTCTATGCTCCGATCCGGTATCATAAAAACCAAGACATCAAGTGCGCACACACAGCACATACACAGGCACAGTCAGAAAGCGTTAAAGATAAGCTCCCGAACAGCATGGTCAAGCCACACACGGCTGGACAGCGATGAATGCGCTGCAATAAGCAAGAACTGGAAACCTCGCGCGGCCTTTTTGGCAATAAAAGTTGCATCCAAAAGTTACAAACAGCGTTCACTGACACATTTTGGTGATGAGTGCAGATTACGGTAAGTGTGTTCTGCGGTACGAGCAAAATATTTTGGTCTCTTCAATGTGACTCTCTTCAGTCACTTAAAAATGTTTTTTTGTGTTCAATTTAATATGGAAAATTATATATTATTTCTACAAAAAATTAATGCTGAAGAAAGCGTAAGAAGTGCCAACTCATTCCATTATAAAAATGTGAAAAAAAACTGTCATGATATCATATATAATCAAGACACTTTGTTCATCTGCCATAAGGCATGAAGTATATTAATTTGTTTTAACACTTTTTCGACTTATTTCACTAACTTAGTGTCTATTTGTAAAGGGTATAAAGTTGAGCTATATCCCCATTGGATCTATTGTATTTTAAATCTTATAGGGATATAGAGCTATATCCCCATTGGATCTATTGTATTTTAAATCTTGAAATTCTTTAAATTATGAGCAGTTTAATGAACCCTGCCAATGGTTCCGTTCTCATGTGATTTTACACACGAAGAAGTTATCTGTAAAGTGTTGTAATTAAATGCGGTCGGCTCAAACCTTACTGCGGTCGAACAGGAGCACAAGCGTTCGACAGCAAACGAAACATGGCTTGTGATAAAAAAGCAACTATTCCGCTCACATCGCAATGTGACTTGCCTGTAACACTCTGTATCACATTAGGAAATTGTACTTCTGGAACGAAAATGTGCCGATATAGTTGGGGAATGCGCTGTATAAATTTGAGAATCGTATAACTGTTTAACAACTAATATAAAATGATTCTGTATTTAAAAAAAATACTTCATTGATTGTTATTTAACTGAAATAAAATCAACGACAGCATTTAAACTGAATTGCAAGCATAAATTAATTTAGTTTAGTTTGATTGTTGTTTGATATTTCAGCAAAAAGCCTCTTATGAGTATAAAACTATGATGATTTCGGTGGTTGACGTGTCGAAAAGAATATTTGATGTGTGCCAAATTCTATTGAGAAAGACACGAAATTACGATCACAATAATTAAATTACGACCGGCAAACAGGGAAACCCCCTCGGGCAAACTGCAACTTCTCCAAAAGGGCACCCCCTCATAAAGGAAGGAGAAGATCTTCTTTCCTTCGAGGCTCGCGTTTTGATGCGCACACAGAACATAACACAACAAGCGGTTGCGCTTCATTGCGGCCAATGAAGGGAAACGAACTTCGGGGAGGCGGTTTAAAAATATCTCGCTCCCCTCTGGAGGGAGGAGATCATGTACGCCACCGTTCGGTGCGTGTTTTCGTACGCACCACTCCTTTTTTTTTTGTTTCAACAACTCCTTCTCATGCTTCTCGCTCTATCTGCCTTGCACAAGATGTCCATTATTTTGACGCAGTACGCGCCACTACCTTTGCATAATATTTCGAACCATGCTAATGAAAATTCTTTTCGTCCACTTCCCACTTTCAACTGTTTTTTTTTCGCAGGTGCGTGTATGAGTCAGGTGAGCACCGTTGGTTTACCGAGATCACTTCTTGCGTCAACTTGCGCCAAAGAAAGGAAACCACATATATGGAAGAACGGCCCAGAACATGACCCGCTTTCGAACGACACACGGGGCCTGCTGGTCCTTGGGCTGGGGGAAGTTGGGCGACAATTATCACAAACAGTTTAGTTTAAGCCGTAGAATTGATCCGTCCGTGCGCCGAGAGAATGTCGTGTCTTCGTCAAGACTCCTCCTGAAGGGAAGGCCACCGACCGTACCGAACCGTACCGCTCGCCAGCGTATCAAACGTACACCATGTATGGAAGTAAAGGGACTAACACTTGGCAACCACACCACACAAAGCACAAACATGTTCACGATCCCTTCAGCTGGCCGCCCATGATGATCACTGCTGCGATCGTTACCTTTTTCGCTTGCTGCACGCGAAAACGCGCGTATAAAGGCGGCGGCGGCGGCGTGCCGTTACGCTGTGCGCGAAACCTTTTTTTCTTTGCTTCTCCTTCTCTTATTTAAGATCGTGCCTGTTTTTTTTCCTTTTTCTTCACGTTTTACTCTCGCGAAACCGTCCACTTGAGCCCCTCCGGACGCGCTCGGACGGGGTGCGGCGTTGCGTGCTGCTGTTTGCGTTCCATCCACCAGGGCGCACGGTTTGCGACTGACTGACTGGCCAGAGCGAGCCGCGCGCGAACCGTTCGCGCGGTGGAACCTTCCGCCAGCACCAACACCACTAAGCACAGGGACATAGGGTGGTGGAGGTTGGAGACCGGTTTCGCCCCCCACCCAGTTCCTGCCCTTATGCCGTCTCGTCCGTCAGATGTCCATTTTATCGCGGTATGTACAGCGAAGCCTACGGATACGGTTGTCTGTGTGCTGTGATCTTGCGAGCCCATTATCCCCTCACCATGTATCCATCCACCCTTCCGCCCGCCCTTTACCCAGTGGGGTGCAACATAATAGTGAGCAAAAAAAAAATCCCCCATCACGACGCGTCATGACACACATCATGATGTGATCGACTTTCTTTGTCCAACTGATTGGGGCGTGTGAGTGTGTGTGGTTTTTTAACTTTCGGGAGTTTTCGCAGGTGAACGAACTGCCGCGACACAAGGAAAGTCAAAGTGCGCTGTTGCATTTCCTCCCAACCGTTGTGTTGATCGGATGCAATGACCTCCTATTTTCATCCCCAAAACCCCCTCCACACACCGACCGCACTGTCAAGGGCAGTGGACCTGCGCAGAGAGCACGCGCGCGCCTTTTTTTTTGCTGCCGTCCCCCTGCTAGGTACATTCCGGAGCCGAAAAAGCGGGACAACCCTGTGCACAGACCGGGTCCCATTGTCTGGGTCGGGGAGAGAAGTAAAAACAAACAAACGAGTCCAAATTGTGTCGTGATTTGCACGTGACACGCTGACACCAGGCGACGCGCTGGATTGAAGGTGGTTCGCGATTGGAAGAGCTTTTTGAAGCGTTTCGAAAGGATCTGTCGCTTCTATTTTAATTAATAAGTTGGGAGCTTGGTAAAACTGGAAAATGTTCTGTTTGCTGGCCACTCTTCTAAGACATCCAAAGACTCTTCTTGAAAATAGGATATAAATTAGATTGAATTCCATAAGCATTGACTTTCAGAAAATTTTGAAGATCTTTATTGTGATTGCCTAAATAAATTTCCCATAAAACCTGGAGTCTTTTGAAAAGGACTTGATATTGGTTTGTAAGGACGCATCGTCGAGGCTTTCTTCTAGAAACCTTAGTGTCGATTACAATTTACTTTGGGTAGAAAGACTGTTAAGGCACAGCAACCTCAGAGAAGATTTTATCTAACAGATATCTTAGATCTTATGGAATCTAATCTGCCCAGGAGTTCTTCGCTCTATTTATACCAATATTGCTTCTAGGTGCTAAGATTTTGCATCGAAATGTGTCTCATCTTCCGATTGACTCGTATTCTACTGTGTATTATGCTTCTATTATGCTAATCCTTTTGAAATCTCTTAGATACGCTTGAACAATGACGCTATGCTGCAGTTCTTCGCTTTAATCGCTATTTCTTGGGTAGGTTAAACCAATTTCGACTGTTTCTGTCCTGCGTCAGCGGTGGTTGTTTTTGGATTTAATTTTTTAAGCGTTTTTTTTCTGCTGGAAGGTATGCACATTTCATCCAAAAGCTACGTAACTTAAGCTGCAATATGAGGCATTGTGCTGTAAACCCATTCAATAGTAATCTTTTATTGATTTTAGTATTTTAAATAATTTAAAATAGATAATATTTTACTATATACATTTATTTTAAATCACTCAATATGTGGGGCGACAAAAAAAAATTATAATTTAGAAAATATTATAATTTCTACACGTGTCAGTGATCTTCCACATAGAGAAAATCGTATCGTACATAATTTTAAAAATTCGATCCAATCTTCTCGCCCCTTTTGATTTTTTTCTGTTCATTTGAAAATAAAATGTTTTAAAAAGATATTTTTTGCAATACGAAGTACAATGAAGTTGTCTCAAGTATTTTTTTTTTGTTACAAATATTTCAGTAACTTATTTTTTGTTAAAAATATTCTTAGCAATGGAATTGAATAATTGTAATCAGTTAAGAAACGTTATAAAGATTGCATTCACGAACATCATGTTCGAGAAATATTATCTTGCAATTTTATCAACATTTTAAAAGAGTATCCATCAACATAATCAATTACTCAATCAACCACATTCGTGTTTTGTAAAAGTCCTGTAAACTATCTTTTATTTTTGAAAAAATATTAAAGTATGTTTTTTACAGTCAACAATATAAGACTTTTTTATTATTCATTTATTTTGAGTGGTCTATATGTTTCTTAACAACTTGTTGGTGTTTTTTCAGCAACTGTATATGGTTATAGTGAGATCGCAAAGATGGAGGAAATAGTCGCCCATTTTATATCTACCATTTTCACCGGTAATGCTTATGTCTAAGATCCGTTATGCATACCGGCATTAAAAGCTACGCAGACCATTCCGGCTAGACGTATTTATTACAATCCACCATGCGATTAGTGACCGCCGTTTAAAAAGCGATCTTTATTAACAGATAAAACCTACAATCCCGACCCATCTAATGAGTTAATTACTGACTACTTTACAGGCAGCTATTTGCAATTTAATCTGCAAACAGTTAAACCAGAAGCCACCGCAATAACATGACGGTTTTTTCATTCGTTCATTTAGTGGTGCCAATCCAGCCCCGACACATGGTGATTGAACGCGTTTAGTAATGTAATCCGCGCCACCCAACCGGTGGGAAGTGTATCGTGTGACACTAACCGTACGCGGTTGGTGGTTTGGCGGCTGTAATGGGTCCTTATTTCACACGCTGCCACATGCATGCTTGCGTACTTTCCCCGTGGCCGCGCGCAAACAACAAAGCAAAAGACGCGCTCGAGACAAAGGAATGCATCCGCGTCGGATCGTCACACACACACACACCGGTGTGATGACACACCGCCGGTTGCCGGTGTAGTCGGGTAGGTGGAAAAATGCACGGGCCAGCCCGTCCGAGGTCATGGGCAAACGCCGTTTTCCCTGGCCGCGCAATGCGCAAGCAAGGAAGTGCCAGAACTGTGTCGGTCGTTTGCCTTTGCGTGCCCTGCATGTGGGGTGGGTTTTTTTGGGAGCTTTTGCTTTGTGTCTCACCCGTGTTTGGGGCAGGTCAGTGTACACCAGGTCGCGGAAAACTTTTCGACCGTTTCGCTTACGCCACTCAGCCTGCTCCCGCGCTCGACACACCACGTGCGCTCGCGAGCTGGGAGTTCCGGATCTTTTTGGGGTTATTTTTTGTACTCACTCACGTCCTCCGGAGCGCAACACCACAAAGCTGGCGACGAGTGAGGAGGATCCGGTTCAGCAAAAAAAAAAAAAAAAAACGGTGGTGCTAATGAGAAAGGAGAAGGAGGATGATGATGATGCGTTTCGTCTGGCAGACGGAAGGTCATTGCCTTCACGGTTGGGTGACTTTTTACCACCCCCACTCCAAAGTAGGGTGGCAATTTTGGGGGAGGGTTGCTTTTTTATTTGGGTTCGCTTACTGCATACTACCTTACCATCATAGATTAGCTTTGTGTGCGCTCTACCAAAAAGTGTACCAAAGTTTAGGGTAGGTCAGTAATGGTTTGGCTCTTCTCTCTTCTCTCTCTCTCTCTCTTTGTACCGTTTGCATTTTCTTTGATTTCAATCCGGTGACGAATGGCAGGACGTCATCGAACTCGGACGGTGGACGGTGTGAATGAACCGTGGTGGCCCTCCCCCGTGTAGCGAGGACTACCGGTTGAATGTGGCGCATATTTGCCTGTTGCGGTGTGTGCCAGCTTGTCTATTTCAGGGCAGTGGTTGGCAACCTGTCGCTCCTACTTCTCTTTAGTTAACATATCTATTTGTTTTACTTCTTTTTTTAACACATTTTGGGACTTGAATATGGGTACGGAACGTTAAATGGTTGTGAATGTAGTGACGTTTCTTTTAAAATGCTCCTCTAGGGACACAGTCTGCTTAGATAGTTTTTGTTATCGAAGACAATTCTGTTAAGTTAAATGTACTTAAAATGTACAGTGCGTTTGACTTCTCGTGTGCGATAGAATAAAAAAAAATATAAAAAATAGCGTACTAACACAGCTAAAAGTGTTTTAAACATCTTTATTGCACAATTTATCAAATAATTAGCATTGTTGTAAAACTAACTATGAATTATTTCCTTTTGTACTTTCCAGAACTAAAATCTGTTTGTTTTACCAAGGTTTACCAAGGCCGTTTGTTGCATCTAACCTTTGTCATGCGAGTGGTTTTTTGTAATGCAAAAAGGTGACCCTAGTTTTTAAATATATTATCGCTGAAACACTTTAGTGATTTTTTTTTTTAATATGATTGATCGAACAACGCCTTGTTAGATGGTTAATAACATAAACGGCTAATTGATTTAAGCAAAAGAGATAAAAATGTTGTCTTTGAAATCTTTCATGGAACTTTTAAGCAAGAACATGATGATACCAATTTTTCACCTGTAATTTTTGCATGTCGAAATCGGTTATGTATTAAGTTTGACAGGTAAACCACATCGTTTTCTGCTGGTTCTTGTTGTATCATGTGAAAAATAATGGAATTAACTAAAGTATGAAGCTATTGGTTCAATGTTTGTGGTTGATCCTAAGAGCACTCCGGCGGCAATTCCGTCCAGATCGTTCTTTTGCAGTGTTTAGGACTAACTATCCAACTACATTGTATTGATAAGCCAGAGACAAGACAATTTTCATTTATTTCCGTAGTGACGGTCAGTCCGTATGGCTTATTGTAGAGGCAATAAAAGTGTGAAAACTAATGGAACCGTTCACCTTTGAGGAAAAATGCACATTAAAGAGACTGCGCTGTAAAAATTAGTAAAATATTACTAACGGTAAAATATGGTTGACCGACCCTGGTCGTTTGGCCCATTTTATCAACACGCCGCACCAGGTGTTTGTTTGTTTATTCATTGGCGTAGCAAAATATTTGTTTATCTTTTTCATGCTTCACACTAGAACATCGTTCAATCAGTGCAGGGGGGGGGGGAGACCGATTTGTTTGATGAGTGCAAGTGCAATATTGCAGTCGCAGCTGCGCGCTAATTAATGAAGTGTTATCGACGGGCAGGTAGTGTGTAAAATGAAGTGTTTTCTTAATTAAATGTTTCCCAACATGCCTAATGAGTGAGAGCATTTGCTGTTGGAGTGGAATGGACGAGATAATCTAAGACATATGGGGTTCAGTTGCAATAGATCACACTCACGGACAATCAGAAGTCCCAGAAAGAGGTAATCCTTCACTTGAACCGTGCAATACCGTTTCTTCCAATGAGAAGAAATACACGGGAAAATCTATTTTAAAAAATTGCTAATTCGTTCAACAGGAAACGTGTCGATGCGCAAGATTTGTTCCTGTTGCAATCCGAAAGGGAAGATGCAAAAACGTCATTGAAGAGGACTTTAAATCAGCTAATGACCATCGAAAAAGAAGCCACTACAGACATCTTTTTAAGATGTTGGACTTGGTTTATAATGAGGATACTGTTCCAGTCTTCGTCTGACGCTTTAAAGAGGTCAACTCTATCCAACGAAGTACGGAGCTTCTCATATGTATTCCAGATGAAGAACCCTACATTATTTCTCCATTGTTAAGTATATGAATTTGCCACGTCATTAAAATTATATCTGCCCACCAAAATATGATATGATATTGAACCAGATGATATTGAACCAGAACCTCAAAGAAAGCATCCCTAAAAATGGTTAGCTGGAATCACTAGACGTATACCACGAATTATCCTGCAATAAATAACCATTTTCTTAGTAGTTCGTTTATAATCCAGGCATTCCAATGCTACCATTAATCATTAATATTCAGATCAATAAATTATGGATTCAGATCAGATTAATAAATTAACCATATTCAAAGCTTTGAATGATACTTCCTTCACCACATTTTTGCTCTAGATTTTCTACCTCAAAAATACCTTCGTATTGAACATCTTTTCTATCGATTCACTTTCTTGTAGCGACAGTTATCAGATCGCACCACTGATTACAAAGATTCAATATACATGGACGTCCCTTAATCTTCACTCAATTCATCCTTAAATTACCACAGTCACAGGACTTGTTCATCTAACATCAAACGATCCAATCCCAAACCTACAGTTCGCGTAGCACTAAGGAACGTCTAGAATATGGCATCGTCAAATTACACTCGTTATGAGAGGATCTACTGTCTATAATTTAAATCCTGTCTTGAATTATGCGTAAGCTTCACGCCCCTTTTACTTACGGTGCTGCTAAAACACCCTTTGTCCGAGTGCATAGAGTCATAACTCACCAGCTAAACATCCACCAGTGACCAGGCTTAATGATCCATCGCAAAGTGCAGCTATCCGTTCCGATTTGCCTCTTTGTTAGTATTATATCAAAATCACTTCCGCAAGCATAAAGGAAGCGAGAGCGAAGAGGGAAGGATATAAATCTTATTACAAAATAGCAGTAAGCAACGTGAACGGGTTTGCAATTATTTGCTATCGGTTAGACATTTCTCATCCCACACACCCTTCCAGCATTATCCTTGGACAGTGTCGGGATTCGTACCCAACAAAGGGCAGACGAGTGGTTGCTTGTACCCGGTCGAGGCCAGGTATTTGCCGTTGCAAAAATTCGGACGGTCGCTTCGGTGTTTGCTTTGTGCAGCAAAACCTGTCTCCTTCCGTCGGGGTCACAAATGCATCCGACCAAGTCAAGGTTAGCGCAGTAAAAACGGCAGAAAAAAAAAACATTGGAAAAACGACGCGGAAGCAGTGCCAGCGAGTGTAGGGCCGACGCATACACGCTACCGCACTGGTAAACTGTTGCACCGCACAGCGACGGTATGTGTGGTGCGCGCGTGCGCTTCCTTGTATGCGTTTGTTTACACGCGCATCCTCGCGCGGTTGCTATATCGGCTGCGGACCGCGACGCTGACGCCGTGCACGTCCTGTTGTCATGGGCAACGCCTTCGTATTTCGTGGTACAATGGTGTGCGTTAGCGTTACAGGATTACAGCATAACACGGGGTACGACGCGGCGCTAATAACACACTCCTTCCTGATATTGTACCCTTCTTATACACCTTCACGTAACTTTTTTTTTTTTGGGAAAGTACAATAAATGACCCACTGTATCTGTCTCTCAGGGTAGAAGGTGAAGGAAAGGCACATATTTCGACACACACACAAGTAAGCCCTCCGTACGGTGCGAGCATTCTTTGTTACGGTGTGTTTTTTTTTTGGTCGTCGTGTTTTTCTCCCCCCTCACGATGCACCACAGTTCACGGACAAACTGTCGTCGGTGCATAGAAGGTTCAGGGTTAGGGGATGCTTACCGTTCGAATGTGACAATCCGTTCCTTCCGAACTGTGGTACTGCGCTCCCGTTCTTGATTGCAGAAGGCGTTGCTATTTCGATCGTGGAACATACATTTGCTACCTATATTTACAATTACACTCTGCACATCGATCAACACACACAACACACAACATTTACGAAACACACACACACACGCACGTGGCTAAACAGAAATTGGCTACACGAATCGGGGTGGAAAATTTTGGCAAGATTGGATACATAAGCAACTCACTAGCATAGTACCATCGCTAACGCTTAACACACTGCACCAACGAAACGCACCAGAAAATAAACAAAACGCACTACACTAACCGCCGTCGATGAGATACAGCAGCGGCGGCGGTTTTCCGCTTTATTCATACTCTTCCTTCACCGCGGACGATCGCGACAACAGCGAGAGGGATCGTCGTTCACGATGCTGCACCACTGCATCGCGTAAACAAAATGAAAACGCACCGTGTTGCTTGGCCGTGCCCGAGTCTCGGTTCTTTGTTGTGTCCGCTTTTGCCCCTTGCTTTGCCCGGATACCGCGTGCACCTACGCTGTGTAACGCGCCCCTATACTGCGTCGCCATGGCGTTTGCATGGGTCGTGCACGTGTGTGTTAGTGAGAGCAGCGCAAGGCACGGCGTGTTTTGCAGGGGTACTCAGGTATGGCTGACGAGGCGATGTTTTTCTTTTGCTCTTTTTTTGTCATGCGGCATATTTTCTATGTTATTTAATTTATAGTAAACTTTCACCGTCATCAGTCTGCCAAAGAGACTGTTGAGTTAAGGGGTTATCAGAAAGTGAAAAATGCTGTCAACCGATGTTGGCATTTATCTATCAATTCCAGCATTCGAAACAAACAAATGGCTTCCGCTCGTGTTATGACGCGTTTGTACATGAAATACGATGTTTATGTATCGTTTCTGTAGCGATAAACTATAATATGTCTTTTCAATTTTGTTCGAAATAATCAATTAATAGAAATAGCTGTAATATGTGCCGTTTGCACCAATGAAATCCAATTGGTGCCTGCATCTATTTCATGAAACCCATTTTGCAGGATAGATACCAACATTGGATGGAAGTATTTTTAATTTTTTGTAAGATAACACCTTTACACTTACATTTTCTACGTTAGCTAAGTGCAAGGTGTTTGTATTTACCAGGTGAATTTTTATCACTTTCGCCCGGCGACATCTTTGGAATTGTTATGTCAAAATCGCATACGGTTTTCAGCACCCTCACCAGCCCCTCGCTAAATTCTGTACCAGAGCTCCCAGAAGTGTTATGTCAGGTTGAGAAATGTCAATTTGCTCTGGACGACTTCACCTTCTAAATACAAACACCTTGCCAGAGCTCCCAGAAGTGTTATGTCAGGTTGAGAAATGTCAATTTGCTCTGGACGACTTCACCTTCTAAATACAAACACCTTGAGCTAAGTGTTTGATTTGTTCCTCTGTGTTCATACCTTATAGTTGAATAGTTTAATCTCTTTAATGTAAAAACCCTTCCAAAGACAGTATTCTATTATAATCCCTAAAAAGACTGTTTGAGGCTCTCCTTTATAGGATTTTTTACATTAGAGAGGTCCAAGTTCTCAACTTTAAGGCACAAGGAAACACAACTGATCCAACACTTTTTATTTTCGTAGTAAGATCCAGACTGTACTGCTACTAATCGCGTAGCTGTATTGAACTCAAGATTTATTTAAATTTCTCTGTTTGGCGCATGGCATACGTTACCGGAGGTGGAGAAAATTGTGTGCCCTCCACACCACCATCAACAGCATTTACAGAAAGCTTGGGTTGTTCCTGTCTGAATATCTATTTCAAACAGGCCAATCATAAGGCCAGCGGGTTGAGTGTGGCGCCCGAAATCTGACCCACGATGTGCTGCCGTCATTGCCTGAATTAATCAAAAAGGAGTAAACGATAGAGTATGTCCGGGTCCCGTGAGAAGAGTTTCACCAACAAACCTGGCCTGCGAACCACAAAGGGCTTGATGAACCTGCTGTTGTGGATCATGTGGCGATTAGAAGTCCATTTGGGGCGTAGGGGAGACCAGGGCCAACAACGGTTGTTGTACCTAACAGGATAACGAAGAGGAAGAATTTTGTAAACGTATTAAAACTGTATTGCCAAACTCAAAGTGTTGCTATAGTTTGATTGTTAAAAAAAAAAACTAAACCAATTCATTTTTTTGAGGGTAAAATATTATACAATTTTATTTTAATACCTTGTTGTACGTTAAGATGTAATTTTAAGCAAAAAAAGTCGAAAGGGTTACCACAGTCGAGCATCGAGTGCGGGCATCATCGCGCACGGTACCAACGGATTGCCGTCCGATATCTGCTGGAAGGCACGCGGCTGCATCTGCGCCACACCGGGCGTATTGTCGCACAGCAGCCGCGCCATGCTAGCCTTGCGGATTTCGTTCAACTGCGGTGGCGTGAACGAACCCGGCCGATTACCGTTCTCGAAGAAGAACCGATCGCCCCGGCGCGTCCGCATGAACTGCTCCATCAGAATGCAGTGATAGGTAGGGCCGGCCTGCGTTCCGGGCAGGTGCCGTTCGAAGAACTCGGACACGGTCAGATCCACATCGTCCACCGTCCGGTACAGCGAGCTAAGCAGCTGGAAGTCCTGTCGAAGAAAAGGGAAGAGAGGGAGAACGCTTTAAAGCCATCCGAAGACTTGCGTTCAGTCACGTTGCGGAAAGCATACCCTCGGTCCTCGCAGCTCCACAAAATCTTCCCACCGGGTGGCACGGCCCAATCCACAGTACTGGCGGAACGCGTTGTAGCCCGCTATTCCGTGATCGCGGCTGCGCTGGATGTCCAGTGCCTTCAGATCGGTGCCGAAACGGTTGCGACCCCGGAAGAGGAAGTGCTTGGTTTCGGGATCGAAGCTCAGATCGTTCCGTCCCATCGGTTGGGTGGTCATGCCGCGCGTCAGCAACCGGTAGCCATCGTTCCGCTCCAGCACCGTCGGATTAAACATGTGATCGTTGATGTTGATCGCTCCGACGAATGCGCGTGATTCCTGGTGAAGACTAAGGTGAAGTGTTGAAGCGAAAAAAAGATGATCGTAACTGATCGTGAGTTATTCTATATATTATGAAACTTGAATCTTAACAATTTTTCTTTGAACAAAAGACTTAAAGGAACGGAGATAGCTTTTAAAACTGATTAAAAAAAAATCGTTAAGAAATTGGGTTAAGGATTGCGATTCCAATTACGGAACCAATTCGCGAATCGTGTCTGATTTCCATCAAATTCTGGAACATTAAATAATTCCATTCCCGAACCGATTCTGATTCTGGAACAATATTTGATTCCGAAATCAACTCCGATTCTGGTAATCCAGTCCAAGTCCAATTCTGTATATGATTGCGATTCTCGGACC
The DNA here is from genome assembly GCA_000349105.1 of Anopheles epiroticus. Taxonomy (NCBI): domain Eukaryota; kingdom Metazoa; phylum Arthropoda; class Insecta; order Diptera; family Culicidae; genus Anopheles; species Anopheles epiroticus. Next base: position 104,249 of record KB670836.1, read on the forward strand.
TATTCTTAAATCGTTTCTGATTTCTATTCCGGAATAGATTTCAATTCCGAATCCGAGTCATATTAGAGAACAAAATTTAATTCCGTAAACGCGTCGAACTTTAGAACCAGTACCGACTCCGGAGCCAAAATTGTTCTCGACACCGATTCCGCTTCCGAGATTTAAATTCGGTATCGATTTCGACTCATTTTTGATTCTGATTCCAAAACCAATTTCAGCTATGGGGTCTAGTTCCACTCCAGAACCGATTCCGACGCCATGAATCATTCCGTTTGATTCTAGAACCAAATTTGAATCCAAAATCGATTCTGGAATTATATCCAATACCAATTACGTAAACGATTGCGATTCCAATTCTGTAAATGATTCTCAGTACCCGTACCGGAACCGCATCCAATATGAATTGATTCCGACACCGATTCCAGGTTCGGAACCATTTCTGAATCCTAGAATTAGTTTTAATTCCGATTTCGTTTCATATTTTGTAATCACTTCTGACTCAAATTTCAAAGCCAATTTCAATTACGATAGGCCCATTTCGACTCCAGAATCAATTCCGACTCCAGAACCAATTCTGTCTCTAGGGTACCAAATGTGTTTCCCCTACCAATATCGGAATCAAATTCAATTCCAATTACTACTTAAAATTCCGAGAGTTACTTCAGAACCAATATGAATTGATTCCGATACCGATTCCCGATTCCGGAACCTATTTCAATTCTAGAACTAGTTTTAATTCCGGTATCGTTTCCGAGTCTGGCATCAATTTGGGTGATTTAAATCACTTCGGAACCGGAACCTGCTCCGGACCTACACACGATTGTAACCGATTCCAACATCCCATATCACTTGCAACGTTGCACTTGTAACAAACCGTACCTTAAGCTTCCCAGTATGGCGGAATGGAAGTACCGGAACGCTCCATTGGCGTGCGCATTCAGCACCGTCGGGTTGACCGTTGGTGCGTAATCGTTCACGTAGTCACGCGTGCGCACGATCAACCCCCGCCGACTCATCGGTTCCGGTCCGAGAAAGTACGGCAACCATTCGTAGTACACGATGTGCTGATACTGCGCCACGTTGATGCGCCGTGCCTCCTGGAACACCCGCTCATCGTTCCAGAGCGGTCGCGCTTTGCACAGCTGCTGCGCGAGCCGGTTGTGCTCGCGCAGGAACGCCACGTGCAGGATCACCAGTTCCGGCGTGATGTTGCTACGCTCGTCCCCGGTCAGGTAGCAGCTGTCGCTGGCGGCAGTCAACGTGCAGGCGCTACCAGCTTGCGGATGTCTCGGCGGCCACTCGGTACCGTTCCGCTGGTCCACCTTCATCCGGCCGCCGACAAACGCGCGAAGCTGCGCGTTCTGTTGCGCACTGTTGCCGTACACCACCGAGAGATCCAGGAACGAGGTGGCCGCGTTCAGCTGTTGCGCCTGCTGCCGGTTAGCGCAGCTGGCCGGGTTCACGTCGCAGGTGTTGAGCGTGCGCACCAGATCCAGACACTGTATGCGACCGGCGGAGAGGACGGGATCGTCCGGCCGGACCGGGATTGGGTAGCAGCGTCGGCTGGGGCTTGCGACAACTCGTCCATTCTGGCAGCAGGGCAGCTCGTCAGAGCCTCCCGCCCGCAGTCCCATGTCGTGTGCGACCAGCTGTCCGAACTGCATGTTCACCAGGGTCGTCCGCGGATCGAGTATGTTCTGCTCGTTGAACAGCGCCAGGGACAGAAGTCGTGCGCTCGGCAGTTCAGCTCCGGTACGCGAACGACGCGGCACGGACACACCGTCCCCGTACTCGGCCGGCAGCAGTCGGCCGTATGGCGTGTTGGCCGAGCCCCAGGCCGGGTTCTGCAGGTTGTTACAGGTGCCGTCGAACGTGCGGTACGGTGAGCTGCTGTCACACTGGGCCAACGCTTGCTGCACCGCTAGGGCCACAAGCAACGAACGCGTTACGAACCACATTTTTGCATCAATTCTCTCGGGCCGATCAAGGCGGCGGCGCTTATATACCGATCGTCTCGTCGGTAAATATTGGCTAGGTGGCGGACGTTTTCTCTGAGCTAGTGCGAGTATAATACGCAGTATTGATCTTCCAGGCACAGACCGGACGGTTGTATCGCAGCGTCCGGGAGCTCTCCTCCGTATCAATAATACCATTTTAAGGATACCATCTGCAAGACACACTTTTGGGGGGTGGGGGGGGGGGGGGGGGGTGTATGAGAAGAGTGTGATTCTACTTAAAATGACTGGATTGTTGTTACTGCTTATCTAGAGTAAATAAAATTCAGCACAGTACAGAAACTGTTGTAGTACATCAGTTTTAAACCATTTTTTCATTTTCATTCCACTGTACTGTAAAGCTCCATCGACGGCAATCAATCCTTATTGCAGCACTATTAATCATCGTGTTTAACTATTCGCTCTGTTTGAACAGCTGTAACGATAACGGTCTTTATTGTGATAAAACTGTCTACACACGGCTCTACACATTGTGGAATTAATCTTACCAGGGGAAGTGCACGGTGATTGAAGTATGGAAATCAATATTAAAAGAATTTTGAACACCGATTTTGATTCAGAAGAGCTTACGATTAAAATTGAGTTAGAGACGAATTTATTTCGATTCGATTTCATTCGTAGCTATTTGTTTTGGTTCGCTTCAATCTTCACTGTTTATCTTGCAATCGTTTCGAAAGGATCAGAATTCGTAGGATTTTTTAAACGATTAGAAATCTGGAAGTCGGAAGCGACATACCTCGATCGACATATCTGTCTCACGCATTAGCAGCCATTTTCCATCAGATATTGTTAATTAAGAAAGGACCTGGAATTAGGAATAGATGCTTAAATAATACCTAAGGCCAATAAGCAAGAGTAAACGGCCATGAATTAGGTTAGATATAAAGACCACGGGTTAACTTTCCACTAGGATAAATCAATGCCTAAACGAGAACAAGTTTGGGATCGCCTCATGGACAAGGTTTAGATGCGACACTATGATTAAAGAACTGTAACAAAACTCATAAATACTTACCGTAGCATACTATTCCAACCGCATCCCTAAGCATTCTTTTCACGAAATCAACGAAAAAAAAAACTCATTTCAAGAATTTTTGGGGGGATATCATTTTTTGCAGTTTTATTTTTCTCCATTCTATATTAATGTTTCTAATTCTGTTCAACCTTACTAAGCTAGAAAACGATGCATGTATGTGTTTGTGTATTTGTGTGTGTGTGTGTTTCTTCCTCTTCTTTTAGAACTGTTGAATGTATGCGTGTCTGTAAGTGTTGTCTGTGAGAATGTTATCCATTTTGGACAACAGGGAGAGATAATATGCTTCATGTGGTTTGCTTTTCGCGCCCCATCATCTTCCACTCTGCGCGCCGGCTTGGGAGAGGATAATGAAGATGGATGATGATGACGGTGATTCATGATCATGCTACTAGCTTCTGCTTCGCCTGCTAGGTTAAAAGGTTCTGTTCCCTTTCCTAGCTAGTAGGGAAGAGCGTCGAAAAATAACCTTTCCTCCTTTTAAATGGTTAATGTGTGGCTTTATGACCGTGTGTGTTTTACTTGCGCTCTTTCGTCCTCTTTCTCTTCTGACATTCACTTTGTAACAACGGGAGGATGTAACTACTTATCTTTATATACTCAGAGCACGCGCTAGGTATGAAAGGTAAGTGCGTTTCGCCAACGCTTGCTTGGATGTGTCTATCGATCTGTGAACCTGTTATGCATGGATGTACTATGTGTGTAGTGAGCGCGCGTTTATGTGTGTGTGTGTATGCGGTAAATTTTGGTTATTCTCTTCTGCTGCTGCTGCTTTCACTTTCTTCTCCTAATGCTCTCGCGTAAAGTGTTTGCGCTTATCGATAGTTGTTCTTGTGTGTGTGTGTATCAATATTACTTACTGCTTTTCTGACTTTCGTAGCGATTCTTTTTCCTTTCTCTCCTCTCTCGTTTGTGTGCTCTTCTTTTCTTGTGTTTATTTTTCCCTTTTTCGCGTCTCCTACTTTTTTTTTCTTCTTTTTTATCATTTTCATTTCTTTCTTGCTGCTGTTTTTCCTCATGTTTTCGCCTATTTTCTATCTCTTTCTCTTCATTTTACTCTAACAAATAACTAGCAATATATACTTTCATCATTTTTTTGTTTTGTTGTGTGCAACTCTTTCTCTCTGCACACATTCACGTACACACACACACACATACTAATTTATATATATATACGCACGCTGCGCTCTTTTCTGCCCGGCGTTATAGAAATGATAATAATAATTAGCCTTTCCTTCCGTTTGCGCCCGCGATTAGGCTCCTGATGCTGCCTGCAACTGTGCGGCGTGCCACAGAGACATATAAACTGCAGCAGCAACAGCAACGAGACCATCCTTCTTCACATAGTGTCACTTCTACCGATACTTTAACGTTCCAATCCTTTTTTCTTCTGCTTTTTGTGTTCAAAAGCAGATTCTTAACACTTGTTCTTTACTCCCTTTTGTCTTCACTTTCTTTTCCCTATCCTGCTACTACCGCCGTTTTCACGTCTACCACCTTTGTAATCTGCTGCAGTATCATCCTCTTCATCCTCATTGCCCTGAAGGCGTAATAAATAATTGTTGCACTTTCATGGGACTCCCCAACTCGATTTTACACTCAATTTAGAAAGAGAAGCACATCTAGTCGATCGACGTCGTCCGTTGCGATCGATGCTGGGAGATACACACAGGAGCAATGGGAGAATAGTTTGCTGTGGCCTTTCTTGCCTAGGAAAGCTTCACCAGGCATGTTGCTCACACAGACCGGTACCGTCGTGTACGGTAGGAGGTTGTTGTTTTTTTATCTCATTATACGTACTAGCTTCTACACGGATCGAACGACTATAATTTATATTGCATAATAGTATGTATATTAGACGCGGGAGACACTCGTTTCCTTCTTTCTCTTCCTGTTCTGTTTCTGCTTTCGTTTTGTTTTGCACAATATTCTTTACACAATATTTATATAAAATGGGAGTGAGAATAAACGGGAGGATGCGTACTGTATCCGCGACACAATCCAAAAACCTAGCTTTCTCTACACAAAACCCTTCCATTTTGCATCCATCCGGTCCGGGGGGGTTTAGAGACGGAAAAGAAAAGGCGGGAAAAACGAAAAAAGGTGGGACCGACGGAAGCGTACAACTTCTTCCCTTCCCAGACATACTCAAACCGTGCACGACTACAGAAAACAAAGCGCTGAATGGCCGTGCAGGATAGAGAAACCATTTGCCATTTCGAGACGCCTTTCCATGCTGGGGAACACGTATGTAAAACTGGCCGAATCGTCTCATCTCTCACGCGAATAAATGACACACGAACAACCTGTCTACGTCACAGGGCGGGGTGGATGTTTGAGGGATCATATCCCCCCCTCCTCCTCCAATCAATTGCAAGTAATTTCGCTACCGATCGATTTAAAACCGGGAATCAAGGGGATGGGGATTACATGTAGTACGCAAAGATACACCATATATTACTGTACATTGCGCCACGTGACTGTGAGAGGGACACGTGCACACCCACACCCACACACACACGCCCCCACACTGCAACTGCTGTGGCAATAGGAAGCGCAACCGGCTAGAACCGACAACATCGATAACAACAACGGCAACGTGTGAGATGAGAGCGTGTGTTAGTAGTGAGAGTGTTTGTTTGCGGTCTTACTTTTCCGCACAGGTTGTTTTTTTGTTTGTTTTACCTTTGTTCTACCAAATGTTTTGTTCAGTGCAATAATTACTAACGTTCATGCGCGAGAAAAAACGGGCACGTGTGATTATATATAAAATGCTGGTATAGAAGATGCTTAAACATTAACTTGCAAACAGGCGCATTTCCGCACTATTTCACTGCTTCGTCCCTCTATCTCTGTTGATCTCTCTCTCTCTAGCCCCGTCCCTTTTATCGGGTTGTTATTAGCTAGTAAAATCAGTCACGGCCTGGGGAACGGGGGGCCTGACTGTTCCACAATCGCAATGTAAAATAGAACGCGTGCGCGCGCAACAGTTCTGCAGTAGAGCTCTGAAAGAGGGGCCATCTGTCAGTTCTGTTTTGACAGCAGCGCCACGCAACGCACACTATGATCCTTTTTGCATTCGCTTTTCTCGCGTGTCTAGGCTAGGCTTAAACGTGTTTCTGTGAGCTGGCTTTACGCTTCCGCTTGCCGGTTGGCGTGTGTGTCACTTTTAAGGGTATTTTATGCGTAGTTTTTTACGATTTTCAACGGTTCTCTTCAAACGAGGGTAAGGATGAAGGCAATTTATGTTTCCCCTTTTCTGGTTGCGTCTTGGTTTTCCAACTCTGTCCAAACGTCCTTTCCGCGTTTCTTTCTCATTTTTGTATGCGCGGTGCGCTTTTACCCACCTAAACTCGATGCTCTTCAACGCACGCAGTAGCAGCTCGCACGCAGTAGCAGCTCGCACGCAACAGGTAGGTTGGTAGGTAGGTAGGTTATAAGATAGGTCGGCGTGAAGAGTGTACAACTATAATTGATTTAACTAACAGTCAGTAGTAGTCTCGGGGTGGTGATGGTGGTGGTGGTGATTTTTTAGGGGTTGTTTAGCGTACAACAGCCTCACAACAGCTCACAGCGTGGTGGTACGCAGCAGCGAGGCGAAGAGGCTGTTGTAGCTGGCGGGTTGGCAGCCGGTGTCGGTGCTACCACCACCACCACCTCCACCACCATCACCACTACCTCCACCGCTGCCTCCTCCATCACCGGAAGTAGTAGCAGCAGTCTCGGGTCGGGAAGGTGTCGGACCAGGCGCTTCGGCTTCCTCCTTGTTTCTCTCCTTGCGCTGGCGCGGTAGCGATTGCTGATGGTGGCTGCTAATTCTTTCCTTGTCCTTTCGCCGCAACGACGACCGCCCGTCCACGACCACCAGCGACCAGCGTTTGCCGGTGCTGGCTGAGCCTGCCGTTTTCGTACGCATCCTTACACTACTGTCGTCCTCAGCACCAGCACCACCACTGCCATCCCTTCGCGTGCGGTTGCTGCGCTTCTGTTCCGATTCTGATTCCGTCTCCGTTATACCACCGCCACCGCCGCCAGCTGTCCCATCGTTATCGCCACCTTCGTCATCGCCATCGTCCTGGGTCGTATCGCTCCCGACCGAGTGATACTCTTCCGATTTTGTATCGAGTCACAGACGTAGATCGTACGCGATCTTCGACGCAATGTTCTTGAAGCCGATGCTGGTACCTGTGTACGGGAAGAGGGTATCAGTAACCGTGTCCCGGGGAGCGAGACAGCATACCGCCACTTACCCGATATTCTCTTAAACCGGACACCGTTCAGCGATAGCCGGGGCAGCTTGCAGACCTCAATTTCCCACTGCACGAGCGAGTCGGTGTTCGGGTCGCCATGTACGCACAGCAGCACGAATCTTTAAGTACAAATTAAGAAAAATACAAACTTAAAATAAAGCTTCTTTCGATGGAGATGGAGATAAGGAAGAGGTTTACCGTTCTCGCTGCTCGTAATCACAATTGTTCTTGTCCAGCACGGACCGAATCTCGGCCATTATTTCGTCCGGCAGCCGGGGGGAGGTCGTCTTCATGGACCAGGTGAAGCGCAGCACACGTGGCTTTACCGGTTCCTCCGTGTTCGTACTGTAGGTGGGAGGACGACACCCAAACGCATACAACCCCAAAGCAAACACAAACAAAGAGCAAGGCGCACGCGAAGAGCATTGTTTTCGTTCAAAGTTCAAGTTTTTTTTTTCAGGAGAAAAAGATAGAGAGAGAAAAGAAGAGAAGATTGTACATAGAAAAGAGAAAAAATACGCATTATTGGTTACTGGTCGGGGATTACTTCTGTTCAAAACCAAAGACAACAAACTGAACATTTTATTTTTTTTCCATTGGAGGGAAGAGAAACGAAGCAAATTTTTAAAGGAAATGTAAAAGGATTTAATTTTCAATTACAATTTACCCCTTCTTTTTTGATAATATGTGTGCTTTCTAAATCACGAAACAAATAAATCACACGAATACAACAAAAAACATTTAACAAATGAGAGAACAACATTTTGAGGGTGGGATTGTTTCGTTGGACGGTGTATGTGGAAAAAGTACACAAAAAGGATACATTTAACACAAAGAAAAAGAAGTGCATCATGGAATGTGGAGACACACACACACACACGCACGTACAGCAAATAAACAGATAACACACAAGTGATAACAAAAATATGGAAGGAAATACATATGCAAATCATGGAGAAGGAAACGAATATGGCAAACGAATGTGGTAACAACAACGACACACACGTACTGAAAGAACTATCACAAAATTTTGACTGTGTAGCGTCCATTTTTCAAATAACGAAGGAACGAATGAGGAGTTAAAAATTTGTCATACACATCCAACACGTATCAACACGAGGACACTCAATTTGGGAGTGAGTAATAAAAAGGAGACAGAATTTGAAATTGTCTAAATATTCATAAAGACATGATGCTTCACTGAAAAGCATTCTAGAGAACGGTATAGTATACATGATTACAAAGTTTTCCTATACACTTTTAGGCTTTAAATCGCAAAACACCCTAACCTGTTGCCTGTTATATATTTCTATTTTTGTATTAAAAATTGTGTTTGTTGCTTTGCTTCGATCGTATTCTATACCAAAGTGAAAGGGGGCAGAGAGCTAGAGTGAGAGAGCAAGTAGGTAGAAAGGGCAACTAATATGGAGATATATTTACCTAGCCGTACTTGTTGAAGTATTTGCTTGGCCATCGTTGGGCCTAAAAAAAAGTAAACAGGAGAATAAAACAAAATCAAAACCAAACGACAGAGATGGTAAGAAACGCGTTGGAGAGGGGGTGGTGGCGGGAGGTGTTAAAAACGGGAAACAAAAAGTGATATTAAAAAAGCTAACAGGAAATTGAGGTGGGTAGGGTGGGAGGAGGGAGGATCAGGGGTGGTTTAAAGAGAAATAGAGGCATTCAGGGAAATCATAGTGGGAAAGGAGAGAAAAAAAAAGATAAAAAAGTTTGCATAAGCACAAAGAAAGGAAATAAAAGAAAGAAACAAAAATAATTGACCTAAAAAGAAGGAAATGGTAAAAGAAAACAGAACTAAAAAAGAACAAAAAGGAAGTGCAAACTGAGGAGAGTACAAGAGTGCAGTGAGGAGAGTAAACAGGAGAGGAAAAAAAAATCTTATTTAGCTATACACCTTTCGGATGGCAGCCGCAAATTGTCCCTTCGTTTCGGGCATTCCGGTTGATAAAAACGGAGCACAAATACATAAAAAGGAAGAAAACAAAATTACAGAAAAAAATAAATGAAAAAAATTTAATCAAAATCACGAATCGTTTGGTAATAACACAACAACAACAAAAAAACGATGTAGTTCGGACAAACATGCGACAAACATGTTAGAGTCGCCCGCACACGGTAAACGTTGTTGGTAGAGGGGTAGTAAAATTGGGTGTGAATAAAGTGCGATTTTGCGTTTTGTTGTTTTTTTTAGTACGTTGGTTAATAGATAAAGAAAGAAGAGACGCTTTTGTCATTTTTTTTCGTCTAAAAGATAATTTTACATTTCAGATGCCACTAAGGTAAGTGATGCGTTCAGAAGGTAATAACACATACGACCGAAAGTGTAACAAGCTAAAGCTTTAACTACGTGCGAATATAGAAGAATGGACGCGCAAGGGAAAGGTGGTTTGTTAATTATGTTCTAGCCAATTATGTTACAGCGAAACCCAACAAATACACGAGTTGGTAGGTACGACAAAACATAAAAGTAAAACAACCGATTTTGTAGCAGAAAAGCAGAAAAAAGGGAAGTGATTGGAAGAAGAAAACAAACTAAACACGTAAAACCACACCAGACAATCAGTGCTAGAAAGAAGAGTAGCAAACAAACATCTCTATTGAAACAAGCCTTTGGAAGAAAACTGCATAGAGAAAACAAGGTGTTAATGATTGAAGTGAGCTTTTTACAGTCTTTTATCCAAAACTAAATTTTCCAATACATACTTTAACTACAAATTCTTTGAAATTACGAACCCAAACAAAGTCTAATAATTGGCGCTCAAACTGCGTTCTACGTACTCGTTCACCTTGAAATAAACTAAACCCACGATGCTAAACAAGAGTTTTAGCACACAGCCATACCCATTGAGCGCTGCCATGCAATGTTAAAGCGTTTGCCGAGGTAATTATAACAAAAGCTGAACGATCCTTTCGTTTTGTTGTGTACACGTGCCCGGCGATTTCTTTCCCCAAAGCCTGATATTGAGACGGAGACTGAAGGACTCAGTCAGACCAATAATCCCGCTGGTATTTCTTTAATATTTAAAGTTTATAAAGACTATCCCTTATCAGGTTTACATGTCTTGTGTTTTTTTTGTTCATTATTTCAATGTTTATTGCTAAAATGTTGCGTACAATATATAGGTGTTTCTTATTCCAGAAAAATAAAACAATAGTTCATTTTTTGTTATCCGCATTATCTAAACGATGAGGAGAAAATGGTTTGAACAGCATTTTTCAGTGTACCTCTCGCGCATTATGCACTAAACTTCTCTGTGTCGCCTTGTGTTCTTCTTCTGTCTTTGTTTGTGTATATGAGTGTGTTGATTTCCTACTTTATGCTTTCCTTATGTTTTCATCTTTTCCTTTTCCTGATGATGATTTTTCTAAATGTTGTTGAATTATGTTTCTTTTTTATACAATTATTTGCTTGTTTTTGTTTTTTGCTAATTGCTCACATTCCATCACACATCACATCACACATCGCTCATCATACAGACAGTGGTGCAAATAAAACGGAAAAACGGCAAAAAATGCTCTAATACTTTACAAATATATGACCTAACGCTACAAAAAAAGTAACACTAACCACACTAAGCATGTTTTTATTAAACTGAAACAGAATTTCACCGTTTGCTTTTAAACGGTAAAAATTAAGGCATTTTAGAATTGGTTCCCTAATTGCAGTTAGGAGAAGGAAACCAACAGTTTCAGCATTCAGGTTCCGTCTCGTACTAACTTTCGTTTCCTGCGTTTGTACTAATTAGTCTAAATGTTCTACCCAATCTAGAGAATAAATTAATACCTTCTCCTTTTTTTGTAATACCGAGCGTATTAAGAAGCAAGTAACAAACAAAGGATAAACAATGCAAATAGAGAAAAAAATGGACAAATTTTGTGCGCACTACACAAAGCAACACCTCCTTGCGGTCTGGTTGCTATGACGACTTGCTGATGTGTGTGTATGTGTGTATGTGTCGCTGGGCTGCTTTAAAACCCAACCTAACAGGACCTAATATTACAGCCAGACAGCCAGTTTTAACTGTAGTCGTCATCCTCATCCTCATCATAAACGTATCTCAAGTGGTTACACACGCAATCGGTTGGAAGTAACGATTTAATTAGCAATAAACGAGTGCTGCGGAGTGTGCCCACCCTGTGCTGTGTAGTGTGGTACTCTACAGAGCGACAGTTCTAGCGACCAAGCGCTTTAACATGTAAGTGTGTATGGTTTTCGTGTGCTTCTTATGGAAGTGGGAGGAGAGGAGGAGGGCTTCGCTCCTGTTACACGCGTGCATTTAGCTCACCGTCTGGTTCGCGATTATTTTTAATTTTGAAACTATAAAAAAGGGAAAGAGAGAGAGAAAGAAAAAAAAGAAGATAGAAACACAACCGACAACAAAACAATGAGCGCAGCGAGCGTTACGGGTGGAAAGGATCAAAAGAGGATGTAAAAGGTGGGGGTGGGTGGGTAAGGCGGGTACGAAAGTATGATGCAAGATACTAATAGGTTGCAGACTAATATGTATATGTATATAACAAACAAAAATTACCTACAAATTAAAACTAGATGGAAAAATTGAGGGAAAAAACAAAAAAAAACAAATACAATGGGTATGTAGATGTAAAAAAAGAAAGGTACATTCAAAATTGAAAAAGAAAACAATGCAGTTTACTAAAGAAGAGTAGTGAATGAAAAAAAAACGAAGAAAAAAAACAAGTAAAAAAAGAATAAAATACTTATAATGCAGCCACGAGAATGTAGGGAAGGAATGTACTTTTTGACCAAGAACTTAACCAAAACGAGCAAAATTGTTGCAAAACGACGTTTGAACAGAAAAAGTCCCATCAGAACTTCAGGGGAGGAGGAGACAATCTTCGCATACCAGTTGGAACGAGCACTACGCAGCATTCTACAGAAGCTAGGGTTGCAGAATTATGTATCAGACAGTATTTGTGTGTATGTATATGCGTTTAGATTTGCTGGTCGTTTACCAGTCTCAGCTAAAGACACTTTGCACCGTACTGTACAAGAAAGAAGACGATACGTTACTTCAACTCCGCTCGCAACACAACACTTCTGGCGTGATCGTTGGTGTGATAACTATGGTGTATTTACAATACAGTAAAGCTAGATTATAACTACATAGTACAGGCTAGGAATCACGTGCACGTCAAGAGCTCAGTCGTTTAACGCCAATGGGAAATCTGAGTAGAAGGGGTAGCACAGAGCAGGAGGGTTTTGATATCCTTGTGCAGTGGGAACATACACACACACATATACATATGTAAAGAGAAGAGGCAGGCTAAGGATCCCTTCTTCCCCTGAGGATCCTGCTGCATGCACAGTTGATGTAGTTTGGCTCGCCCTTAAACACTACGCTAACGTATCAACAAGTGTAATCTCCTCGCTACATTTCAATTCGCTTGTGATTGCTTGGAATGATTGTTGTGTTGAGTTGTGTTGTGTACAGTAAATTCCCGCGATTACACGTTCCACAGAAAACCACGTAACTCGAATGTCCACGTAAGTCGAATCTGACCAATTTCAGTAAAACTACGTATCGTATAATTTGTGCTTGTAAAAAATATTTTCAGCTCGTTCATTATTTACTTCAATGGATTTGTACAGAATATCAGTATAATTGGCTTTTAACGTTTTTTTTAAACTTTGCAAAAAAATTATTTTATATTCCATTTAACAATGTATTTGTTAAATCAGGACAACTAGCCCATCGAGCTGTTAAATTTCCAAAACCGCGTATCCCCGAATCCGCACAACTCGAGAACCTTGCAACTCGGGAAATTACTGTACGTGTGCTTGTATGTCTGACCATTCATCATTAATGATTGCATGCGAAAGGGCCGTGCGTTACACAGAGGACGAGTACGCCCTAACATTCACAATATCCTTTCGATCAAAACGCCCAAAGATATGCAATCCGCACGACGAAGTGGTGAGTAGTGTTGTTATACGCTCGCTAACTAGAACAAATTATGGCTTTCGCTGTGTCTCATTGTTTAGCAGTCTGCTTTGACTAAAGCCGTCCAAAGAATGTACAAAATAGAATTTAGTCGCTTGCAACCTAATTCCTATTCGCCTCCTTACATGTACAATAACATAGCGCAGTAACTGTAACTCTTACTCTGTGAAATCCTAAATCCCTCTCATTCTTTCCAATTCATTCTCTCTTCGATCAGACGTTCTAATTGGTTTCTTATGTTGCTTGCACTGCAGACATCTGGCACACATTGTGTTCTGCTTTGTTGCTTCTCGTTTTGAAGCAATGTTTCCTCCACAACAAAAGCAAAAGTTCTCTTTTCTCTGTATCGCCTTTCTTCCTCTTCTACTAACTACAAACACATTCTCAGTCTCTACTGATTGAGCCTAGAAGTAGAGAAAGTAGACAAATAGAGAGAGAGAGAGAGAGAGAGAGAGATAGAGAGAGAAAACGGAGACAGAGAGTGAGAGTGTGGAAGAGAAGAGAGAGAGAGAGAAAGAAACAAATAGAATTTAAACTTTTAACAACACGGTTTTTCATCGTATCTTGTAAGTGTAAATATGAGCATGTGTGTAGGTGTGTGTGTAAAATCAAGGTCGAAAAGGGGGGAGTTGGGCAGAGATAGGGAGGCTGGACATTCGGAGCAGGCGAATAATGGGTGGCGGCGTGGTAGAGATAGAGAGACATGACAAAATTTGGGTGGTACTTCATTGGGTGGCACAAAACCAACGGTGTGTATTGGTAGCAGAGGTAAATTGTAAATTGAGTTTTCAACCCTTTTTTACGTTCATTTAACTATATCGTTAAAATATCACTTTATTTCTTTGCTATCCAATCAATTCGAGTCAATTTGTACGCTTTACTATCCACATGACTTTACCATAAGTTGCAATTTTATTTCACATAGCTTGTAGAAAAAAAAGGTACAAAATGCTACAAAAATTAGCATACAGTTCATTGCAGCAATAGTTGCATGGTAGAGCGAGTCGAATGTGGGGTAAAAACTATACTATTAATGAGTTTACTGTGTCTAACAAAACACAAACGTTGATTTTGAGCTCCGTTTCGATGGTCTGCACAGCCTTATAAATGTTTTTGGATAATTTGAAATTTGAAACAAATTTATATGCTTTTGTATTGTTTATGACCTTGCTTAAAACGCACAGCAGGTAGCTGTTAGCACACTGATTGCTAGAGTGTAGCGAGCATTTACGCCTGCATCTATGCAATCGGTGTAGCCCAATCATCTCTATACGCTCGTTTGTCCGTTTTGAGCAAGATAGGTGGTCGTGGTTGGAGTCGCAGAATGGAGTAGCGCGATGCACAATGTGTCCAGAGAGTACGAGCAACATTTAAAAAGGAAAACACTAGTTTCCTAGATTTTTTATATTAAATTTTGATACATAATTTTGACTTTGTTACGAGCGTCCACTGTAAAATATGAAAGGATGTTAACAGTTTTCCCTTGCTATACGATCTATTTAAGTTTGAAAACCCTTTTCTACGTCTGGTACAATTAGCGGTTGAAAGCCGTCTAGAAATGTGTATGTATTTTGTATTCCAGTTATACTTAAGTGACATGGTTTTACTACAATTTTCCCGAAGCAACATCAAATGCACCTCACAAAGGTACGAGATATACTGCGCCACTAGTAAACTTTAAGATAGTCGTCATCATTAAACGGTTAAAACACAAAACTTAAAACCAATTCAAATCGAACTGCAACACATGCAAATTGAGCTTTGATACCTATTTTTCAGTTAAAACAACATTGCTAACACTGAAATGATTGCATACTAGAACATCAAACATCTCGTTAGTAAAAACTGAACTAAAAACAGCCGTTAAATGAAAGGCAAATGAATAAAAAAACTAGGCAAAACTGGGCAGGGGATGAATTAGAAGTTAATAATAATACAGGGTCGTCGTAAAAACAAAGGTGTCCAAAAGATATGTCTGTTTTCAACATATTGAAGGAAGACGGTTCGTCTATAATCATTGTGCAACGGTTGCTCGTTCTGTTGCTTTGCGAAAAACCTGTCCCGCTCTTATGTCCCTGCGCCAACATGGTGTTGTGCTGAGGTGCAGGTAGAGGTGCGGTGATGTTAAAGCGCGTGTTACAACTGGCAAGCAAGATTATTGTATGTGCAGTGGACACACAACAACGATAAGGGACACATAAGGACATTTAAAAAAAACACACATACACACGTATAAAGCAACACAGTAAAGGACATATTGAGCGGCGTGTAGCAAGAAACATTTCGAAGACTGATTGGTGTTGCCATTGCACACCGGAAAGTTATGAAAAGGAATTGTAAATTAAAATAAAATGGAAAAAAGAAAAAGAGCGAGAACAATTACTTAAAAATAAAATGTTAGCTTACTTCACACGTACGAGTAGAATGGAGGAACAATGTTAAAACGACTGATAGAGCAAAACAATTCAAATTAAAAGCTAATCAACAGTAATAAACAAAGGTACTTTCATTTGGAGAGGTGTACGAAGCGCTAAAGTAAACGAAATATTCAACTATGCTTAGGTTCCTTTGATACCTTAAACGATCGTTTTGTTGTTGTTGTTCTTTTGTCTCTTTTATTGACATTTTTTGTTGTTGTTTTCGCTAACTCGTGTATGGTTTATGCTCGTTAGTATATTGTTTCAACATTGTTTGCTGGCTGTACAATGCGCTGCTATGCCCATTCCTAACTAACTTGTGTTTATTACTTACTTTTTCTACTTTATCGTTCCTGATGCACTTGTTTTTATTTTAATGAATAAAGCTTCCCTATACTTTACCAAACGCGATTTGGTGTGTGATATCTACAACGCTAAGCAAACAAGTTACACTTGATTCATAAAAAAAAACATTAACTACGGTGTCTTCTGTTCATCCCACACTAACTCGCCTCCACCTGCCTGCCTTCACACCCCTCCTTTTCCGATCTACCAGCACACGTTGCCCCTCCTGTATCCGATCACCCTGAACGATGGTTAAAACGACGACACTGTGTTGTGCTTGTGCGTTTTTCTTCGTATACATTTTCTTCTAAGCGTGTAAACTATCTTAAAAAGAGGCCGAAAATAGAAATTAACAAATCAACTATTTCGCACACATTGTGACAACTGACGAGCAACACAAACAAGTACTTGATTGTTCGTAACTCGTGTCCTGTGTGTATGTGTGTTTTGAAACGATAGATTTTTGTTCTTTCTTAACCCCTCGTTTGCCTGTGTCCTGCCTTACACAGGTTTCCACCCAAATGCCTCCCGCTTGTCTTCCTATCCCCTCTTTCCTTCCCAGGACATGGGTTTTCTTAGTCCTTATCCGATGTATCCTTGAAATTGAATGCTCTAAAACTGTAGGTACACAAACACACCCCCCGTTTTGGAAAGGTGAAAACAAGTAGATAAATTTTGAGATAAAAAAGAAAGAAGAAGAAAAAAACAAAACAAAAAAGCATTATAATCTGAGCTTTTCTCCCGAGGGAAACTAAAACAAAATAAACGGGAGTTTTCCCAGTCAGGGAGAGATGAAGATGAAAAAAACAATCAAAAAACGTAGGGGAGAGTAAACACACAAAAAGAAACACTTGAAAAGTAGTACAATTGGAATAGGAAAAAATAAAGAAATAAACAACAACGGAAAGTCACTAAACATGAAACTAAATTCTACACTGGTGCTATCCCTTTATCAATGTGGAACGCTTAGAAAGATAAACAAGTATGACAAAACCGCAAGAGATAAAAAAAAACTTCATGCGTTTTTGTGACCGGGGTGTACACAACAACAACAACTGGTTTGGATCTCACCACCTATCGCACCGGTCGATTTAGCTTTGATTTCATCAATAAAACAACATCTAGAAGCACCACATGAACGACACATCTTTATACGAACACCGAAGTGATATAATACGGCAAACATTTAACAACGCATCGGAATACAATTGTCTTGTTAGAATGTTCACGAAAACAGGGTCACAAACAGGAAAATAGGTATAGTTTTCTTATGCTTTTTAGTCACACCGAACATGGTGTTAAATTTTGTGTGAAATAGTGTAGTGAAATTGTTCTTCATTTTGTACTGCTGAATTAAAAAAATGTTTGTTCTATTATTTCAAATTCACTTGTACTATGGATAGATATTTTTTATACTTTTTACAACAAAAGAAAAACAAGAAATCTAATTACTGAACAATGACAATGAGGGGGGAGGTGAATAAAGTACGGTAGAAAAGACAAGAACTTTTTTGTACAAAGCAATGAACAAATATATTAAATTATCACACCTTAAACCACTACCAATAAATAAGACAAAATAGGTTAACTAAACACAAATCTAGAACGGAACATTAAAAGTGCTACCTACATGTACAGAAACAAAAATAACAGATAACCAACAACGAGAAATAAACACAAAACATACCAAACAGAAAAATGGAAACACGAAGAATAGCAAAGAGTAAGTGTGTGATAAGCAAACAAAACGCCAAAAAGCGATAGCAGGGGGAGGAAAAAAGAAAAATGTCCAACAGCTGGTTAGAAGAGGGATTAGGAAAGGACAACAGGAAAGAAACACGAAACACGAGGTTAGGAAAACGGTGGAAGGGGAAACAAGTGCAGAAGGTGGCACAGAAGGAAAGACATAGAGATAGATAAAGAAAGAGAGAGAGAGAGATAGGAAACACATACACACAGAGACTGTAGGAAAGATGCACCAAAGAGAGAGTGGGAGAGAGATAGAGAGAGACAGGGGGAGAGAGAGAAAGAAGTACAAAATAGAGCGCGGGTTTGGAGTACTTACCGTTTGCTAAATCTGGTAGTAAGTCTTTGCAAGAAAGTCTTGCCAGAGTGTGGCGAATCACCGACGTTCCCGCCCGTTCCGGCGTATACCGTGCTGTTTCGGGATCTGGTTTGTCCTGTGTAGAAGAAGGGGTTCCATCCAGTCGATGTGAAAGAGCGATAAAAATAGGCATTAGATACAGTTTGACACTAAAAGATTAAGAGTTGCCGCTACTACACCCTTCCCACTTTCCCGCGTGATGATCCTTTGCGTTGCATATATACCCTCTTTTCACCCACCATACCATAGCTTACATGGTTTGTTTCATTTGCTGATAAAAATAATCGATAATTTATTTAAAACTTTAACTTAAAATTCGTTTTTAATTTAGATAATTAACTTTTCAATAATACAACACAAAACAAGATAGAGTAGAAGATCTATTAGAAGATTAGAATCAGAAAGGAGCATTTGAAAGAAATGCCAACAGAAGAAAAGGCATTGCAACATTGAAAAGAGGTAAATGACAGTTAGTGGATTTAGAAGTGGATTTAGTTTACTATATTCGAAGATGATGTTTATCAGAAAAAAACATGGTATTAAAGGATCTGAAGGCACTAGGGTAGCGCATCCACATGTAATAGCTAAAAAACAACCGAGATACTCTAGAATGCATGAGAAAGGGGAGGTGGTTCCACTAGTTGAAGATGCAACAACGTCACATATCGGAGGTTTTGCGTTTTTCAGGGGAAAACATAGATACATTCAAATGCAGAGGTACATCGATACGGAAAGGCATGGGAAAGCCAGCAGCCAACGTAAGGTAATGGGTACAGTAGCACGAACAAGCGCGCACTGCTGGCGGCACAACACTACACACTTACCCGAATGGAAAGTCGATCGCGATGGAACATTCCTGGGAAATGCAACCGGTTGTCTGGAAGAATTAACGGCTGGTGTAAGACTATTGCGATTCACCATGCTGTGTAGTTTGTGTGTACAAAAAGGTGTACGGTTTGGTGTGTAAGGATGGTGTGTAGGGTGTGTTGTTGGTTTTATATTTGGAGGTGTAAATATAGACATTTTATGTATAAAATAGAACAATTGTGATAAGGTGGATATGGTGAGGATATGATTGTTTTGGTTGAGCGCAGGAGGAGAGGAAGGAAAAATGTGAAACAAGAATGTATTTTTTCCATCGAGTGGAGAAGAAGAAGGTTTGAGAGTGGTTCGAGTTGATGAAAACAGCCAAAGGAAAGATATGGCACATGCAAACACATTGTGTGTGTGTGTGTGTTTTTTTGCAGCCCATAGGTCAACACATCGCGCGACATGTGTCAATTTGTGGGAAAGTGTAAGAAGAAGAAAAAACAAAAAGACATCCGTATTTGTTCCGGCAACACGTTGAAACACGGGCATCATTCGAAGTGTGCATTTTGTGACGATCATCACAGGAATCGTCACAGGAAGTTTCAAAACGCGAGGACACACGCACGCAGGACACACAACGGTCACAACGGAGAAAGGTTGGATGAAAACATAACAGATCGAAGATCGTTTTTACACAAACCGGGTTGGGAACATGAAAAGAAAAAGAAAATAAATAAAAACATGAAATAAATGGTGAACAAATGAAATACAAAATGTGAATCAAAAAAATAATTTGAATTTTAAAGAACAAAACACAATTAAAAGTGGAGATCGAAGAGTGTAAAAAACAATATAGAAACAAGAAGTGAAAGCATAAATTGAAACGGAACACGGATCAAACCATAACACTGAAAAAGCAGCGAGATGTAGGATGACCGTTGCAGACAGCGGAATCGACACATGTTTCTTCCGGCAAGGAAAAATAACGAACGATGCCCGCGAACCATTTGATATCCAAAGGCAAACAATTTGATAACCACCAAGGATGCATATGCTAAAGACTGATCGCTCGGCATAGAGAGAGGGGTTCAGACAGGATGCATATTTATGAATGTTTCAAGGTTTCAAAATGCTCACAACTCATACACATATGTGAAAGGAAGGATTTAACTTTACATAAGTAGGAAACAAATTCTTGCATTGATTTTCCACTCAATATATGTGTCATAAACACTTTAATCGAGATGTGTATTTTTGGACGGTTTCAATGGTAAGCGGGAAAAATGGGAACTGGTTCGATACAGAGAGAAAGAGAACGCTATACAGAGATGAAACAATCTTGCAACATGCAAAGGAACAACTTTCTATGTGTACACAAGCAGAAGAAAAAGAAACGCTTTAAATTATGTGTCATTATTCAATCGTACATGCATAGCGCGCACGCAATCAATGGAGAAGGGAAAATCGTACAACGCAGCCTTTTGGTCAGCACGATAAGAACCCGACCGGACGAAGACGAGGCCCGCTATAAATAGTTTCCCTTAGTAGTTGGATACAGAAAAGCCACCGCTTAAGACCAAGGAGGACTCATTACCCTTGACGGCGGAGGGTAATTTCGTACGTCATAGCGCCTTGCGAACATCGGAAGAAGTAAATAATCGATCCACTGCCCAGGCTATTCATAGGTCTCTATAACGGTTTGCAAGGACGCATCTGAATGGTAGCATCAATTATACTGATGACGTGGGAATACGTAACACGAAATTTCATTTATGCATAAGCGAACATCGTAGTAGCGACTTGATGAGAAAGAGAGAAAGGCTCGGAATGCGACTAGAATGTTATTACAAGGGGGGAGAATTTCCCATTTTTTTGTATGTTTACTAGAGCGGCTATGAACCAACGGATTTGAATATGATTGTTGCTTGCATAATTTAAATATCTACGGAACTACTGGAACATGCAAACACGAACTAATTGCAGAAAATGAGTGATAACAAAAAATGAACAACTTGAGAAGACGACTAGAAACGTTAAAACGACAAATAGAAATGAAGGTAATGTAAAACATGTAACGAAAAGTGGATGCAAAACAACTAACAAAAAAAGCCAGTCAAAGAGCGAAACAATTCGACCAACAAGTGGAAAAAACATCGTGCCGAAGAAGAGAAGCGAAGCTTTACAGAGCGAGAAAGACAGCGACAGAGAGCGAAAAATGCAGTAGAGACAAACTATGACGGAATGAAAGAAAAGTTAACTAACGAAAAACTGAACGGTATCGGTAAAAAGATGAGAGAATCAAAGCCGAAACAAAACAGCGATATCCATAGATAAGAGAGTAAGTTAAAGGATCAAAATCAAACGTTACAACGGAAGTAAAATGGGTTTAAGTTTACCCAAACCAAAATCACAAAAATCGAAACGACAAAAAGAAACGAAACGGAATAATAAATTTTATCCCAAAAAATGTTTTTCACCCCCAGCGAAGTTGGTTTGTGGGAAGTAGTGACTCACCGAAACGTTGTGTGGCGGGTTTTTTTTTGTTAGTACGAAATGTGGAACGAGAAACACATTCACATTGGTGGTTTTTTAGTAGTTGGTGTAGTAGTAGCAGATTCGTGTTGCAGTTAAGACCACGCAACAACGGAGTTTGCAGCAGTGCAATGATTAGAAAGAACGTACGCCACGTTTTGGGGTGGGTGTGATCGATCGCCACACCCCCGGGGGGAAACATGATTATTTTGGTTTTATTATATTTATGATTTTGTTTTAATTATCATTTAGCGCACAGGGGATGTATTAGTGGCGCAAAACAATTCCGAACCCGAGCGTATGATGCCGAGAGAGTTCAATTTTCGATGGGAAAGAAAAAAGAGAATCACAAAGATAATGATAAGAAACACATTCTGTTGATCGAGGAGATTTGCCATAAGATTATAGAATGACCAAAATCAAAAACAGAAACAATTACTGTGCGATGATAAAGGAAACATTTAAAAATTAAATAAACGAAAAAGATGATAAGAAGCGATCCAATAAGAAAGAAAGATTGAATTGGAAACGTGGTATAACATGGAACGAGTGTTTTGTGCGCAACGTTTAGCTCAGAACGGAAGAAACCAAGCACAGTTATGCGCCACTCGGCATGTTTGAACAAACTCTTTCGCAGAACGTACACAGTTCGAGAAAGCGTATACATAGAGAGAGAAAGAGAGAGAGAAAGGAAAAAAGAAGGACGAATGAGCACAGAGTGGCAGAGAAAACGGTTGAAAAAAATGAAAGTAAAACAATACAAGGAGCATGTGAAATCATATTGAACACAATAAAGATCAAAGAAAGGAGGAAGCCGAAAATGTTAGCACACACACAAAACACACACAAACAAAGTTTGATACAACGTGTTTCTCGCGGCTCGTTAAGAGTGTAGTTAAAAGGGAGGAAAATATGAAGTTGGAGAGCGGATGTGGGCAAGAAATGTTTTGTTTGAGATATGCAAACGTAATCCAACATGTAGAAATATTTTTTAAAAAATTGGAACTCAAATCAAACGAAAAAAAGGATGAATCACTTTACAAATCATGGAGCAGTGGGAAAACGATCGCAGCATGATGTGTTAAAGCGCATGAGAAAATCAAGGTGAAAAATAGAGTACAGTTTCGTACGCACAACAAATAACAAAACTAAATCAAACCGAACGTTGATCTTTATTTCGGTACTAATGGCGAAAAAGAAGAAAAACCAAAGGACACACACATACACGGCTGGTTTTTCGAGAAGCCAGCGAAAAACGAGCAAATATCAACAGCGATGAGAAAATCAAAACAAAACAAAAACAAAACGAGAGAGAAAAAAAGAGGAAAAAACAACGAAACAACAACGCTAGAGAGAACATTGTGTTTTATACCTTTGTCTGAGGGGATCGTTCGTGGCGGCACTATTGGTAGTACTGTCGGCAGACGGACCGGGACTGGAGACGGATGCACTCTTGACATGTCCCTTACCGGTGCCGCCACCGCCACCACCGCCGCCGCTACCACCGTTGCCACCACCGGTAACGCTGCCGGCACCACCACCACCACCAACGCTAACACTACCGCTGCCGCCCGTAGTGCTAGTGATGGTGGTGCCGCCGCCGCCAGTTGTACTACCGGTCGTGGCACCGGTAGTTCCCGTGCCAGCGTTGTTAGTGCTGCCACTGTTGGCGGCCCCACCGCCACCACCCGCACCACTAGTAGCCGCCGATGATGCAGAGTTGCCACGGTTGAATTCGGGTATTGGTGCGACGAAACTGTTGCTACTGTATATACCGGGGAGGAGGGAAAGGTGAGAGTGTGTGTGAGAGAGAAAGAGAGAGAGTACACAGAGGGTATTTTCGTTGTTTATGTTGTTGTAGATCAGATGAATTGAGTTCCCACAAGTAAGAGTATCAGGCACAGTGTTTTCAATTTAGTGTACGATCAAAGCAAATTGTAATGAAAAGAAATAGAGAGAAAGAGATAGAAAGAGAAAAAGAGAGAGAAAGAAGTTGTATCGCCGATTTTATATGCAGGCCACAAAGAGAAAGAGAAAGAGAGAAGAAAAACAGAGAAAACAAATGTATCAGGATTATGGGTGAATTTAATTTCAGTTCCGCGATAGATCGGTACTGATTGCTATGGGGTAAGTGATGCTGATTAATATGCCAATTGTATGAACACTGTTTGCTAGATGTAATATGACTAATCTGTTCCAAATCGCAGGGCGGAAAACACAACCAACCAATGTACCCTTATGAAACAAAAAGACATGAAATGAAATCAACCAACCAGCCAGCAAGAAAGCAAACAACAACCTCCCCCAAAAAGGACACGAGAACAAAGTATGAAATTATTCTAGAAACTAGATTTAAACATAATTTTGTACAGTGTGTTCTTCTGTGTAACGACATCTTTCCTTCTATCTAGATTAATTCGAAAACCACCAAAAACCAAACGAGTAAAACAGATGCGAGAGAAAGGAAAGGATATCAATTTGCTACTACTTTAAAAACGAAAATCAGGGAAATTCCAACCATAAAAACAAACAGGATCCTCACAACCGTCTAAATCCTAGGGCTAGTGATTTGCTCTGCTGGATCAAAAGTCAAGGCACGCACTAAAAGAAAAACCACAAACAACAAACTATAGCCCTCGTCCAGAATGCTCAGGGGTGAACAGAACGGTGGAAAAACAAAACTTCACAAAAGGCATGGGGGTGGTGGTGGTGCTGCTGAATTGCTGTAGCGAGCAGGAGCAGGGAAGAATCGTAACAAAACAACATTGACTCTAAGAAAATAAAAGAAAACAACGCGCGCGCACACAGAGAGAGAGAGGCTTTTGTGGGATGTTGAACGTGGTGGTGTATGAGACGAGCTCTGTTGAAAAGTCAAACTCATCTCGATCTATCTGGGAATAGATCTTGGTACGTGTGATTGTGATGTGGTTGTAATAGACTAGCTATGACTGACTGAGGGGTTAAACAGACACTTAAGCGAACGGAACTGAAAGGAATTGCTTCTTCTTTCTTCCCCAGTTCCGTGCTGATGCACCCAGTCCGGTGCAAACCCTCGGAGCAAACCAAGCACAGACGAGGGGTAGCTAGAAGGACAAAAGCTACCAGGCAACTGAGGCCGCATGGTGAGTGGGATGTTTTGTTGGAGGGCCCACGGAGGACCCGGGGAGATGTTTTAACACCCACGAGAGCGAACAGCACACTTACGTTGGATCCGCGGTGGAGTTTGTCTTTTCTGTGGACGACGTTTTCTCGTACAGCGTCGTGGACCGTCTAGGCATTAGGCCGGCACTGGGGCCTACTGTCCGGGCGCCATTGCTCGGATCGTACTTGGTACTCGTACTGCTGCTGGTAGTACGCGCTTTCGCCGGGCTGGAGATCGATGCTAGAAAAGGTCAGAGAAATGGTCGAACGTTAGCAATCGCAGCGCTTCTTTAAAACCTCGTTTATAGCTCCATGTATCCTTACAGTTGTCTACCGAGGTAATCGGTTTAGTTATGCTCGAGGCCGGTCGCTGGTTCTGTGCGGCCAATCGTGCCGTGTTTTCCTTGATCGTCGCCGAGTCGATTGTATTTTGACGCTTGAAGTTACTGCTTCTGCAAAATTAGTAGACGAATATTAAACAAAATGAGTATATATAATCGCCACTAAGGCGAATTTTGTCTGCTTGGTACTTACATAGAGGTTCTTTCAGATGCACCGCCACCACTGCCGCCCGTGCCGGAACTGTGGTTGTTGTTCGCACCGGCCAGCACACTGTTCCCGGTGACACCGGCCGTACCGCCACCGCCGGTACCCACCACCGTACCGGTACCGCCGCCCGCTGCCACCATGTTGCTGACGACACCGCCACCACCACCACCGCCCACACCGCCACCGCCAGCGCCGACAGCGGCAGCTGCCGCGGCTGCGGCCACGGCCGTCGTTGGACCGACGCCTGTAATGAAGCGTTGGAAGATTTCTAAATTTTTCATGGCAATACCGTCGAGCCCCTGGGTGCGTTCGAGCTGACCCGGGGGACATGCTGGGAATGCAGGGTGTTAGTAGAGAGTAATGGGGTAGGGTAGCCATGCACTATGTGATGTGTACCGTAACAGACAGTGTTGTGAATTTGGAGATAATCATTTCGTTTTATATTCTGTTATAATTATGTTCTGAGCCAGAAAGGTAATTTTAGTTTCTTTAATAGTTAACAATTCGGGCAAGGAAATTGTTTTAAAATGGACTTTTTGTTTTTTGAAAATTCACTCCACTAGCAGGAGGTAAAGGCAACTCTCTAAAAGCGTTTCCACTAAAACCGAGAAAGCCGATGTAATTTTTTTACGTGACATCTTTGTGTACCTGTGTGTATGTGTATGTGGACAAATGATGGGAATAACCCCATCATTAGCGTGATTCAACTCAGAGGTGATGAGTACGACAAGTGAATAAATTCTTTAGCTAACTCGCAAGTTTAATAGTTCATCAAGAGCTGAAGCGTTATTATACTCAAGAGTCAGTTGCTATGTCGATGATTTAATTCATATCATTCACGGCACAAACTTAACTCACTCATTCACTTCTGAGTCATAATGCATATCGCTAATGTGGAATGGTGATCGCCATCAAACACACCGGGCAATGCGCCACCGTACTTACGCAGAGTTTCGCCACCGCTGGACGCTCGCCGGCTCGGTTTGGTGCTGGACGCGGATATGCTTCGATGCACGCCGCGATGCGTTGGGCTCTGCACCTGGGAGTTACCGGCTGCGGCACCCTCGTTGCCGGCAATGTTACGTAACGACAGGGACGATCCGGACCGGGACCCGTCCGACTCGGACTGTACACGCACACCATGCGCGATGCAAAAGGAAGAAGAAAGTCATCGATTAGTTGATTAGGCATACCACACATCGGGTTGGGATTGATACACATTAGGCTCGGGTGCTCAAACGATATATGGCTAAGAGACGGGAAGGATGGGAAAGAGATTTGGACATACGCGAAACAATTCTTTTGTCTGTTGCGCTTAAGAGTATGGCAACAATTACAGTTAAAATATCGCTGTCCTTACTAAAGCACAGTATAGCACCAATAGGATCTTATCGTTTTATAAGTGAAACTGGTTTCTTAAAAGCTAGCAGCTGTTTTCCCGGCGCCAGAATGAGAAACTTCGGAACGATTATTAATACACACGGAACGTTCGGTGCATGGCAGGTCCGTTCTTCAAACGATCCCGAAAAGGTGCAGCGTGATCGCACCGTACGTGTACTGTACACGTGAGTGTCCATCATGGTCGATGGCAGTCATATCCACACGCAAACTGCCCGGAACCTTGCCGTCCCCTTACGGTTGTTTAATTTAGGTGCGCGCGCGCCATCAACTGACCGTCAGTTTCATTAATTGAAATTTATTGCCCGCGCCTATGTAAACGTCGCCATTTCCATGATCGGCCATTCCGGGCGGAAGGACGTACCGTACACCTCACTCGGGAGGGTTGCTGTAAGTGCAAATGTTTATCACCGTCGCCCATTGCGATGTCGTCGCAGTGCAGCAAATCCACATTAGCCACGGGCGGATGGTCCTGCTCTTGTTGTACTAGTAAGGAGCAAGCAAGGGATAGAAAGGTGAATGGAAGATGGATTGATGCGCGTCCGTCGTTCCTTATCTTTTGGTCCACACTGCTGAGAGATATACTTCGTCTTGACAGAGTGCCACCGGTTTCACGTATCTGTCAGTAGCAGTATTCGGTATCAGGCACATCGGGTTTTAATTTATAATTTACGGTCGCGTGGGTTTCGTTCGCTGCTTCACGTGTCCGCTTGGAAGCTTCTTAGGCAGCGGAATGAATTTGTTTAACATCCAAGTTCGCATTAATAATCGTTCAAAAGCATCACTCCAACGCTGGAAAACGCTTTTCACAAAATGAACCTGTACCTATTATCTCGTATTGAAGGTAAACCATAGTGAAATGATGACGATTTAAAATGAAACAATATGGAAAAGGATTATGCGTCTTTTTTTCGTCTACGTGCTAGAGTTTTTTTTTCTTTGTATGCAATAAAAGTAGCGGCGGGAAGCGAAACTAAGAAAGGAAAGAGTTTGTAAAAATGTAAAAAAAAGTCAAGATAAAAAGGTAGAACAAAGACAGACCGAAAGAACTGTAAGAGTAAAAAACTGCACGTTCAACTACGCGATACCGAAATGATAAACAACAAACGGAATTAAAACGAACAGAACGAAACAGACTGCTGCAACAGTTTAATGTTGAAGGTGAGTATAAGATTCGAAATTAACAGCGTTAATTACAGCTATTAATGGTGAGAGAGGAGAGAGTAAAATAAACAAAGACGGTTTATAGAGGTGCTTCTTTATGGTTTAGCTAGATATGTAAGAGCAATTGTACAAAATCAAACGAATGAAGAAAATGAGGCGTGCAACGGATAAATGTGAACTCTTATTTCCTTTCAGCGATTTGTTTTTAAAGTAAATAATAATGAATTCTGATGAAACTGTGCCGCTTGCTTTTTGAAACAGAAAGATTGTCTCGCACAAAAAGACGTTGAACGGAACACGGAACACTATAAAATAAAATAATTAACAGCAGCAACAGGGACGGTATGTACTTAGTACTGTGACATTAGAAGGAATGCAAAAGAAGGTTTCGTCGTATGGACAAGGAAAGGGAAAACGGAAAGGAAAATCATAGCAAGGAAAAGGTAACCAACATTACAGGGATGAATGGTGGGTTTCCGGTTGTGGACTTGGAAAGGAGGGAAAAGGGAGCATGTAACGTAACAATGAACAGAAAACGAAAAACCCAAACTTACGTCGGTGCTTTTTCTCCCGAGCAGTAGATAAGTGGCGAATACGTCATCGTACATGGTGTTTGCCAATGAATCTTCAATATCTTGCCTATTGTAGCCCATCGCGACTAACGCTTCTGCACGCGCGCGCGCAAATGTATAGTAAGGGTTTTCGGTTCGAGGCCACCGCAAAACACCGCCGACAGAGACACACGGACAGGGAGGACACATACAATTGCATCGTTGGGACAGTATGTGCATTATGGTTCGTTGTTGTTAGCGCGCAGTTTGTGCGATTGTTTCGTAGGCGCAGGAAGGTTTTGTGTTTTTGTATGGGCAGGCGGCAGCGCACGGATACAATATTGTATATATGATGGGAAATCAAATGAAACGAGAAACAAGAGAGAAAAAAGAAAGAAAGCAGAAAAAAATCATTATAGGATGCGAATGTGAGCGGCTGGGCCATCGAACACGTAACTTATTTTGATTAGAACACATAAAACACTAGAGGTACGCTAATTAAATGGGACTAATTATATACCTCCAAAAAGAGATTACCAATGGGGTCTTTGTTAGTACTGGCACTCGCGAGTGAAGGATATGAATGAGACGAATTCTTCGGAAACCCAATTCTTGCGTGTTGCGTGTGTGTGTGTGTGTTGAGCGTTTTCGAATAGTTTACTGATTCTTCATCGTTTCATATATCTTCAGTCGACATGGCCGGGAAGGTTTCGTAACACTTCCGGAAACTGGACAACATCAAAACATTCAACGAACGATACCAAAAATAAAACACCAACAAAACAACATTCTTCAACAATTAATTTCCAAAAAAAAAGTACAAAAACACCAAAAGGAGATTCGTAGGTAGTTTCTCCAAGCAGAAATTTATTTCGTAGGAATTTTCTGTTGCTATTCGTGTGCGAAACAGCAGTTCTACACATACATGGGTTTCCATTTCTACGTTGTGTTCGTTACGGAATGGTTTAAAAATAAATGCATTGAAGAAGGATTGGTTCCAACAGGACACACTCGTTCGATGTACAACGGAAGAAGTTAGGCGATCGATTCTAATGTGATGTGATGGTATTAGCCTTCGCATATCCGGAAACGATCGTATGATATGGTAAGCATTCCAAGGCGTTCGACAGTTTCAATTCTACTATAAAATAACCAACGACATGCATATAAGAATTAAAAGTAACTATTGAATAAGAGATGGGAAAAAGGAATGGAGGAACATTTTCCTTCTTTTTGTGGCAAATTGCTTGAATTGCCTGTTTACAGGAAGAGCATCTGGTATTTTCCGTAAGCAGTCTTAAAAGACACCACAAAACGAGATAATTTGCATGAGGGAAACCGACATAACACGGAAGATGGATAAAGTTATATTTGGTTACATTATTTGCTTTCTTTTCAGCGAGCGGTCAGAAAGCATATAAACAAAACAAAATATAGATGTAGGTCAGTATATAAAACAACAAAAAAAATATAGCTCAAGTTGTATAAAAACTAGGTAAAACTAGTTCACACAAACTTGATACAGTGATTTAGAACAGAAATAAAATTTAAAAAAACAATAAAAACTGCGTTTAAATGTGCAGAAAGTTGTAAAATCATTGTACATATTACAATTGTATGTGAATTTATTGCATTTACACTGCTACGGTACTGCGAAAGCATGTGAGATATAAAAAAAACAAGCGCTTGATTAAACTATGAACAGGAAACAGAACGTGTACGTTTGTCACAAACGTTCACCCAAACGTGTTGAATGTTTCAACCTGTCAGCGAAAACGCGGTGTATGATATGGTCGTCTGCGCAGTGCTCTGTGCAAATGGCATGGAATAATGAGAGTGTGCGCTGATAAGATAGTGAAGCGCCGTGACTATGAAAAAAGATACCACTGCAAAGAGTGTCATCTTCCCCGTGCCCCCGGGACGCACGTGAATCGTGTTGCCAAAGCTTGATATAAATCAATTGCGCCGTATGCGTTTCATCTAGAGTTTCATAAAAAAATGTACAAAACTATATTTCGCGCTTCACAAAATAGTACAAAATTAGCACTTCAAACTTCAAAAGATGTGAATAAAAATGTTGAAGAAAAGGAAACACTTGTGAAGTGTTATGTTTTGCATCACATGTTTTGGGCATGAATTATCTCGTTTTGTACAGGTGACGGGATTTAGGGCAAAAAGCTATTGCACATTTTATTTCGATGGATGAGTAGAAGATGAGAGACTTTGCATGAAATACAAAAATGTTGAAAAACTTGAGAAAGTTGTACAACCAATTACTAAAACAGGATACATTTTTGTCTTTTGCAAAATCGAACGAACGTTTCGAAACATTAACAAAACGAACGATCGAAAAGTAATCACAGGGGAGGAGAAAGGTATGGAAGAGAGAACAACAAGAAATGAGAACAAACGACAGAACAACAACAACAACAACAACAACAACAACACGCCACAGCAAAAGTGTAGAAGTTGAGTAGTTAGTGGAGCATACAGTACCCGTCTTACCTATCCGCTTCTGATCTTTCAGATCGGGCAACGGTTCGACGTACGGCTTCAGCTCATCGTCCTCATAGCCCATGTTCATCCACTTGTCCTTCATGATCGTTTCGAGGTTGGCGCGCTTCGATGGGTTGAGGACGAGGAACTTCTTCAGCAGGACCTCGCAGTCGGTCGACATGTAGAAGGGAATGCTGGACGCATTTGGGCAACAGGCCGGAAAGATGGTGATACGTTTAGATACATTTTTGGGAGATTGTTTCAAATGCTCGGCTTTGTTTCAAAGCATTCAAAGCACACACACACAGCGGTGCGGGCTGCATTCATACTTACCGGTACTTGCCCCGCAGGACGCGCTCGCGCAACTCCTTCAGGGTAGCGCCGTCGAACGGCAGTGAACCACTGACCAGTGTGTAGAGGATGACGCCGAGCGACCACACGTCTACCTCTGGACCATCGTACTTGCGGCCCTGGAACAGTTCCGGTGCCGCGTACGGCGGTGAACCGCAGAACGTGTCCAGCTTTGAGCCGGGCGTGAATTCGTTCGAGAAACCAAAGTCCGCTATCTTGATGTTCATCTCGCTATCGAGCAGCAGGTTTTCCGCCTTCAAATCTCTGTAAAAACGCAAGAGAACAGTCGTTGTGTGTGAGTGTTTCTCGCATGCTTAGTGATAACAGCGGTAGGCAGACGTTACCTGTGTATAATTCGCTTCTGATGGCAGTACTGTACGGCGGACACGATCTGTCGGAACTTGGCGCGAGCCTCCTTCTCCTTCATCTTGCCGTGGGCCACGAGATAGTCGAACACTTCGCCACCGGACGCGTACTCCATCACCAGGTAGAGTGTCTTTTCCGTTTCGATCACCTGAAACAGCTTCACGATGTTGGGATGATCGAGCATTTTCATTATCCGCACCTACAACGGCAAAGGATGGAGCACAACGCATGCGTGAGAACATTTCAATAAATGCAATACAATGTGAAATAAATAATTTAGAAGTAGAATGGAAATAGAAAAGGAGGAGAGACAACTAATAGACATTGCAGTACACCTTATTGTGTCGCCTAGAGACAGTGCGCTCAGGGCTCAAATGTTATTAATATTGATGAGTTCATTATTGCGAATTTGCTGCGAAAGCAAATGCGGAACACAAGAGTAATAGGGTAAACGGTGGCAAAAGAGTCACCACCAATGTGGGGGGAAATAAAAGATACATAAAAATATTTTATAGGAATATCCAAACAAGTGCTAAAATACAGCGTTTTTTTTTCAGTGTTCACATTTTTTTGAATAAAGCTTCATAATTCACAATTTTCAAAAATATTCCAAACATGCTTTATGTTTTATGACAACTTAAATCAGCATTTGCTGGTTGCAGTCTTTTTTTTGAATTTTTCCATACAAGATTTACAATAAAGACTTCAGACGGCAGGCAAACCGTAACATTGGGTTTTACTAGAAAGTTGTCAAAAGAGCAGCAATTTACAAAAGGACCAATTCGTATGCACGCGACGTTTAATCAAGAGAGCCCGGTGGTAAATTAGAGCACTTTTCCTTCGTAGCGTAGCAGTTGAGTTTACTGAACTGCTAGCATCACGTCCAACACGATCCTATCCAGATGCAAACGAAGCATAATTAACTTCTTTCGACTAGCAAATGCGCATCATGAGAAAGTGTCACTTTGATTCGACTTACAGATTAGATACAACTGTCGCTAGAGCTTGACGTGGCGGATGGGAGGCTCTGCTAGGCACAACCTAATGAGTATCGGAAGCAACTTGGTAGGTGGTCTCACGACTATACGGAGCAATGTGCTTATTTGGATTCTCCTCTGACTACCACCCAGCGAAATCCAATCAGTCACCTTTATCCATCGTTCACCAGTGCTTTAGGTACTCCACTTGCCACCTTTTTGTCCTGATGTTGGGCGCAATCAGTCTTAATGTATTACTTACCTCGCGGTATAGCTTCTGCAGTGAGGAAGGATTCAGCTGGGTCTTATCGATGATCTTGATGGCGACCTCCTTGTTGGTGGGGACGTGCTTCGCCAGTTTCACCTTCGCAAAGTTACCCTTGCCGATCGTCTTCAGCAGCTTGTACTTGCCGATGTGCTCCTCGCCGGTTCGCCATCGGGCGGGCGTACCGCGCATTTGCATATTTGGTGAGCCCTAGTTAATGGGGAGGACAAGAAAAAACAAAACAATGAAATTAGTACGATTGCCTGCCGGGTTTGGTAGGTGGCGGCGGCATTAAGTTCCACTCGAACTGGACGTTCCATCCGTTCGCGAGATTTGCTGGGAATTGCCATCAGCTGGTTCGTCTTTCGTCTTCTTTCCGTTTCCGTTTCGCTAGAGTTAGTCCCTTTTCTTAGTCATCGCTGCAAAGGAATCGATTGCGGCCGACAGTAAATCATTCCGCCAGGCATCATGACGAGGTCTGATGGACCCGTGCGAGGTGAAAGTCGTTAATACGTGCGTTACCCGTACACTGTTGGCGCGCGCGCGCGCGCGTGCTGTTACAATAATCTCCCGCGCCAGGAGGTGAGTGATGTGCTCGCTCTGGGCAGCCACGAGAAGTGGCAGAAGTTTAGCTTTAATAATAGGCATAACCTTTCGCCACAGAGTGCAACGAAAACACAGAAAAGACGGACCATTTTCTGCGAGCGTACCCAACTCAACGAGCAGGTCGATAGAAAAATACCACAAAACGGTGTGAAATAGAATACAGAGATCGGGTGCCGCTGTACTTTACACGCCGATTTTGTCCTAGCACATTAGAGGAGATGCCGAGATGATGCTTGACGCGGCGCAAGTCTAAAAATACACTCCCGCCGCAAAGTAAAACATCAACGCATCCGAAACGAATTCCTTCTGTTTCCGTGCACCGCCCGCAGTAGCTCTGGCGATTTGTTTACGATCGTTTGGAGCCGTGTGGGAACAAGTCGATACAAAAGGCGGTTGAGTAATAAATCAGGAAGAGCTTCCCCGAAAAAAAAACAGGGAAGAGACTATCAATATAGTGCCCTCATATTTTTACCCAAACATGGTCGTGGACGTTTCTCAGTTTTCGTGGGACAGTTTCATCCTCAAGCCAGATGTGACTAATGAGAGGGTATATCTAAGATTTATAGAACGGCTAAAGTCCCACAATTAAGGCATTAGCCGGTGGAGCTAACAGCAGGTCCAGAAGGTCAAGGTTTGCAAATATTAACAGCATTAAGTTTTGAAGCGGTATGGTAACGGAAACGCATCACTAATCATCTACCTTTGACGATCAGAATCACACCACAACGCCGTCAACCGAGCAGATACCGCTCTACTCGTGTTTATAAGATGGAGTTGATCACCTTGAATGCATTCAGCAGCAGTGTGCAACAAACCACTCACAGCCAATTATATGCAATCTAACTGCATTTGATGAGCTAGACGTCCTTGTGTTGCATGTTGAATGCACGAGAATGGATGCAACAGCACATCCGTAAAGATCCGCAGCTTTATCGGAATGGAAGGAAGTAAATCTGTCCCTTAAACAAAAAACACATTCCTAAGGAAGTAACTTCCCGATTGTCCGCTTCCGTGTGCCAAAGGAAATGCATTTTACGTCGTTTCAAATTAATTCCATAAGAGGGCGCTCACATCGTTCCAAATAAGTATACAATAAACCATACACGCAAAATGGTAACATTGAGAACCTTTTAGGGGTACGTTTATGCCGGGTCACTTGCAGTTCATTACACTGGTTAAAATGTGCTAAAAACACTGCAAAAGGTACAAGCAAAGATTAGGTGCTGACTAAATAAATGAGACGTCTTTATTTACAGCCTCAGAGCAGCCTTCATTGGATGTATATGTATTGTCATAAATTTGTTGTAACCATATAACTCGCGGCGAAAACTCATTTCCAGCCGCGAGCTGGTTCCACCGCATGCTAACACACGTGTGCACCAACTACAGTCGTCTGGGTGCAATCAATTCGTTGTGCCACACTGGGTGGAAGAGGATGAGAGAGAGAGAGAAAGACCCGGTAATAAACCTTAAATTCTGCCTCGTAAAAATACAACCCAGCTCAATTTTCTTTACGAGCCACAGCTTCATCGATGCCTGCGCTGGTTTCGGGCGAAAAGAATTCGAGCTTACCTGTGGTCTTTTCCAAAAGGCTTAGGCCAACAGCAAATGAAAGAATGCAGTAAGCTGCTTGAAAGGTGTAAAATGAGCAACAATGAACCTTTCTGGAGCTCTGGTGAGTTAACAATTCCCTCGTGATTGTTACATTTCTTCTCAGTTCTCTCCAATGTTCGCTTTTATTTGCAAGGAAATGGTGTACTTTAGTGTAGCATTCTGCCGAGGACGAGTTACGTGCAAAGAACAAATGCTTCTCAAGGGAAGCACACAGTGTTATTTGGTAAAATAGTACCGAGGTCCTCCGCCAGTCATCTGTAGTGATGCGTATTAAGGCTCAGAATGAGTGAGTGAGTTAAATCTTCACAAGATCATACACAAGATTTTTTGTTTCAACTCATGTGTGACTTAATTCTTTGTGCCGACCAGCAAAAATCATTCTCAGTCATTTAACTCACTCGAGAAAATATAGAGTTTAGCAACTCTTTCAAATTTCAGCAGCTCTAAGAGAGTTAACTGTCGAAGAGTTATTAAACTCGTGAGTGAGTTAAATCACTTTAAAGTTTTTATAGTTGTTCGTGAGTGAGTTACACGATTAATGCTCTTTTCTAACTCATCAACTGTGATCACGCGAATCAATGGTTATTACCATCAATAGTCAGCTGCTTTTTAGTGCAGCTTCATAAGTCTGGAAATGAAACCCTTCCACACATCGTACAACGGGCGGGTTTCAATTATCGCACACAGCGAAAACTCTCCGCGCTTCGATTGTTTTCGTTTCATTTATGCACACACGGGCTTGTCCGCTGAGTGGTGCCGGAAATTGAAATGCAAAAACCCCTCAGAGTGCTGCCACCGGCACACCATGCCGATCGATCGATCACGAAACATCAAGTTTGAAGCCCATTTAATCAAACCAAGCGAGGCGACGAGTGGCGTGTGATAAAGTTGCCGATGGAATTAAAGTTGTTCCATCTAGCGTGAAAAGACGCAAGTTGACCTTTGGCTTCTGCGGTGCCGATATTCCAGCACTAACAAACGCTCTCCCACTCAATCAAGTTGCACTTTTCGTGTGCAGGGTATGAAGAAGTTTGCGAAAAACTTTCCCAACTCAGCACGAATATCCCCCAGCAGCAGGGGTTCTGAGCTGCTCACAATTTTCCGAGACTGGCATCGGGTCGAAGGCGCATCGGAGTGGATGGAATGGTAAAAGTAACATTTGTTCGCGCAATTGCCACTTATCTTATCGCGCTCATGGGGTCGGGGCTGTCGCTTGCCGAGGCAACGACATAGCAAGCACACACGATAAGCAAGATAGTGGTGTGCTGCAGCAAGCCAACACCCCTCTCCACGGTGTTTGCGCTTTATATTTTGTCCACCGAGCGTTATAACACACCAATACGGCGTTGTTTGCTCCTGGAAATATTTTAGATCCCGAGATAGCCATTTCTCCGAAAGGATCGTCGTGCTGACTCAAGCGCTAAGCGCTGACTCAAACTACGTCTCTGGCTTCCAGCTCTTCACGTACGTAAGGTTTCTCCAACGTGGAGCCCGTCTACTTGGCACTCCGAACAGTCGTTGATAGCCATGTGCAACCACTCCATCTCGCAGTAAGCCATAAAACACTCGTCCCGTCTTTTTCTGGACGAAATTCCCCAACGTCCCATTTTGAAATTGCAACCACGGTCAATCAACTCCCGCAAGTGCTCAACACCTTTGATGAATCCCGGTCACGACATCGATGGCTTTTCCCGCTCAAGTGTTACCTGCACCTTCTGCGTCTGGGCGGCGAACTGTTTCAGCACCTCCGCACTGATCTTCTTCTCGGTCGTGATGGGCGCAGGTTTTGATCCGGTCGTGGTTCCAGTGGATCCGATGGTCGGAGTTGCCGCCGTACCACCGCTCCCAGTTGACGAGGAGGTAGTGGATGTGCTTCCAGTCGCACTGGACGATCCTGCCGTGCTGGCGTTGTTGCTGGTGGTTACAGTACCGCCACGTCCCAACCCCAACCCCTTCCCTTTGTCGGTGGACGTGGTGGAAGGGGCCGGTGGTGCCGTTGGCTTCATCGCCACCACAACTGGCGGCTTCGGGGCAAGCTTCTTCAGACGTATCGTTTTGACGGCCACCTCTGCATTCTTCGTGTCCGACACGGTGCGGTTAATGATGCGGGTCGCTTTCGGTTTCTTGCTGTACCCGGTAGCACCACCGGTCGAGCTCCGACCCTCCTCACCGCGCTTAAAGGCATTCTGCCGGGCGTGAACCAGCTCGTCGTCGCTATCGTCCACCACTCCGGTGCTATCCTCACGCTCCAGATATCCGAACCCGTTGCCGGTGGCCACGTCACTGATGCCGGTGTTGAGCAGACTCGGCAGCTCCCCGTAGTGCACGGGTCGGTGATCCTTCCGGCGGGTCATCGCCATCGTGGAGGAGTTCATGATGGGCGAGCCTGGGGAGCCGGGTGGCTGTAGCAACAGATCTCGCCGCTGCTTCATCCGCTCGTCGAACTCCATCGTGTTTATCTGACGCTCCAGCGTTTGCAACACCGATAGCGACTGGACGTCGACCGACTCGTCTGTGGTGGAGGAGTTTTGCTGATCCTTACTCCCGCCTCCTCCTGATCTTTCTCCTCCTCCAGAGGGTACTGGATCGGCCCGCGTAATGTCACTTAGCTTCAGCGAGTATCCGTCACGTATCTCCACCCGAGCGGTGCCACTCGTCGTCGTGGACGATCTCACTGGCGGCGAAGGCCGCTGTAGTAGGTGACGTTGCGTGGTGTTGCTGCTGTCCAGCTCATTGCGTAGGTTGCGCTCCCGTACGCCGAGCGTGGCCAGGCGAGGTGACGGCAATGGCGAGGTCATCAGTGACACCGGTCGCCGTGTCCCGGTGGGCGATGTGATCGGTGGGGGGCATGATGTCGTGGTGGTGGTGCTGGTGCTGGTCGCCACACCCGTCGTTCCTGCAACCTCCATTCTAACCGGAGCCTTCAATCGAATGCTTTTGCGGATCGCCTCGTTCCGTTCGAACTCTTTCGAGGCACTCATGGTCGTGGCAGCTGTTGCAAAAAAGCACTTCGTCTATTTCCTAAAAAAGCGCACTGAGCCACTCGGGGTGAGGCAACTTGCAACCGTCGGACGGGCGAAACGGAAAGTTGCAGGCGAGCGCCCAAAACACAACGGCACCGATTCACCGACTGCTGCCGTGCTCCGGTTTCGCTTCCGAGGCGAGGTGAAACGCTCGAGCCTGCGAATGACTTTCTTATCAGTACAGCTGGTTGTAGCGCAGGCCTTGCCTTACACATACACCAGACGGAGGGAGAAAGGGAGAGAGAAAGAGAGTCACTCAAGCAGCAACGTCGTTTTCCACTCTGTTCTGTTAGTCAGTCCGTCCCAGACGCAGTGTGCTGTTGTGTAGCTCTGACTCATTCGATGCAATTACACGTCCACACACACACACGCGTTGGAAGGTGGTCGTCACAAGTGGATATCTTCGTATCTCTGTGTCTTTTTCATACACACACACAGACCACTAGGTGCATGAAGATCGATACGCACTTCAACACTCCACAAACACCACTAGGTACACCTTCGACCACCTTCAGTTACGCTAGAGGGCCACCCAGTGTGTATAGGGGAGGATGAAGGCGCCGCCTTGAACCTCCTATGCGGTTACTAGCTGCAACGGAGATCAAAGAATTCACATTATGTCACGTATTTGCCAAAAATGTTGATGTGCGTGAAAGGTAGGCGCAAAGTGCGATATCCTTCACCGGGTATGGATGACAGCACTGGCACAACTTCTGGCACGGACGTCACTTTTCAAAACACACATACGTAGCGACCCATAGACACATACACAAACACAGAAGTAAGCTTAACATTAACATGAACAAGTACAAACGAATACATAGAGAGACCCTTTTAAAAGGCCCACCTGTGGACCACAACTAGATAGCAGATAGCAACCAAAACCCAAAGGTAAAGGAGGTAGTAGCTGCACGCGGACAGCACCCTCTAGCGGGAACACGGGGCTTTCGCTGAAACGATGTCTTATCTCGGTGTAACTGTCAGATAACGAAATTTTACAGAACGAACGTTTTTCGTCTTCCACGATCGGGACCACGATGATTGGCGGTATTAGTCGCTACCCGGCGCGTGACACAGTAATAGCGAGGCTCACAGTACACTCAGTAGTTTCCCAGTGTTTGGCAGGATATCTCGGACCGGTGTCTGGGTTGTCCCACACATAGCTATTGGGGTGGGAAAGATGTTGGCCTTCCGTTCGACGCCACCCACGCCCGCTGTTGCCTAGCTCCATACAAACACTTCACAAGCTGGCTAGCCCTGGGCCGCCAAAGGCAATGGCCACCAACATTGGTGTCATGTGATGAAGTGAGAGGCTGGAACGGGAAAGTGTGTGAGTGGGTGGGAGGTTTTCTAGCCCCACAGGGAACTGTTTGGCGAAAACTGCACGTTGGAAGTTGCCACCCGTGTCACTCGCACACCTCCCCGAAATGCACACAGCAGTTGCCCCGGTTTGTTGGTTTTCCTCGCAACAAACGCATACACACAGACACTCTGGGCTAATCTATACAACAAACAAACATGGCGGTTTGGTTCATAATGCGCTGTTGTCACGAGCGCGCTGCGTGTGACTTAAGAGAGAGAAAGAAAGGGAGAGAGAGAGTTCCGATTGGATACACTTAGCGACACTTAGCAACACACAACCACACCGCGTGTACCGTTTCCGGTAATAACGCTACACCCGAAATTTGCGCGAAGGTTGATGACGGCCGTCATCCCACTACTGCTGGCCACACTGCTGCGCTCTATTTTCGTTCAGTCAGCTACACACCGCTAGGGGGAGCTCTCTCCCTCTTTCTCGCTGGGTTTGTCGCCCGAAACAAAACCGGCGCGCGCTGTGCACCTGTATGCGACGGAAACAAGGTGCGATGGGGCAGGAACGTCAACCTCTACTGACGCCCTGCTGCTGCAGAGGTGTTGTTGCAGACCACCGGAGAGCAAGAGTACTCAAACACACACACACACATACACACACACATACGGGCTGGATGTTTAAAACACATGCGTGTGTGTGTGCGCGCGCATGTAAGCGAAATGGAAGCGATTGTGCATTAGAAAACCTTTGCGCCTAACGACGGGAAAGTTGGAAAAGCTTCACACACTTTTTCCTCACCCCCAGGGAAAAGAGGGTGAAAGGGAGGGTGAGGTTATCACTACCCTCGTTGTTATCGTCTTATCAACCCCTCCAAGCGCGTGTATGTGTGTGTTTTTTTTTGTGTCTGTATGCTCAAGTGTTCTCTTGGTGAACCAATTTGAAAGCTGCGAAGCTGAGCAACTCAAACTCAACATACGCATGTGAGGGGATACCTTCTTCACACCTCAAGCAATCGGATAGTGAGCACTGAAACAGCTCTCCAAAATTCACACCACTCAACCATCTCAGACACACACGACCAGATAGTAGTGATCGAGAGAGTGGCCAGCCCCGTTTGGTTTGTCACCCCGTTTTCGGTAGGGGTGAGTTTGTGGGTGAGAGTGGGACGAGATACTTGAGATAAAAGTCAACTGTCGCATACAACTATGGCTGCGCGCGCAACTTCAGTGTACCTTTGGGGCGCATTGTTACTATTGCTGGAAACAAGATAACATGCTTCTAGCGCTGGTAGAGCAGAGCGTATGTGTGCTCTCTCATCCCTAAAATGGTCTGCGGCAGGGGACGGCACACGGTCGCCAGTCACAGACCCATTAGTCACCCTCTCAACGGACGCATGGTCGAAACGTGCATAGGGCAACCAGGGGTAAAATGGTCTTTGGAATTATAATATTTTTTATTAACGTTGTAATGGCTAGTCCCTATTGCGCAAAACTAGGTGTTTGTAAACCTCAATCTAAAATACTTATAGGTTTAAATGGCTTTGTAAGCAAATCTTGTTATCTTGTAAAAATAAAAGGACAGGTTATTCAAAACATAATTTTTGTTGGCTAATCGTGGAAAAGAAACTTAAGAAAAGCATCAAGTTATCTGTATCCTCCATAATATTAAAAAAAAAAACAACAATCTCGTTTAAATCCATGCGCCCAACGTCCTGTTTCACTGTGTTTTGTTTCACTATCCCAGCCCCATTTTATAGAAATATTTAGAAAAAGGATACAAACGATACATTTGCTTTGGATTTAGAGGAAAATCTTCATCATGACCATTTTGCCCCGTTGTCCCCTATGCAATATGTCCAACACTCTATTCAAGCTGTTCTGCTTTTGCAAGAAAGACGCCAAAAGGAAGAAGAGTAGCGAGACTTGACCGCTACACACCTTCCACTTGAGGCAGGAGGTGGTATCGAGTTCCGATTTGCGGTGAGACAGGCAACAGCCAAGGTCAATCTAATTCACCGATTGTGAACGTTTTGTTTGTTTGATTCTGTGCGTCACGGGAGAGGAGAGTTGTTTTCGTCGTTGCTCCTACTGTTTGCGTTCTGAAGTACACCATACTACCATGTATCCCCATGGTAGGTGTTATCCATTTAGGGGAAGAATATTAAGCTTAATGTGAAAAGGGTATGGGGACAAGGGCGTTAAACCCGTTTGGTACGTTAATATGAATCTCTGCTATCGCGCATATCTTTATAAACGAGCAATAAACTTATTTTTGGTAGGTTACGATGGTAAACTGTGGAGAATGAAAGATTATTTTTATCTCGCGGTTGTAATAAGCGAGACCCAACCTGGATCTACTACTTGACTACTTGAGTCAGACTCCGAGGTTAACGGATAGCGCTGTGTCATTTATCCAAATATTAAAACCGAGCTTTGACAGATGGAGGACAGATAATGGATGGTAAGGTTTCGTTTTGGATTAACGTTCGCTTCAAAGATTGCAGTGACATCTGAGCTGTATAACTTCAGCAGTCCTCCAGCCAACGTGTCCCCTGAACTGAAATTCGATACATTTACCCACATCTTCATAATTTATGCTCCGTTTCTCGCGAAATGGATATTCAATTTGCTGGACAAACAGTGGCATTACTCTCCCCCTGGACCAAGCTTCTAGCAGGACTAATTGATTTTGGTCCGCTCCAAAGACACCCTCACCCAAGGATTCCTCCCGTTCCCACTGAATTACCTTATCCCTTTTCACCTCCTGGACGCGGGCTTTGGCACTCTTCGGTTTGTCGTGGATGGGTTTGCTCTTGGCCACCACCGGCAGCCCACCATCGATCATCGTCACCATCACGCGCCGATTCGGATGGTTCGGTACGGCCGCACCGGACTGCTGCTGTCTGGTGGTGACTGCCGCAGGTTGCTGCTGCTGCTGCTGCTGCTCCACAATCGACGACGCCGACGGTGGATGCGCATGATTGTGGTGATGGTGATGATGGGAATGCGAATGGTGCTGGTGCGAATGGGAATGCTGCTGTTGCTGATGCGCCTGCTGACTCGACAGTAATGGTTGCGGTTGCGATGAGGCCGACGAGGCCACCAGCAGCGAACCGGAAGTTGGCACAGATTTCTGATGATGGTGATGGTGGCTGGCGTGCTGCAGCAGCGCCGCTGCGGCCACTACCGCCTGCTGCCGTCCTGCATCTCCACCCCCACCGTCCGTCGATTGGATCGTGCTGAGTCGGTGATGAGGGGGAGCTCCTGACGCCGCCGCCTTCCGTTCCTTCTCCTTCTGCAGCTGCACTATCGTGGCGGGTGTGTGGGACTTTGAGCGTTTGAGAAACTTCATCATCGGATTGCGGACGCGATACTGAACGGGAGGGGCGGCGGCCGCTGCCACCGTTGTGCCCGAACCGTCCTCCTCACCGTCGGTCGCATTGCCCCCACCTCCGGGGATGTAGTCGAGCCGCCGGAAGCTCCCATCCGCCATCTTGACGTAGCAGCCTTCGGTCGTTTTGTGGTACGAGTCGGACGGCAGCTTGTGGTAACCGTTGTCCATCGTGCGGTAGTAGCAGCAGTCCGTCCGGTGGTACGTGTCGTCGCCGGACTTGAAAAACTCCCGACTGCTCGTCCCATTGCCCGCCACCGAGCTGACCGAGCGGTCCACGTCGGCCGCACTGCCGGACGAGAGCAGTGCGGTAAGGTCGTTGCTGGCCGTCGTCACCTCGCTCGGACAGGATGGGGCCGCCGTTACCGTCGGTGCCGCCGTTGCACCATTCGTTGCGCCACCGTTCGCCAGCAGCAGCCCGTACTGGTCCATGTTGCGACTTTCCGTGCGTGCCTTCTGCAGCAGCACGGCATCACGCTTGCCTGCCCCGCTGCCGCCCACCGTGAGCGAGTTCTCCTTCTTCAGCAGCCGTATGCTGGCCAGGGCGGGCTGGACCGAGCTGTGCCGGTGATACATCTTCTTGCCGTTGCGCGTGGCGCCAGCATGCTGAAGATGGTTGTTGTTGTTGTTGCTTGCGGCCGTCCCGGAGGACGACGTTTGTCCCATTATGCCGACTAGTAGTGGTGGTGCTGCTGCTGCTGCTGCTGGTGCTACTGATCGTTGCTGAATGCTGTCGGTCAGGGTCGCGACCTCGCACATAGCGTCATCAGGGGGCACAACACCACTGGGGACTTTTCTTTTGCTCGGCTATTGATTTGCTTTTCACTTTCTAACACCACAAATACGCGTATTTCTTTGATGAGAGAGAGACACACACACTTTGTTCGCGTTCTTCTAAGCAGCTCCTGAGACGCCTACTAGATTCGTTGCGCCGCTGACTGTTGCAAATCACTTCTATATTTATCTCGGTTTGACGCTTTTCACACTGGTACCACTGCTAGTTTGTTTGCATTTCATGCCGTATTCGTTCGTTTCATGTGTCGTAGTTTTTGCTTTGTTCACTTTCAACTTCCTGTTTCCTTGCTTTTTTCTTACACTTTGTTACGCAATCAAAAGGAGAAAAACAAGCGCACACAACACATAAGAAACGGTTCTCTCTAGGTATTTTGTACGTTCTTTTAAGCCGTGTTAAAGAGCTACCCAAAATAAAGCATGTTTCAAGTTTCAGTTTCCTTTGCGAGTTCGAGAAAAGGGTTGCTT
This sequence comes from Anopheles epiroticus, assembly GCA_000349105.1. NCBI lineage: Eukaryota > Metazoa > Arthropoda > Insecta > Diptera > Culicidae > Anopheles > Anopheles epiroticus. The sequence goes on from KB670836.1 coordinate 148,202, forward strand.
AACAAAAGTTCGAAAAGAAAAAAAATCGAAAATGGAAACGAATGTAAAACGCCCTAAATGAAACATTCTTTTTTTATGATACTTCCTGTTGAGATCAAACATAATTATGATCCTTCTTTTCCACGCACGTCTTATTTCGATTGCATCTCGTATTGCGTCTCTGCAGTCATACTTCCGCCAACCGGGGTAAGAAGCTTCACACACAGCGCAATGCGCCACCGGAGCATGACTGATTTAATAGATTTTTTTATCCGTTTTGCACTGAAGCAGATGGAGTACTTGCGGACGGATTTTTCGAGAGATGGTAGCACACAAGTGTCGCATGCGATACCTCTTTCTGGGGATAAGGGGTAAGAAAACACCCCGGCACCGCGGGAAAAAGAGACTAGCAACACACGTTTGGAAAGTTTATTGGGCCTTCTTCTCTTTTGGGGTGTCGTTTTTCACATACCGGTTGCTCAAAAGCATTCTTAAAACCGTTTTGTAAAACAAGACTTAGTCCTGCCAACGCACAAAGTTGGGTTGGATGAGGTACAAATAACAAATGTCTAAACTCTAACAAAATGTTCATTCGAACACGATTACGCTCTACTGGATTCCTTGGAGTGCGTAAGGAAACGTTAGGGCTTTGAAGAAGAGAACATCGGGAGGATTGATTGAAAAGTTCGCACCCAAAAACTAATGCGACAAATGGGACCGTCTGTGAAAGTTTTTCTGTCCCAAAGAATGTTTATATCTTCAGGTTTTAGGAACAGGAAAAGAACCGCCCTATGTTTTATTACGGTCTCCAAAATGGCAAAAGAATTGAGCAAGAATTTTAAGCGCCCACTTGCTGTCTGATCCCTTCAACGTGAACATTATTGCTACAGTTCCAAAGTTTTGGTCCCTCCCACAACAAAATGCTAGATCCTCAACAAAAGGTCAGACTAATGCCATCAATAACACTTATGCGAATAACACGTGCTTCGGGAATTGCAACCTACAGCTTTTCTGGATCTTGGACTCAATTGGTTGGAAGGAAACGGGGCCACACAAGGCAACGGGCGCACATTACAAGAATTAATCGAGCAGCAGACACACAACACCTGCACGGAGACTAAACGATGACTGGGAATGCTTCTCACTGCAATAATACGCATCATTAGCCCGGGTTTTCCCATCGATTGATTCGACAATTGGTGCATGACCTTTCCCTGACAGTCCCTCCTCTCGCACACACGGATTGATTAAAGCAGCACATGAGATGAGAACGTCACAACGCCACTCGCACGCAAAAGTGGAGCATCAAACCATGTTTGCCGTGAGTTCAAAGGGAAAGCCAAGTGCCATCATCACCACACCCCAAGAAACTTCTGGCCGGAGCAGGCCGCTCCATCCAGGTTCGAACCCGCGGCTTCCCTAAGACCACGCGGTCCACCTCAACGGGGAACAAAAACTTTCTCTTCTTTCTTTCTCACCGAGGCGGTTGGTTTGGGTGTGGAGAGCGTGTGGAATTCTTTTCCCTCCTCCCCGGGAAGCGAGGTAGAGCGGGAGAAGCAATTCTAGGACACGGTGTCGCGAAGCGGTTGTGGCACGGATTTTTGATTCCATCGCTTGCGGGAAACTTTCTATCCGTATGCGCGCATGCGATGGGAACGATTTAAAGTTAACCTCAAACATGTAGCTGGTGCGTAGGGGTAGACAATTAAATGAGCTACTTGAGTGTTTGTGTGTATGTGCTTGGCTGTTTTAAAAGGAGGCCCGGTTGCTGCCTTGCTGACTTTACAGCTGATGATGACATCATTCTCGGGGGAGCTTTAGGAAGTAAGGCGAACCGTTTACGCGGGCGGTTCCAAAAATGGTCTCCTACCGTGCTTCTTCGCAAACAGGGTTTGCCAAGCCACGACTTGTGAGATGTATTTCGAATAAGGCATAATATTTTACTTGCCAAAATGTTATGCTTAAGATCTTTAAGATTCTTTGACATTCGTTGCGTTCAGATCTCTTCCCGCTATCTGATTAGGTACGTTTACACGATACGATTCCTGCTCGAAATTTCACAGCCTACGATTCTTCTTTAAATGTATTGGTGCATTCGAGCAGGGTTCGCGATTCTTTTTCGAGCAGAAAAGATTACCCGATTTTGGTGGACAACACGAATCTTTTTCGCGAATTGTTATGGAGCAATCTTCATGGCTCACTTAATGCTTGTCAAAAATATTCGTATCGTGTAAACACGAAACGGCTCGCGAATCTTTTTTATTCAGCCGTCTGTGATGGTATGGGTGAGATTCGCCATCAAAGAATCGTACCGTGTACGCGTACCTATTGACGTATCCTACATGATATCGGATGATTAAAAATATGTTTTGCGACATATACAGAAAACAAAACAAACTAACGTTTTATTTAAAGCGACACGTGGAAAGCGCATCCACCGCAAATCCACACCTGATTCTTGGCGCTAAAAAGGAAAGTTTAGTTATGTGGTGGAGTTTCCTCCAAGATCCAAAAGAGTGAAACCACAACCAAGCCCACGGTTAGCAGCTGAGCTGCACACTCATTAACGCAACACATCCATCCAACAACGCTCGAGCGCAACTGCTCAATCGCAGATAAAGGCCTACGAGATGTAAGCAGAAAGGAAGTGAACTGAAAATGAGGGTGGCTTGAGGATTGATTAAATACAGCTCTGACAGGTTGTGTGGTGGCAATCGCTGCAGCGACGCCAGTGAAAGCTTTTTCGCTTTCCGCACTCTAGATACAGAGGGAGAGATATGTCTTAATCAATCGTCAGGCAGTCGTCATGGAGTGCAGGTGCTGCTGCTGGTGGGGTGCGGTGTTGTTACTGACGCTCTTGCATCGATAAAGGAAAAGCCTCATCAGGGATGCCTCTCAGATAACTTCAACCATTCTCCCTGTACTATATTAAGGTCGCCAACTCCAATAAGCTCTCAATAAGCTTAGTAAGGTTTTCTATATCCTAAGACAGAAAAAAAGTCCAATCAAGTAACAGGCCGGCATACGATGACCTCCTTTTATTTCCAGACATTGGAGTCGCCAAAGATGCAGGTGAGCGAATAATTGCCCTCCAAGAGTGGACACCAAAACTGCACCTTACTCGATGGTGGGAGAGCCTGGTGGGTTCAAGCAAACATAACCTGCTCGACAAGACTTCACACATTCGTGCAGTGTGGGTTTGAGTGGCCCCTATTGTAGGGCGACTACAGCTGTTACTTCCCCCACAAGGTCACACACTCATTCGAGAGGGAGCGGCCGAGCACTGAGGAATTAAAGTCGCTGTGTAGAATAAGTATTTATTTTTCAGCGGTTGCAGCAACAAACTCAAACAACTACCACAAATCGTCCACGAGGGCTGGTAGATATAGACGGGGTGGGCTAATAAACACAGCTAATCTGTGCTCGCAACGGTATGCCTTTTCTACTTGAAATTCAACCAAACAACGTCCACGCACACAGCAAACAACAAAACGCGCCACATGCCCGTGACTTCGCAATGAGAATGAAAACCTGTCGAACAGGTTCTCGTACACCTTCTCGCTTCATCCACGACCCGTGCCAGCAGTGGTGTCATACGTCCAACGTCTCATTGTACTTCTGCCATTCGTTTCGTTCACGTTGTGAATGAATGTTTGCAAAATGAAGATTCGTGCATCCATTCCGCCACAATCTTAATCTTGTTGAACTCGTTCCTACTACGCCGTATCGATCCCGGCAGACAAACCTCTCCACAACATTTTGCTCACAGATTCCAGAGATGGTCCCAAACACATTGGCGCCGCAAATCCAAAAATGGGTTCATTTATTTTGGCTTTCTCTCTCTCGAGTGTAGGAGCGAGCTTCGTTTCACAACGTTCCCGGTGGGGATGATTGAAGCAACTAAGCCACCGTTGGGCATCCAGATGCTGCTGGCGTATTGCGGGTGCTTTGCCGGGTTCGTCGTTGCATCATCAGGTATGGTTGCGGAGGAAGAAATACATTCTCGTACCACGCTACGCCGGATGCGTATATCCCAACAGCAAAGAGGCAAGAAAAACAATCCCCCCTCCAAAGATGGTCCTTTCCCGTTTGGGCAAGATATTCTGTAGGGCTTTCAAGGACACCATCTCCGAAGCAAGCGTGGGTCTGGTGAGTGGGCGTTGAAGATTAGTGTCGGTGGCTTTTGTTTTTAGTCCAAACTCCGAAACCGTATTGCCTACGGCTCCCAGCAGCAGTGGTAAGAAAATAGCAAAATAAGCCAAAAGCAACATCATCTTCTTTTGTCCGTTTTGTATGTTGGAGCGCATGACAGGCAAGATAGACATGCTTAGGAATGTATTTTCGTTGTACTCCTAAAAATGGGAACTCGTACGGCAGAAGATAATAGCTCCTGCACAACAATCGTTTGTTTTTGTATTTTACTTGGATATTTTATATCTTTTTCGACATCAAAAATACCTGATCCAATATAAAAAACTACCATTGTTAAACATGTCAATACTAGAATTTAATTTCATTATATTCTCCCGAGACATTGGACGATGGCTCTCGAATTCATTCACCTCCAAAAATTCTCCAGGGAGTTCTGGAACTGAAATGCGTGATTCTCATAGGAGTTAACTCCATGGCTTTCCCATCCGTCGTTAGCGATCGTAATCTACAACTTCTGACCTCACGGTAGGGTCAGTAGTGGTCGAGCCAAACTAAATCCCACTAGAGGGAACAGTGGACAACCTGTGTCTGTGGCCAACATATTGATTTCGTAGTTCGTGGAGTCTGATTACGTGTGGGGCACACGGTTTGACAGTTTTCATGCCATTCACCAGCAAACAGATCGATTAGCCAAATAGAAATAGCGAAAGAACGTCAAGCTCCAGAAAAATGGAGTAATTTGGAGCCAACCAACGTCCAGAATGGGGGAAACAAATTTTAACCTAATAATTTCACGTCCATTGGGCAATCATTATTGCATTTTTTGATTTTTTTTACGAATTTGGTCATCTTTTTCCAAGAAATGGATCACTTAAAACGACACACTGTGGCCTTGGTAAGGGAACATTGTTAACTTCGATTTGACGCCACCTTCATTAGCTCACCGCACGAGAGCTTGCGTGTGCGTGAATGGCGTGCTGTTGAATGTTAATTTTCCACCCCAATTGGGACTACCCCCACGGACCCAACTTTACTTTAGAGCGCAAATCCCTGACAGTGGAGGGTAGTGTAGCGGCAGTGAAATTGCCTCTGCCGAGAAACGGGGTTAGAAGTCATCAGCACACCCTCACTAATAATGATATTTTTCTTAACTTCATCCCTTCCTTCGATCGAGCGGCATAGGCGAAAGGTCACCCATCATTTCGCACATCTAAATCTACAAACTAAAGGTCACGTGCACGCGCGCGGGCGCCACCGGCCTATATTCACCCGTAGCTCCAAGAGTGCAACCGTATGGCACGGGAACAACACTCATTAGCAAACGGTTCGTGGTTCGATGTTGGAAAATCGAGCGGGTACCACCGTATCATACCGTTGGTCTCGATAGTTGGCATGATGATGACCTTCATGCGGCACAGCACACGAGTCAAACCCCTCGGCCCGGCACGGCACACTGCGGCTAAACGCGCAAACGATGGAGATTATGTGGCCACCGCCGGGTGACACATATTTATGACATGGGGCCACAAACAACACATACACACATCATACGAGAAAATGCCGTTGCAGATGACTTGCCAACCGCAATATCCGCGGATATGCGCTTCACACACACATACACACCGTGGCATCGTGTGCGGAAAAATCTCTCTAACGTGACGATGACGACCTAACTGCTTACCAAGTGGTGCACATTTTTGACAAGTTGGCACACTTTTCCCAGCAAGTTGGTCTTAATGGTAAAGGTATGCTAATCACATTCGCCAGCTTCGGCATTGCACGGAGTGAAGACGAGCTTCTTGAGGTGTAAGATGTCGTCAAAGAAATCAGATACCTGATTTCATGCAAGAAATCAAATATTTGGTATACATCAACTGTTAGAAATCATGTTGATGAAGTTCAAAAATAGATGAAAATTGTTCAAAAACATCTCGGGATTATAAAATTGTCCCATACACACAAAAACTGGGTTGATAAGCCCTGTTAATAACTGCATCGTGCTGCATCAGCCAGCCAAATGGCTCAAAAGTGGCATGTTGACTGAACGCACCATCACGGCACACCATCAGTGGATGTTAGTCAAGGTTGTTGGAACGTACGGTGAGTCAGCGTATCGGTTTCCCAGTTAAAAATGCCTCCAAGGGGCACGAACAACCTGCATCATCATCATCGTCGATCATCATTGCAGTGTCCTTGAAATGTGTGATATAATCATAGGAAGTCTGTTTTTTTTGTCTTGCTGGAAACACAAACAACCAGTCTCGCACGGATTTAACGATATTGTGACCATAAATACACTACTTAGTGACCCCAACATGTCCCGAAGAGCGTTAAAATTAAAACCACATTGATTTTAAAATGAAAATTAATTAAATTGTATGCAGCGGGGGCTGCTACTGCAAAAAGGTACATGAAATCAGCAAACAGCGATGATAATAAATGCTTAAATAACGCACTACCCGAGGTGCACTAGTTAAAATGCAAATAGAGCAACCACCGATGGCATAAAGCCAGTACAGTGGAGTGCAGTAATTAATGTACCCGTGCTTGTCCACTTTCCTCCTGCTTCGTTTCGTTTCTCCACACCTTGGAGCGTTGTTGTGAGGTTCGATTTAACTATGGAAAAATTCGCGCACAAACACACACTCTCGCTAGTGGATGGAGCCTTCGCTCAATTAACGTTCTAAAGTGTGCATTCGCGATGCGAAGTACGCGATCGTGGGTGCATTAATGAGTTCCTCATTGGTGGAGCAAACGGCACGTGGCACCAGCGGTAGTGGTATTGGTTTCGCGCAACTGCCTCGCAACAGCTTGATTTAATCCTTGTTTAATAAAGACCGTTTGTATCGATTTTTGCGGTTCTTGCACGCAGAAATAAGGTGAACGTCGGGGATTTTGTGCACTATCCAATTCAGTTAGCGTATCTTATGACGTTTGCCGATTACGTTCTTCAGACGTCGAACCAATCACCTTGTGCAAAAGGTACAAATTTGAAGTGCAATAAACAATGGATGGCTGGAAGATTCAAAGTCATTCAGCTCAGAATTTTTTTCCCTTCACATTACGTACTCCAGAGACTTCAGAATGATTGAGTAGGTGCTGATTTTATTCTAACCGCCCGAGCGAGCAGTTGACGACTTCATGAGACCCCGAAGTTTACATTGTGTGATCTTCGTTATTCTTGAAAGTCTTTTAAGTATTGTTGGTTATAAATTGCTGGATAAAAGTTTGTGAGCTAAGAGACTGCATCTCGAGTGTCCGAATCTCTCTTTCCAGTACGCTTCGTTGATGATGACGACGTCAGGAAATTATAATCACAACTCCCAGGATTCCAAGCTATACACTGACGTCATTTTCTACACAAATATTGGAAGTAACCTTCCACTGCCTCGCCTTTCCAGAACATGTGACTGGCTGTTAAAGGTATGCCTCTATTACCGTGCCACCCACGAACGAATCCGGGACGCTCCACTCAACCCCTCGGCCTCAGCAGCTAATGAGGCGTGATGGTATCTGGCTGTTCCCAATAAACAACTACCTGTAATCCCATTATGCGGACGGTGGGAAATTGCATTGTGCAGCGGAGGCCAGTTCTCCTTCCTCACGCCTTACCTTCTCAAGGCTTTTGCTCGTTCGCAAATCGATTTCTCCTTCACAAAACCTAAAGGCAGACTGCTATCTAGTAGCAAGGGGGGCTTTCGCCGTTTGGTTCCGGGGTCCGCGCTGCGGCTCGAGCGTCGGTAGTCGTTGGGACACAAATGCTTTGGTTTCGTGTTCACGCTCGCAGGTTTCGCTTTCCGTGACCAGAAAACACCCTGTCCCCACCCGGGCAGGCAAAGCAAAGCAACGGCACACACACACACACACACAAAAACGGCCTGGAGGAGTTTTTGGTGTAGAATTATAGAATGTCTACTGCACTGGGACACAGTCGCCAACACTGCCTTCCTAATTGCTTTTCCTGCGGCAGCACTAAAGCCAGGCACGAGAACAACAATTTCTGTATTTTAATGTACAGACGGCCCCCCGTTCAGGCTATTAGTTGTACAATTCTCCTCCAAGACACAAGTAATGCTCGGCACACCATGTTGCATGTTGATCGAAATAAGGTTTTCGTGAGAGAAATAACGATTTTAACACACAGAAAACCGGCCGGAAAATACACTTTTTCTTGCTTCCAGCACACCTACACGACAACGTCCCCAGTAAAAGGCTGGTGCCTGGATGGCGGAACCGGAAAGTTTTTCCGCTCTGGCCTCGAAATAGAGGTCGCCACACACGATCGTTTACCCTCAAAAGGAAAAACTCTTCTCGGAACTTCCTTGGAACGTGTTCCTGTGTTGCGGATGATGTTGGAGAGAATGCTACACATGGGAATATTATTATTCATGCTGCTTTTCCAAGAGTTCCTGTGAATGCCCTTCGCTTCCTCACCGGAAAACGGGGCCATCTGCAATTCGTCATCCCCGGTTCGGGTGACACATATGCGTACATTAGTCGCGTATCGAGCAACTGCGTGTGACCGATAAGTGCGTAACACTGGTGGCCGTGCGTATATACCGAACATGCTTTCACACGCTTTTTGTAAAGCAAAGCTGACCCACTTTCTGACGTCAAAAAGATGACGATTCATAGCGGGAAGCGATAGTTTACTGGTTTCTTTGGCATTTTTGGGAGATTTTCTGCGTAAAAACCAGCCAATACAAGGCCGCCAGAACCCGAATGGAAGATAAAATAAAAGAAACAAAGTGTGTGGACAATAAAAATGCCGCTCTCGATTTTATTTTTTGGAGGGTGAAGTTTATGTGGTCGAAAACGATGGTAGAATTGGTTTTATGGAGGCTCACTATAAGCTCAAGATTTCCTTCAATCAATTTAACGTCATAAAAAGACGTCGCCGGAAAGGCGCTAACCACATTCTGATGTTTCATGATGATAAATGCAATTCAATTTCAAGCACAAAAATGCTTTTAAACTGATTTTATATTTTACAGACATTCTTCATAAACTTTACAAGCAATCTACGAATCACTTTCCAAAAGTATATGGGATCAATTCGTACTCAATGAGCATTAAAAAAAATCGTTACTCATTTAATGTTAAAACGCTTAAAAAATCCCGTTCAATGAGGAAGCTTGGAAAACCCTATACAAAGGAATTTCTATCACACAAATTAATCACCACTCGGTCTAATTGTTTCCCACTCGTGCTGCAACCCATTCTGCGAGCCGATGTGCAATTTAGATAATCATTTCTTTTGTCACAATAAAGTATTTAACAATTGAAATCAATTTCCAACCGACAGCAGCCACCCTTAAACTACGGCAAAATGCGTCCATTTATTTTTCACACTTTGAAAAACCTTCCCACCAATTCCAAGTGTGACGCGCGCCGTCTCATAAGTGATCTTGATAAATACAACATCGAATCCCATTAAATCATTTTGTTCCCCCTTTCCATCTCGCTCAACTATTCAGGCGAAACCGAACCAATGCACACCTCGTCAAGGCGGCATTTTTGCGGCGCTTTTACATAACCCAGCATAGCCCAACGATACGTGCGAAGGGATGCCGAACCGTCGCCCTGCCCGTCTCTAGCAGGGGTTTCTCTGGTGTTTGTGTTGCATAATGCCGCGCCCGGGTGCCCTCACATCCATCCCACCAAGCGTTTGGGTGTAGAGCTAGAGAGCAGAGCACTTTGGCGGCAAAGCATGATTGCACATCGGTAGGTACTCTTTTTATGCTCCAACCCGGTTTATTGGAGAGAAAATGACACAGGAAGCATCATGCAGCGGACAGTGTTGCGTGACGTTTTAGGGCTCGCGGTGGTAAAATTGTGAGATCAGAAAAAGATGTTTAATTAATGGGCGTGTGGCAAAGCTCTGCACATAATGATGAAATTTCCAATTGTCAGCTAGAATTGGTAAATTTTGAAATTTGTATAAGTTTGACACTTTTTAAACTGCAAAAAAAATCTAATATACGCTAAAAGCTGTTAACAATTTCCTCACCCAGAGCTGTCCCTAAAGTGATTTTAATTCGCTCGCTTACCCAATAAGATATAATACAATTTTACTGGTAGTAAAAACACGGCGCCACGCTGACGCTCGTAATAAAGGCGAAACACATTCTTCATCAAACAGCTCAAACCGTAGACCCCGCCGTTGGCGAGAGTGATGGTGGCACGGTAGGGGTTTACAATCCGACAAATTTACCACCTAATAGCATACAAACACCCAAACACACACACTGATGGACAGAACACCACGCTTTCCAGGGCAGGCTGCATCATCTTCATCTTTACGCTCGGTGTCATCCAACCATGACGGATAAAACAAATTCTCCACGCCGAGCCCCCCCCCCCCCTGATGGCCTCCAACACTCCATCATCACTCACAGCACGCCTGACCGTAGAGTAATCGTAATCATGAAAACCCCATCATCTAGCCATTAGCAATTGTGCGCGTTTGTTGTGTATGTGTGGCTTCTTCCAACGCTTTCCACCCATTGCGAAAATGTCCCATCCGAAGGACGGGACTATCCGTTTCACTTCACTCGTACGCGTGTGTGTTAATCGGAGGTGTAATCGTTGCGCCTTGGAGGAGACACAAACTCAAAAAGCAGTAACCCGTAGCTACTCTTAAAAACAGGATGTTTGCAAAACTCGTTACAAATGTTGTCGACACGCTCTAGCAAAAAAAAACAGACATGAAACGAGAACTGTCACGCACGGTAAACCAGTTGCCTTAATTTTGTACAGGCAGAAAAAAAACAGTACAAAATATAAACCGATTGAAGGTGAATCGAGTGGTTGGAGCATCGTTTGGATCTATTTTTACTTGCTTGATGAGCTGCAAGGTAGACTGAGTAATATTTACTGTCAAAATGTCGTTCGAAAGTAAATGTTAAAGACATTATTTATTTTAAACTTTTTAAATAAAAGGTGATAAGCGGTTCCTTTTATTAGATTTTTACGAGGCAACGAGAGAGCGCGCTTTTAGGATCGTGTTTAGACAATGGCTTCTCACACCTCCGTACGTGAGTTCGGAACGCACTTAGACCGCAGTTTTCATCGGAGCCACTCCACTGATTCCAGAGACCCCTAAAGCTATTTCAATAATCACAATTTAGCGTTTTTGGAACCGATCAAAATCTCTCCATATATTCATGAGCCGGTCCAGAAAATGCATTTATTGAATATAAGATACACAAACCCACACTCGCGTCCTAAAGTCACCCAAAGCTTTCTCTCCCACGTCGATTAGACGGATTGACAAATTGAAAATGTATTCCCCACTCTCCTAACCCAGCTGGTGTGTGAGGAGGCGGACGTCCACTATGTTAGCTAGCCAAAATTCGATCATTATTGATCCCCGGAAAGAGTTCTACATCAACCCCACACACAAGGCTTTTTTTTTGCTAAAAACGACCTGCGACTAGTGATAAACACATGGGCTCTTTTGCAAATATCGCCTGCACAAAATTGCCGTCTGACACAGATAATTCTGGAGCCTGTCCAAAATCTCGGTGTCCATATATCCCACACAGAGCAGAAATCGAGGGCGTCCAACGCAGCATTTGCATATCGGAGCGCTCAACCAGGGGAACAGAAGCATACAACGATCAGGGGGGGAGGGGAATAAAGGGAGTTATGTAAAGTGGAAAATAAAATGAACCTATTGGCATCATGCCCGGGACAGAACGAAGGTTGCCTTCTGGAGTGTGGATGAATATTCTAAACCCGGAAGATTGTTTTCTGGAGTACGAAGGTTCTCCACAAGACATTGGATGTTAAGTCTAAAGTGTATGTGCACGCCATTCCTCCAATAAAGATCTTCATTAGTTTACCTTCCACGTGGGGAGGGGTTTGCAGTTTGTCTCAAACTACGTGTGTTTGGAGGGGCTCGAAACATCCCACCTCCTTGCAAGATGCTGCTGCTACCCCCTCCAGTCGTCTTCACTGAAGAAGCGTCCACATAGAACACACGTTCCAAGATTGGCGAATTGTGACCGTAATCAATATAAATAGGCACTAATTGAACGTTGACAAGACGCCAAAGCCGGGGAAAGACAACCCTCGGCAGCTCTGCCCCTGTTCGGTTCCCCGTTCTGTCCCTTTTCCCTTCCATCCAGATCAGATTGGTGATAATGATTGGAAGAGACTGGGCGAGGCTGGGGACGACATTGGGACAGTACCGTGCTTTTATTCTCGCTTGCATCCACGCGAAGCGAGAAAGCGGAGTATTAGAGTTACGCCAACGTACATACGAAAATAAAAAATAACACACGGAGGTACAAATTGAATGACCAGCCTGGTCACCGCCGAGCGCTTGGTTCACTGGTCCACCGACCCAAACAATGCGTCAATTGGACCCAATTCCCCAGGTTTAGTGAGGCGGTGTTTTGTGCTGCCGGAGACATTGCAACAAATGGCACTAACTAAACAGTTGTTTGATATTTTTTTGCGGCTTGTGTAAGTGCATCAGGAGAAGCGAGTTTATTTGGCATGATATATTGGGCAGAGCCATCAAATAACAAATGCAAAAGAGTTCTGTTTCCTCTAGAGAAGTTGAGAAGATTGGGGAAAAAGCGCATTATTTCATTCCATTTCCTTTTTTCAATCATTTTACGATGCGGTGCGAATTATCTAATGTAATTTATTAGGCGTTGGCTCTACCCACAGCTCCGTCTCTCAAACTCGGTGCGGCATTTAAAAAACTACCCAAAATTAAAGTTAATTGCAAAACTCTCACGTCCTTTCCCCGCGCTCCCCATCATCTTCAGCTGACCTTTTCGTCAGTGCTTCCGTTCACCGCACCAGTGGCGCTCTCTGCCAGAGTGTCACTTTCACGTCCACTAATTGCCGCAGCCGCCGCCGCGGAAGGAAGAAAATCATCAACTCATAACTCGAGCTCGAAAACTAAGCACACGCGCCGCCACAAACACCACCCATTCCCGCGCTTCTTTCTTTCCGAATTTTTCAACCCCAAACACATTGCCCCTTTTCGGTGCAGCGGTGGCGGCAGCGGCTAATTTATGCGCGCACGAGAGAGAGAGAGAGATTTGCGCGATTGCGTAACGGCAGCGAGGCCCGAACGGAGCGGGGTAGTGAAATGATAATTCGGGGCTCTTCCGTGCACCGGTCTCGAAATTGGTCACTTCCGGTGTTTTGCCGACAAGGGGGTTTAATTTTTTGTTTTGTCTGGGTTTGCAAAAAAGGGGAAAAAATTTAGGGGGGTTTTGTTTTGATATTTTTTTTTTGTAAAGCTTTCTTCATGATTTGCAACATTCCAACCCACTTAACCCAACTCCAACAGCCCAAATGTGCAAAAAATTGATCCAAATGACATGAAACTATATATTACATATCTAGGTGGATCCTTGAGATACCGGAAAGATACTTAAGTTTATATTAGTTTTAGGCGGTTTAAGGTTTATCTTCAGTTATCGGGCAAGATACGCCCTTTCAAAAACTGAGAAACAAAAAATTCTTTAAGAAAGAAAAAATGTAGAAATTTGATTCTTACTAGTTCTAGTATTGTTAGTTGCCTAAAACTTCAAACAATTGAAAGAACACTTCAAATAAAAAGAAATTTTGTATTTAAACAAAAAAAAAGTTAAAGTGACTTTTACACAAAAACCACTTATAAATTACCAAGTCGTATCATTCACAATACACTAAACAGTTCAAGGTGATAGAAAAAAAAAACGATTCAAAAATGGTGTAATTTGAGTTTTAATGTAATGGATTACAGGTTAGTGCCATTTCAGATGAGAACATTTACCTAAGAATAGGTCTAGACCGTAAGATGTTTATTGGACTAAGAAGGCTCTCCATAAGACATCAAAATTGAAGTCTTAGTGGATGTGCGCAATTCCTCCCATTAAGATCTTCATTAACTCGCCTCCTCTAGAGTGGAATAGCATACTTCTGAACTGAAACGTCTGCCTGAAATCGAACAAGATCATTTACATTTAAGGAAAAACATCCTCAAAATAGCTTCCTCTAAGGGCAAACAGACAAAACAAAAACACTTTCTCACCCCACCCTCCCGCTTTTCCGTTTCTCAAGACCCATGTGGGCATGTGCAAACTATGCGCGGAATGGAAGTAGCGCACAGTAGCAGCAGCAGCAGCAGCCGTGGTTTGCTAAAAACGAAACGTTTTTGCTGGTAGCCCGCAAAAGTCGGTCGAACCGCTCGATCGGAATGCGTTTCGGCCCGAAGCAGGCAGCCTGTTTGTTGCAATGGATGAGTTGCTGCCGTTTCGCTTTCGTCCCCGTTTGCAGAACAACCGTGCACAAGATGCATGCTCTCTCGCGATGAGGAAGCGTACTGTGCTGCGGAAACGGGAGGTGGTAATGAGCATGATTATCTAACCCCCCCCCCCCCCTTCGACATGCGTTTGGTGCAGTTGCATTCCACCTGAAACGCTTGAAAGCTGCAGCTTCCCTTTCGCTACTTCTCCCTCTCTGATGCAAGCGCGTACAGAGCGTAGAAATACGCTTGAAAATGACACATCAAAGGGGAAGGTTGCGACGCGAAAGTGAGAGAGAAATGCCAGTCCGCCGGCTCCCTGTGTAACATCCCCAACACCCGATCTTTAGATCCTTTCCTTTCAGCTTTTCAGCGTGCTCTTCCCGTGGCACAATTTTCGCTTTCACACCGGCCGATCCCTAAAACCCCTAAAACGCACAACAACAGCCCTGTAAACTCCCACTTTTCCTCTCCATTATCCCCCACCCGAATGGGTAGCTCTCCCCCCCCCCAAAACCCGTTACACACGATTGATGATACTACGCGCTTCTTCCCGCTTCATCCGCGTTTTCTTTTTAAAGCTTTGATGACGTCAAAAACGTGGACGTTCCAACGCCCTTTTTCCTGTCCGGGGTGGAGTGGTCAACTTTCCCTTATCTTTTGCTGATTGATACTCCTTTATTTTTTTTTTTTGGGAAGGGGGGGAAGGGTTTCGGGCTGGAGCATAAGCAAGATAGGGTTCAGTGGACAACGCAACTTTCGTTATCGGGAAGGTGTTGGGGCAGTGGTGGTTTTGGATTATGTTGCCGCACGGTTTTAGCGGACTTCCCAGGAATGGGGAATTTCTTTAAAGTTTTTTTTCGTTTTGTTTTGCTTTTAAATTTTATAAAAAAAAGGCACAGAAACAGGTAAATTCAACCTTTGCTAAGGGGAGGAAGAGTAGCCGCGGGTTTGATGGCAGCAGGAACCGGTTTTTGATTTGGAAACATCGATAGACCCGAAAAAGCAAGTTGTTGTTCGTCTATATTAAGACGGGTTCGACCATTCGAATGATGTTTGGTTGAATGATTTGATTTGATCAAAAGAATACATTTTGAAACACTTGACTTATTTTCAATGTGATTACAATTTCTTTAAAACCTCTTTTAAGGAACTGAAACTTGAAATGCTTCGCTTCTTTTCGTAGTCTCTAGCACTACTCAAAACATTGAATCATACACAGCTTATACAAATAATAGAATAAAAAAACACAGCACTCGTAAGAAACACAGTCCTCCCACCCCGTACGTCTCCCCCCTCCCCCCTTGGTGGGTGGGTGGCATAACAACACACACAGGCACACGCACTTTGCACTTTGACTCGCGTTCCTTTGCATAGTGCAGCGTTTCAAAAGGCAAAACCAACACAAATGGAAGCAAAGCAGACACATTTTCGTTGCGCCGTTTTTCCTTCCGAAAAGGATTTGTGCCTTCGCGTCGGTTTTGTGCAGAGTTTTCCACCCCCCATTTCATCTCCTTGCGGTAAGACACACAATACACAGATTTCAAATTCACAAATCAAACATTTTCTTGTGCTTTCGTTTCACCGCGAGGCGAGGAGCTGTCTGCATTTGCTATTCCTCCTCGCGTCACCTTATTATTACACTGGCAGGTTTTCTCAAAACCCTAAATCTCTTCAACGTCGCAAAGAACGGTGTCTGGTTCTTCCGACTCCGGGCAGGAACTAACTACCAACGGCGACAAAACACAGCGAGTGCGCCCTCGTCCGCCCGCAGGGGTTAAAAGATAACTCATTTAAATATTTGCCGATTTAAAATTCCTGCTCGTTTTAATTAAAATCAAACATTCCGGAGGGGGGGGGGGGGGGGTGACAGACACACGAACGTACACGTACGGGGCGTGCACACACACACACACACACCAGACGGTTTTTATCAGCTCAGAGACAGGAAGCAGCCGAGCAGGATGAGATCACACGCGGCATTAGTTTTCGTACAGCGCGCTCAGCTGACAGAGCGTGTCACACTAGGAACTTGAACAACTTTTTCCCTTCATTTTGGTGATCTTTTGCGCGATAAAGTATCGATCTGGCACTCACATACAGGGAGGTGCGAAGAACAGGGTTCACGATGTTCCTTCCGTTTCAGGTGTGTCTTGCTTCTTGAAACGATCGCGCGGTGAGATCATGCTGCCTCTCCTCCCCCCCCCCCCCGAAAAGGGGGACAATGGAATAAGAAAAACACACCATCCTACACACACACACGCACTATGCTTCCACTGAGCACACACACACACATACAAAGAACTGGAGACGTTTTGATTGAATTAATCTCCTTCTCCGGCACACAAATAAAGCGGCGTTAATAAATATTGCCCATATCTTTCCGTTCCTGCGCTGGGCTGGACGTTGTAGAGAGGGCGCCTTTGTGCAAATACAGCACACACACCCCAAGCCAAACACGATCACGCACATACACCCACACACAAACACTACCGAGGGAAGCAGAAGATATCACAGAATGCCACATTGGACAAATTAGAACTGAAAACTGTGTTTATCTGTTGCGATGATCATGATCGCGCCTTCTCCAACCTTCCTAACGGACGCACGCACACACACACACCCTTGGAAGCGGTCAATTGACACGACGCGATTAAGGGTGAGCTTTGTGGCTGTCCAATGTGTGTGTTGGTGGCGGTTTTGTATGTGTTTTCTTTTTTCGTATCGAGAGATGAATAAATTTCACTTCATTCCTCCCCGGTCCATCAGCATTATGCAAATGTGACTTTTGTGCTGTGTTTGCTTGTGTGCTTGTGCACAACGCAAGGCCACCCACTACACTTTTAGGAGGGGGAGGAAACGATGGTGGAATTTCAATGCGACCTCATCATAAGCGCGATTGTTATCTCTTCAGCACGAATTTTCCAGCCCCGCGGTCGGTTCAGCCGGATGTTGCACGCACGCACGCACACAGCGAGAGGGGGATGGGGGTGGGAAAATAGACGCACACACACACGCACACATAGCACAAAGGGTGCATTCTTGATCGATGTCGAACGATCATTCAAAGCTTCTAGCGCGTCAGTGTCCACCGATCGGACCATGAGTGATCGGGTGGTGAATGACTCATTAGATTGCGCGTTTGTCACACACTCGCGCACACACACCCCATATACACTAGTATACCAACATACGCACTTTGGTTGCACTTTGCAGTGAGAAATAGGAAACGCAATTGCTGCAAACGATCGCTCACAGCTCACCGACAACAGCGAAAACCATTCGCTGATCGAGCGTTTTCTAAACTTATCAAACCCACAACATACAAACTAAACTTTACACCAAACAATACCGACCAACACTGATGTCGTTTGACGAAAAAGGGAGTTTTAACGGAACGGAAAAATCTCAACACACCGCACACAAAGGAAACACTAACGCAAAAATCAAACAAACAAAACACACAAAAACAAAAGAAATACGCGAACCGCACGAGTACGAACGCGACCGCACTCTTTCTCGGACCGTGTGTGGCGCGCGTGGCGACGGCCCAACGGCGAGACGGTGCTGTGTTGTAAACGGCCGGAACGCCAACGGTGGAATAACAGACCGTCGTCGTCGTCGCTGTCGCGCAACCCGGGCAAGGCAGGCAAGCAGTCCGGGCCGGGCGCGTACACGCACCAACGATGACGATGATGACGGCGATGACGGTGGTGACGGTGTTCTCCCCCCGGGTGGGGTGGTTCACTACATCCCGCAGCGCATAATCGGCAACAGCTGGGGTTTGTGTTTTGCTTGGGCCGCCGTGTGTTCATTCGGTTCTCTCTTTAAAGGGAACACGAGTGATGTTCATTTGTTCTCTCTCTCTCTCTCCCGCACATGCGCACTCTTTGTATTGATGCGCACAGTGGCAATGAGGAAGGTTATGCGAAGTATTAAATATCGTAATAAAAGTGTTTCGATAATACACAAGCTTGTCTGATATCATGAAGAACGTTTTCAATGTATCATTAAACATGAAATCAATTTTATCGAAAAAGTAAGTTAGACCATATAAATTACTTCATATCTCTTGTACTAATGTGTCAATGTTCTTGTTCGAATATTTTAGAGAAAGTTGAACTCCTATGGATATTCCAAAATATTTCAATGCAACAGCTCACATAAAAATAAAAAAATAATAATAATAATTATAATTATTTTTTATTATTAAGAATAAATTGAATCGTTTTAAATAACGTTTTTTATCAATTGATAAGTTTTCAAAAGAAGAGTTTAAAAACTTTTGTTTGCCGTATTTTATGGTTGAAATAAATTCATTTACAAAAGCAAGGTTAGCTATTTGCTATTATTTAAATCGTTTCAGTTAACAAACACAACAATTCTTACAGCTTTTTGCATTGATTGCGACATTCTTACTGCGTTTTTTTTTTATCAATCATTTAAATATTTTCTGTCCACGTCCATGTTTTTGTTATTTTGGACCGTCAACAAATGACATTTGACGACAATAATCAGGCACTTGAGAACAACAAGCGAAAACGAGCGTTAGCAAGATTTTCTCACCACTGCATCAAGCTTCGAGAATTCATTCGCATCATTTGCATACTTTTGCTTCACATTCCACCGCTGCTGATTCTCTCTTCAATGATTGTGAGAGAGTAGCTGGTAGAGTTCACCACTCTCTGCTAACAGTAGCGTTCATCCGACAGTCCGACAGACCGGCAGTGCTGCCAGATAAACACAATAAACAAACTCATTGTTTTGGATTGAATTTTAAAATCAAATCGATGAATCACTGAATATTGGAACTGACAAAATAAATAAAAAAATCAAACAAATAAAACCCAATTGTGGAGTATAGAGCATGACAGACCGTGTATGTAAACCAAACAATGAATAAATTGTGTACACAAGCGAACTTCAGCTTGAATGTTGGCCTGCATTCGTACACCGTTTTGTCGCCTAACGGAAGAAAAATACACATTACGTGAGTCATTAAGCTATCCAGCCAGTAACGCAAGCGCACCGCCCTAATCGACAACAACGGACCGGTGTAGCTTCCTCAGCTAGCCCGCTGCACATACGCACGCGTTTCTATTGCTGTCATCAGTTCTTGCCCCGGTATCGTCTACCGCTTTCGCAGCATGAAAGCGCCATAATGGCTCTTCTTTAGCCCGTCATTCGGGAGCCCTTCAGATCGAATGACTTCC
Source organism: Anopheles epiroticus (assembly GCA_000349105.1). NCBI lineage: Eukaryota > Metazoa > Arthropoda > Insecta > Diptera > Culicidae > Anopheles > Anopheles epiroticus. The sequence continues at coordinate 167,801 of KB670836.1, forward strand.
TGTGCAAAACGATAGGCTGTGTTGCAGGAGGAACTACCTGCCCCTACGTCCCATTTAGCTTTGCTCGGTCACAGCACGACGCATGGGTTCCATCCTACATACGCAACCTTTATTCCCTTTTGCACGAAACCCAAAAGCGTCCCAAATGTAGACGATTGTACGGGGCTATTTTTTATTCATTTCACGTGCTTGTGGGCAGTCCCTAAATGTTTAGGGTTTACGTGTTTTTGTTTTGTCAGGTTGTCATTAACCTCTGCGGAGCTACAGTGTGCTGGACATCGTGTAATACTCGGGTCTCCTCTGCTTGTAATGACCGTACAGCACGATTACTGTGTAGGAGGAATATCGAATACTTCCAAAGATATTCCGTTCCTTTTCCATGCTATGTTCTCTGTCGCCAGACTGCGTCGTAGCTGTGTTAACTTTCCCGAAAAGTATGTATGTGGAATTTGACCACTGTGTACGAGATTCATGTTATCTTTGTTATTTGGAAGAATGTCCACATTTATACAGCTTATCGCATCTCAACGTAACCAAGCACAATTAGCACCCCGAGATGATGACATTTGCCAAAGCCAGAAGGTCTTGTACACTGTGCGAGAACCTAGAAAAATCTACAAAACAAAAGCAGCAATCGGAGTGTTTGACGATCATTTGATAACACAAACATTACCAAGGACATTCTACTCCGGGAGGTCTTCCTTCTAGGGCTTTCTGTTGGAGGAGCCCATAGCCACGAGTCAGCTAAATGCAGCGCAAGAAACGCGTGTCCCCGGCCGTGGTTGAACCGTAAATAGAAAATAAATATCTCACCCTCCTCCCGGGCACATTGAAATACATTCAATCAGCAATCCGATATGGAGCGCAAAACAAAACAAAGGCTAAACAAATTGAATTCTAGAGCTAGACCTGAAGGATGATGCTTTGGGGCGACCGCAGAAATGATAAGCAGGATGATGGTGAAAAGCAATTCTAGCAGGGATATTGATTCGTCGATGACTATTCGATCATAGCACGATAACACGATTCCGTTTGATGAGCTCTATTTCAATCGAATATTCCTGTTTTCGAGGCGGTAATTCAATTTATATGAAGAAAATGGCCACTATTGGGATCATTTCTTAATAGAAGTGACTCGGAGTTCAAATAACAAGATTTTCTTAATTTCAGGCTTATAGGAACGACCAAGTCGTGATATCTAAACTAACACTTTTAGCCACTACCTAATATGGACAGTTGCGACATCGTCCAAAATAGGGTACAATGATGATGACTGCCCTAAAAGAACGTACGCAACAACGTCGCTACGCCAAAAAAAAACAACCCATAATGGGATGAAAAAGGTGTAAATACGCGAGTTAAAGATTAACTGGCGGAACTATTTATAGGTGGACAAACATCAACATCAGGGGACTACGAGATACACAGGCACGAAAATGCAAACAGGACAGCAACACGGGGCTCGCAGTCACCGCCTGTGCTCCATCATATCCACCTATATATCACGTGTTTTTTTTGGGGGGATGCAAAGGAACTTCTGTGATAAAACTTACAACACACATACTCGAAGCGGATAGTACACCTACACAGCGAGGAAGACAAAAAAACAGAAACCCTGCGGAGGTGGCAAGCCTTTAACGATATCAGCGTGGTAGCCAGCAGAGCACGCTACATGCGACGCGCCTATCTTAAGTAATTTATTGCCGACAGTTAGCACAACGTGCCGGGCGGCTTTGGCTAAGGATCTGCACCCGCGGGACCCTGGACACAACGGGCATCCCGGGGGCCCAGTATCTCTCTCTCTCCCGGGAATGGAAGATCAGAAGTTTCCTGAACCACCTCTCTTGCTTCACAAGTGCTTCAGCACTTGACGCTTCTAGGACAGGCACACTCTAGCGGGTTGACCAGCTGACAGGCATCTCGGTTGTCCAATTCCCGCGTTGCCACCACTGCTCATTGACTTCATAATGGCGGAAGGGGTAGAATTAGCCCGGCGAGGGAATAGATGGTCGCAGGTTCGCCACGGGCAACACGTGAACGAACACGATCCGTAGCCGGAGCAGGAAATGCCCGGTAAAGTCAAGCAAATTCTGCCAACAGTGTGCGCGTGCGCACCCGTGCCGACGACCACACTTTAAACAACGACCAGAGGAAGCGAGTCCCGGTGCAGCAAGAGGAAGCGAGATCCGGCGGTGCCGTTGATCCAATTTATTACGCCCCTTCACCAACAGAGCACGCTCCAAATGTGACCCTCGGCAGATGGGTAGGCACAGAAATAGATACCGTCAATTGGAGCTCTGCTGCCAAGGTCATGTGTGTTCGGTACATCTTTCCGACCCTGTCAAAGTCAGGCATTCGGCCCCCCCTGGGGGAGGCAAGTTATCCGGAGGCATCTGATGCGCTTGACTTTAAATATTGTTTCACTTTCACGAGTTCCATAAGGTCCACGCTCTCCCGGATACGTCTACTAACTGTCAATTTCAAGATCTTCACACATCCTACGCATACCTTGCGCTAATTTGGAGCACTCAATTAAAGATGCGGACGCTAAATAAAGCTCATAATTGTTGGCGTCAATAACCTGCTGCCACCAGTGGAACCTTGCTCCGCGTCATCAGCACGTCCTCCCGTCTTCTTGCAGCAGAACTCACGCACCAGAGCGCGCGTATGTTTGTCATTTTAATTTGCATGTTTTGATTTGCACTCTTAACAGCAATAAACTCGAAGGTAGCTCTAGTTGCTTATCAGTGCTTTTCTATCCATTTCCTTACACCTCTTCTCCTTCTCGCAAAGCAAACTGTTACACAGAGGGATGTCAACAGTGGTTGTGTGTGAGGGTATGTTGCTGGAGGGTGACAGTTCTGCCAACACCGATCCGGGCGCAATATGGCAAGCTGTTGGAGCTATAAACATCTCTCGATAGATCAACCGGCGCTACAAAGTATGATATACCAGCGAACAGTGTTTTACAGCCATCTCCAACAAAGTCCAAAGTTTAAAGAAATCGTGGGTGGAGATACGAATTGCCGTACCTCGCCGTATCTTAGGGAAGCATTTTCCGACAGATTCCGCAGGCGTAATACACACACACGGTGTTGCACCTTCCGTCCCGAGATTGGAGGCAGCTTCTGGTGGAAATAAATTATGCTTATCAGTTTGTTTGATTTTGCAGTAGAAGCTGCCAGCAGCACAACTTGCTGCCAAGAACCTTCCCCTCTAGTCGTTGCTTACTTCCGCCATGGGGTCCCCCCACTAAAAAGGTCAACGACGCACCGGCAGTAGTACATTTCCATCACGCTTCCAATTGAGGTTGTCCATATTGACGCTTGTGCAGGTGGCGATGGAGATGTTATTGCATAGGAGACGGAAGTGGTTCCCTCCAATGCCGCTGTGTCAATTGTGCCCGGACAAATACAGATGACCCTGTCTCCCTTTAACTCCTTTTAGTAAGGGTGCTGTCGTCACGGTGGAAGTTGTTTTCTAACGGTACCATATACAGTCGCACACACACGATAATCAATAACGCAAACACGGCGCACTGGAAACAGTTAAAACTTTCCGTTACAATGTTGCAAACAATCGCTCTCGTGGCGGAGAAGGAAGAACGACTCTGATCCGCAGTTTTGAAGCAAGCGCCTAAATGACGGCTTACCGCACAGCAGGTAGATGAAGCTTTCGGACAGGTGGAAGCTTGCAGGCGCTTGTTCACGTATACACACTCACACGCGTACACCTGTGTCGCGCGTGGATGAGAACGTTTGGAGTGGTGTGTGTTTGAGGGGGGGAGGGGCAAGATCGCGGTTTTTACAGCGATGTGTGCGTGTGTTAACGACTCGTTTACGGCGCGGAAACGGACAGCGCGTGGATTAACCCTTCCGCCGAATATCACCGTCTTCGTCGCGTTTTGTCGCTTGTGACCCACGAAAGTGTTGTGAGTCATTCCAACGGCGTGGAAATGCTTGAAATGATAGTAAAAACGTGCAAAACCATTTTTTACTACCATTTACTTCAACTCTGCCAAACGAAGTTAGCACATGCGTGAGGGGTGTACCAAATCTTCCAAGGGCCCCAATTCTTCGTCAGATGTAAGAAGCAGAATTGTCTCATTTAAATAAATCTAATTGTACAAAATAATTTCTTTCCAAAAATGCATACCTTTCCCCAAGTGGAAAAATGTTCGAACAACCGGTTTCGGGAGTTCGACGGCCCTCTCTCTCTCTGTATCTTTCCCCCAGACTCTTGAAACCACAGATGTATGCTTCTCATACTTCTCTTCTTCTTCCTTTCTTCACAAACCACTTATGACTCATCGCACCCGGTTGGCGGTGGTTGCCCAAAACACCTAGCTGCTCGCTGTCTCTCTAAGCTCTTCTCGTCCTCCTCATCTCATTCTTTTTTTTTTCTTCCACACCACACAAATTTCGTTTCACATTTACTGTTTCCAGCTTTACGGCGCTTGAGAGTGTGAGATGTCTTCGAGAGGGTAAAAATGTCCTCAGAAACACCCACCACAAATCAAAATCACTTCCAAACATGGGGTTGGTGCAAGCACGGGGGAACGGCACGGATGGTTTCTTCAAAGTAGCGTGTCACCCCTTCCGTCTGGTGGTCGTTGATCTTGAGCCAATTCCACGTGGTTTTCGTCTTGAGATCTTAATTGGTAGAGAAATGTATGGAAAGGAGTAGGAAGACATCACTGCGGGATTAAAAAGTCGTTTGTGTTCGTTTCATATGGAAATTAATAGCAGATCTATCACTTTTGGTTGTAATTTATTATTAACTATTCTATTAAACTCTATTATCTAATATCTGACTATTTTTAATTGTTGTTTAGATTTCGAAAACCCATAATTATTTTTTTATTATTTTTGTTTTCGTTTCCTTTAATAAACATGGGTTTGAAAAAGATTAAGTACAGCCTTGTCTAGTGGAAACAAGATACCATATCGTTACGCTTGTTCTGGAGCATTCGTGATATTATGGTTAATATTGTTCTTGGTTTAGGCACTCAGAAATGTATGTTACCTATAATCCATAAGCCACCGAACATCATAACTTTTCTTAAGACCACCGCACAATAGGATCTTGCTGGGATTAGAGGCCGAAATTCAATTTTCTGTTTATCGTTAAACCATGCATAAGTTTTATCAGGCTTTAAGCATGTAAAATCAGACTCCTACATTTAAAGTAAAATCCTTTGATATATGTTATCCCATTATGCACAAGTGAGCGATAATGACAATGTTGGACAGCACTGACCTATAAATTATCCTAAATCACAGGCATCGTCAAAGAATTTTTCAAGGAGCTGCAACGATGTAACAACCTTATGCAAAAGCATCCACCACTTGGGAATAATTTAATCGAAAAAAAAAATCGAACTGTTACACCACTGTCAGCAAAATTGCATTCGCGAGCTGTGTATGTGTTTTTTTTCTTCTCCAATCCACATTTTCGTGGTTCGTTTAATCCACTGTCCCATATCAACCAACAACGAAACATGGTGGCGGTTAAGCCAAGAAGGTTCGATAATAATTGGAGCATGCAGGGCGAGCACAACACACTGCTGCAGCCGAAACGCAGACCCGATTACACACACTCCGCTCACGTGATGCACCACTGCAAACGACGACGTCGTGCAAAAATGAAACGAAGTAAAAAACAAATTCAACAACCAACTCGGCTCCACAAACCATAGTCGTGATGCGTTGCGTAACAGCGCCGAAGCGTGAACCATTTTGCGTAAAATCGAAATCGAATCCATTCTGAGTTGAGATGAAGGTTTTTTTTCCTTCGCTCCACGTAGAGCGTTGTTATTTTATATGCACACTTTGCACGATCTTTCCTCTGTGTGCCGATACCGATCGCCGGGCCGGTTAGTGCTGATTAATGCGGCACTACACTTCTCCTCCTGCTCGCGCACCGGAAAACGAAGGCAGTCAAAGCAAAAGGAGCGTAGAAAATTACCCCCCCAATTATTATGTCTACCCTTTTGGAATTGAAGTTTGCCTTCTCGGTGGATTCGCCTCCACCCACGTGCAGCAGGCGCATACGCATAAATCCCCTCCACCTGATCATCAGTCGGCGGCGATAAAGGTACGCTCAACAACATCGTGAAGGTGATGAATAATCACGAGCCTACGGGAACCCATCAACTTCAAACGCAGCACGCTGGTACAGACAGGATGTAGGTTTAATAACCTATTATTTGAATGCCTAATTTCCTTCCCTGGAGAGCTGGAAGCGTACTTCCATATTCCTATAAGAGTTGCCCCACCATACTAGTCGTCAATCCAGAAAGAAGAAAACAGAAAATATCAACAACAACCGAGTTCGTGAAATGCACTGCAAACTTCGAACCACATAAAAATACCTCGTAAAATTCCCCTTTTTTTTCCTCTCTCGTGACAGTAGATCGAGCGAAGTTGGCGAATTTCAATGGCTTTGGCGTCTGTCAAAACACGCAAGTGGAAGAATGCGCGAATGTAACCGGGGCGCGCCCGCTCTTTGGATCGACGAAAAAGTGTAATTGTGTACGCGCGAGGCACCGAAATGCAAGGCAGAGCAGCACCAGCATGGCTGTTAAAAATGTCTTACGGAAGCGGCATGGGACGGAGGACATCAGCGAGAAGAGCGACAACAAGGATGGTGGAGCAAGCGGAGCGGCTTTGTAAAACCGACAGGGGAACAAAGTTTTATAAATAGCTCTCCGCAAAAATCCAACAACCTAGCTGCTGCTGTTGCTGCTACTGCTCTAACCAGACGGTAACGAGTAGCAGCAGTACCAGCAGCAGAGGCAGCATACACAACATGCCAAACGAAGCGAACGAATGTACTAAGAGCAAGACACGCACGTGTGCAGGGGAAGCAACAAGGTTTGAAGGAAACAAATATTCCCGAAACGAGAGGCAACGTCGTTACCGGGAAGATCTCTTCTCAAGCGATGTTTGGAGGTTGATGTTCAATCGCCCTTTTTTTTTCAAGGTGAGCTGCGACTCTCTGCCTCCTCTCGCTGCTACTAGCCGGGAAAAAGTGTGAACTGAACCCTGGTTCTGGGAGATGGTAGGGAGAGACGTTTCTGGGACACATGATGATGAGGTGTTACAAGATGACGTAAATTTTGTTTGCAGAGTTCGACCCATGCAGTGTGCGTACATTTGCCAATTTGTCACGAAATGGAAGGAAATATGACAAATATGATCCAAATGTGACAATTCAGGGTTGGAAATTAAAGGACTATGAGATATGAGGTCAATGAACTGAAATTTTTGAGGATTTTTTAATCAAATGGTTATGACCATATCTCCATGGTAAAGCCAATTCAATTCGAGGTTAGTATTGTCGGACGCTTGCGCCATCTATTGGAATACAGTAGAAACAGGGCGCATTGCCTTACTGAACAGACATTTTAATTAACTGGAAATTTTGCATTTGTTTGTAAAAGCCATACTAAAAATTGTAATTGTTTCGTCAAGCAAGCCCCCCCCCCAGGACCACCACCACCCACTCAACGCTTCGCGAATGAAACGCAAATAGAAGCCTTCCAAAAAGCCTCCAATTAATTTAACTCCTTTGCAAACAACGACCAAAAAGCCTCCAATTAATTTAACTCCTTTGCAAACGACATTAACAAATACCTTCCCTGTCTTACTCTCTCTATCTCTATTTCTTCATCTCTGAAGGGATGTTTATGAAAATGCGAAATATTCATCTACCACCCACGCCTTCCTCGCGGGGGAGGCTGGATGGGTTTTTGAAAAGATGATTTCGATTTTCCACGAACTACACACCCCGCAGCTTCTCATTCCGCTTGGAGTGAGAAGTGGCGGATCTGGGGTTTAAAATTACTTCATCCGAAATATTCGCTTCATCGGCGAGAAGGAGAAGTTACTGCGGAGCTGCGGTAAGGATACCTTTTTTGCATATTTATGCCGTTTTCCTTTTTTTTTTGAGTTGCGTTGGTTACTTGAATTTTGCGGTATCACACAACGAAAACGGTTCGCCGGTGGTGTAGCTTTTTGGATGAAGCTCAAGAGGTGCGCTACTGCTTGGAAAATAATTTACAGCTCATCTTAGTATCTCTAAAGGTAGCTTTTAGAGTGTTGTTGCTTTTGCATACTTTTGTGTTATTAATTTATTACAGAACGATGAAAGGTTCCAGGCACACGGAAAAAAGGTTATGATCTTTTTCTATAAAGGGAGAGACTTCTTTCAAACTGTTCTGGAAGCATTTTTACTCCGGCATTAACAGTAAGCAGCTTCGTCTGTAAAGATACCAATAATGAATTAAAGTACCAATTTACAATCAAGTACCAAACTTTTTCGTTGTCTCAAAACCCTTACACAACCACGTCGATGGCTCTGAAAACGAAGCGTTACATGCGTCCACAAATATCGACGAATGTATGCAGTCGACGATTTATTATCTCTGCCGGCAGTAATTTGCAATTGAAATGTAAGAGGCTTGGCTGGTTCCGACAATTTAAAACCCTAGTCCTGCTTGCTGGTGCCACACCCACCACTCCACAACCCATACGCTATTATGTCAGAAAGTGCGGAATGGGCTCAATTTCTAGCCTCCAAACACCACTCATTCACTCAGGTGCGTGCTCTTGTGCCATATCTAACCGACGTCAGCCTTTCATTGTTGGAAAGCTTCTTGCGCCCGTCCCCCGTTATCAGTTCAAAGCCATCCTTGAAAATGTGGCATATACTTGTGCACTCTCCACTCCAAAGCATATGCCGGTTGGATTACGGGGTGCTTTTTCGAAATGCATCTCAAATGTCGTCAAGCAGGGGAGACCGGCATTTTCACTTAAGAACCGTCGCTTGAAGCGCTTTCCATTTGCACGAGGCTGCCCCTGCCTCGATGTCGAAAACGCGCCGTTTTCTCGAGGATTTCCATTATCCTGTCCGCTGACGCCCTCCGCCCGGGGCGTTACACAACTGCTACCGGTAAATCTACCAACCACATTCATGGACTTTATGGAGTCGAGTGTGCGAGCTAACATCATCAGCACCTCCCAGCGCAAGCAGGAGAGAAAGAGAGCGAAACCAACAGGAAGGATACTAGGATTTCCCTCGCTGCGTCACATCATCGTTAACCGTCATCGTCGTCACCAGGGCAACTCATTTAAGATGCATATTTAATGAGCGCACACCCTAAGAGCGCTTAAGTGGGCGTAAAAATGGAGTGCAGCCGCGAGAAGCCGTCGAAACCCGATGCAAAACACGGACCAGTTATCTCTCACTTCCCATCTCGGCCCCCCATTTTTGCAGCCGACCGAAAGCACCAGACATGCAATCAACCGTACCGAATCCGAGTTCGCCAACCCTGGAATCGCGTCCAGAAGAAGTAGCGGCTACCAAGACAAATGGGAATTAATTTCTAGCAAGCATAGTAAACACGGGTGCATCGTCACTCACGTCCGCGCCGGTGCTCCATGCTCGTGCTCGTGTGTGAGTAAATAAATTTATGAAATCACCAACGCACCCCGGTCGTACGTTCCCTTGGATGGCATTATAGCCGATGGTGAGCGCGCGCACCACACGTTTGTAACTTTGGACGGAGATGAAATATGCAGCACGTCAACAGAAGGTCACACGTGTGCAGAGACACACACGCGGACCGTGTGCGGCAGTAAAGTGTGTGGAGCTGGAGCTGGAGCTGGAGCGATAACTTCCTCTGTGGCAAGCAACGATAGCGTTTTGTCCAGGCTTTGGGGAGCACATAAATAAGAGTGAAGTTTGTGGCCAATGGGCATGCTAACTTTACGACAGAACAGTTCACAAACATGTGAAGAAGACAGACATTAGAGCATCAGAGATCGAAGGTAGAGCAGTACCAGATGTTACGCTCATTTGTTTCGGCTTATCAACATTCCACAGAGCATTCTAGTTTAAGGAAGATGTATTGGAAGAACTCCTGAATATCTGGAAGGAATATTGTTTTTACTAGTTAATTTGTTAAAAGAGTTCTTTGAAGAATGCAATATCCTCTTTATTCTTTAACGATACTAAAATTCCCTGCAATGGCCGCGTTTTATTCAAGGCACAAAAAATATTATCCTCCAACGAGTTCTAATGTGTGAACATTTCTTTTCCTCTTTCCAAGAAACTGTCTACCTACGGCTTGACTCTAAAACGGAAGCACATAGTCAGGTACCAGGCCTTGTATGCATTATTGATTTTATCTTCCTTCTGGGACAAAATACGAAGCGAGAAAGGTAAATCGGTAGCCGCAGGAAAGTAAGACATCCGTTTCCGACGTGCACACAAAGTTTCGCTCGAAGGTACAAACATGACACGCCCTGGAAAAATGGACGGAATGACGGAAATGCAATCTGGATAAGCCATGTAAATCTGATTCTCAAGCAATGCTGGAAAATCGATGTGCCTTTTTTCTGTTGCTGTTTGGTCTGTAAATTGTAATGCAACTCGGAAGTTTGAAGGTTTAAGAAAATCCCGAAAAAGAGAGAAACTACCAAAAGGGGTATTATTTATTTCGGGAACGAAATTGATTGTCGTTACCATGTAAAATATATTGAACATACACGCCACATTCTAAGCCATGTTGTCGCTCGTAACCAGGAAACATCATGCTTTTCAACAATCCCCATCAATAATTCAATCTCCACAAGGGAGTTGCTGGGAGACCGCAGGAGCGCGATTGATGGAAGGCACAGAAAGCTCATTACTTTTGCATTGCCATAAAACTATGATGGAGCTTTTCCTCTTTACAGTTACGTGACAGAGTGCAGTTAGAGAATTGTCCTAATTTAATTGCAGTTTACCTCGTTTGATAGCTGATAAACATCCAGTTACAACGGTACGCCTCAGCAGGATGTTCAAATTCGTTCAACCATCACCAAATTTAACGCGAAAAACAGACATTATTTGTATACAAAAGCACACGAAATTGGTGACCGTTACAGAGCAAGACATTTGACATTGACAGCTTACATTTTGTACACCAACGACATAATTTCACACAGTTTCCCATAGTTGACCTTAATTGAAAAAGCTGTTTACCCTTCTTCCCGAAAGCACAGTTAGAAGACGGAATAAGTACATAGGTTGTCGGTGACAGCAATTCCACAGCAACAGGCACACCAAAACCACGAAGATGATGGCGCAAATGATCTGGCAGAACCGATGGATAAAGATGGATAAATGATCACTTACCCGGCTGGTGGACGAGCGGATCGATTTGTTGCCGGCCGAGTTGCTGTGCGAGTGCGATTTCGGTTCCATCTGGGCGGCACACTGGACCGGGGCGCCACTGTTGGTGATGTGATCGGCCGGCAGCGATTCCGGCACCGTCTGCAAGGTGGTTCTCATCGTGGCCGACATCGTCGAATTGATTTCGCAAGCTAACGCGGCTATACTGATGCTGCTGCTGCTGCTGTTTGCTTAGTAACGATGATCTCTATAACTAGCGGGATGTGTCTCCTTCGAAAGAACCACCAGCGTTTAACAACACTTTTCGGGGGGATGGAAGAAGGTGGGGACGTTTGCCACTTTCGTTTGTTACTTATTTCGATTGCTTTGCTCTCCTGCCTAACCACATCACTTTTAATCTTATCCTAAACTTCAAACTTCTGTTGAACAGACCCCTTCTACCACCAGCGTTGCCTTTAATGCTCTTACTCCGTTTCACACCGCTCGGACCATAACCGGCACACTGGCACCCTTTGGACTGCCAACACAGGGAGGTCACGCCTGCACAAACACATCTACGCACACACCACCGCTTCTTCCAGCAGGAATTGGCCAGGAATCCTTCTTTTTTATCCGCGCGCTGCTACACTACACGTCACGACAAAATCAACTTCAGTAACGTTGCGACCGTTGGTAGCCGTTGGTGGTGCTGTTTGGGGCCGTTGGAGTGCTGGTGACAGATTTCTGCTTTCTCGGCTGCACCGAAACGTGTTCCATTCTCACCACAAGCACACACACATGACACCGCGCGCTCGAAACACAGGTGTGCTAAGTTCCCGTGGGGCGTATCGGGTCGGGGGCGCTTTTACTCGGTTGGAAAGGATAAGGAAATCCCTTCGCGCGGCATTCACCGATTATCACACCATCTGAGGCAGCAGCAAACGCACAGATGAACCGGAAATAGAGGAAAAAAGGAAAATAATTAGTATAAATTGCTACGTTGAAGTATATATAATGGCAGTGAAGATGAAACGAAACAGTAGACGCTTTTTGCCCTCGTAATTCTACTGTTTCTTCATCCGTATTAGATTCTGGTTCCTAAAGAATACCATTTCCAAACACATCCACTAAACTCAACCCCCCCCCAAACACACTCTTTCTGTCAATGCGGAACCACATTACGCAGCAACACCTGCGCCACCACAAGCTATAATCAAGAGTCTGCCATCGGTAAAATGAAGATTTATTAGACGCTCCGATGTCCGAGCGTAAAAGCTCATCCTGGTAATTACCCACGAACGGATGGCGAAACCCTACAGACAGGAAGGCGGCGAAAAACACGTCCCAGAGAGGCGGTTCATTCCAATCGATTATTGAACGGACAGCGGCGAACACAACCCGACCTAGCCACATGCGATATTCACGTAAGCAGTTGGCTTTTTTCTACCATGAAAGGAAAGGATATCACAAGCATACTGTGGATCCTCATCCACACACACACACACAAACACTTCCAACGCTTCCCTTCGTTCCCCCAATGGGAACTAATGCCGGCTGTCATCGACTGTTCCTTCTTCAACCGGATATCCATAACCTTTAAGGAGGCTCGATGAACGTCGTTGCGCTTGCGAAATGTCCAGTAGTAGTGACGCGGGAGGACACACACCAAGTAGTAGGATGGTTGAGGCGAGCCCGTCTGTTTCTCCCGCACTGACCAAGCCTTGCGTTTGCAATTAAAAGAAGGGCTTTCCCAACCGAACGGTGATGACGCACGATGGCGATGTTGTACGCGCTTGGAGGTTCGTCACGGCGATGCGGGTTTTCTGTCAGGGAAGAAAAAGATAACACAAATTAGTATGAATAAGGTCAACGGTAGAAAAGAGAAGGATGCGAAATAGAGGGGCATATGCTGGGAAGTTGTAAGGTTGTTCGATTCAAGTTAGAAGTATCAAAGAGTGCTTAACAGAGGCTTTCAGAATTGTTCTTAAAATTATTAAGCCAATTATGTTATGTTAATTAACCAGACAATTCAGCAAACTTTTCTCAATTTGGATAACCCTGATACGTTTCAAGATAGAGGTATTGGAATTAATGGGGAAAGTAGAATTATTATTTAAAATCCTAGTCGATAAGACTATGGGAATACTTCATACTAGTTTCATATTTCAGTCTCATAAAAATTGGATCCACAAAGAATGCCTTCTCCAACGATGGTTAGAACCTTCAGAGTATGTTCCAATTTCTAACCATAGACTTCCGTTATCATAAAAAGAGTTTTCTGGAGGTAATATTTTTTTTTAAATTTATAAGAAAGATATAAAAACCCAAAAAAAGTATTGAGCAATAAATTGACTTTTCTGGAGTTCCTGTAAAGAATTGGATCTTGACTCGATGTTGATTCAGGATTCAAAATAGCTACCAAAGTCTACATGGGAACCATCACAGATACTCAGGAACTGAACCCGTCAGAACATTCTAAACCCATTCCAGCATCAGTTGAAATAGCTTCGATACCCGTACACAGCATCACTTCGTTTGATTATCGGACCGAAACATGATTAGCACCTGTTTGCAAGAGGCTCAGACTTTTCCTTCATATCGCTCCAACTTCCACTTCACCGCATTTTGTATAATTAACGTCAGTGATATGTGTGTGGATAAGTTTGGTGAAATATAGACAGCAGCAGAACTTCTAAGCAACAGTTCCAGGTGGTGCAGGCTGCGTAGAAGGCGGTTGGTACCCACGGACTTTCACTGAAAGCTTCACATCTTCAACCGGTGCGGTCGACATTTTGACGCTAATTGACGTGAAAAGCCTGTTCGTAGATTCTGCTTGTCTGCAAGGAAGGGGGGATCGATCGTCATCAGCTCTTCGGTAGCGACAGGCTGCCAAATCAATATTAGGATAGTTCAATCAAGCATCATCTTTCTGACATTCCCCATGCGGACTCAAGTCACATTTTGTGTGTTTCTATGGAACCTGCTTTTTCACCTGCGTTTAATCGGTTTTCTATACAGGGGTCACCAAGCTAGCGAGAGAAGCGTACCTAATCACCCAGCATAAGGGAGTTGGTAGTTTTCACCAATGTACCAAAAAGGGAGACATTAGGATGAAAATATGAAATTAAGGTTATTCATGCGATCCTAAAAATACAACACACTTCCACCGGTTAGAGCAGGCCTTCTTCACTTGCTTACAAACCTCTCTTCGAGAGCAGTACACACGAAAACAAGCGACAAGCGAAACGGAACACGATGTTTGCAGGAAAAATTTACGCTTCCGAGAGTACCTTGATTACCACCCAACCGTATCGTGCGTCTCAATGCGACTTCGGGACATTCACGGGCTTGATTTGGTCTTGTGTTGATTTTGTGTGCGCGTTTGAAGAATCGGATGAGCTATTGGAGCGAATTTTGTTTTGCACCTTTCGTGCGTGTGTGTGGATAGAGCTATCCTTGGTCCGTGTTTCAAGGCCAAGCAGAGCAGGAAAAGCACGTTAGAGTGGTGTTATTCACTACCGGCAAATAATTACGTTTGATTGAAATAGGCCGACCGAGAGAGCAAAACGGTTAAGCTACTAAAAGCGATTTCCGTCATGAATTTTGAGGGTAATTCAGTTGAACTATTGAGGTTAATTTAAAAATCAAGCCAAAGTGGGGCTTGTGAGGAAGAAGTTACGTGAAATATAAATAAACACGATAAGAAAACACACTAGGGAAGACTTTTAACATCAATGGCGCAAAGAAGCCAATGAGGCAAAATAATCATAAATAAGCTCACCACATTTGCCATTTTTCCCAGGTATTTTCTATTGCCAAACATACACATTTCTCACCTGCTCGCATCATTGAGCATTGGAATGCCAAACAGCATGTGATTGGATTAAATTCCATTCCGCCCAGGAAAGCACTGATAAGCT
This sequence comes from Anopheles epiroticus, assembly GCA_000349105.1. Lineage (NCBI taxonomy): Eukaryota > Metazoa > Arthropoda > Insecta > Diptera > Culicidae > Anopheles > Anopheles epiroticus. The sequence continues at coordinate 182,881 of KB670836.1, forward strand.
CTAGCCGCCTTACACTTTCGCTCTGGACACCACCCGCGGCGACCTTTTGCAAAACTGAAGAAAGTATAACCGATGGACAGCAAAATAAAAACCGTTGAAACATGAAACCGCGCTGATGACGTACACACATTGCTACCGACAGAATCGGGCCTGCAAAGAACTGGCTGTGTAAAAAAACAGCGTTTAAATGTCCGGCTAAAGGTAACCCAGGTTGGCACCCAGGCAAGTGTGACCATTGCCGCCTTCCCTGGTGTGAACGGAACCCTGCTCTCTTCCCCCGTCTCATTCCCCCTTGCACCGCTTGTGGTGTGTGATTGTACACGTACACGCTTTGCACTATTCGTTTATTCTAGCTGGAAGTTGTGTCAAGCGTAACGCTTCGTAACGCTACCCCTAGCTACCTCCGACTTCTCCGACTACTAAATGCAACCCGACGAGAATGCAACCGAGTTGAATCGAATCGAGGCCGTTTCATTTCAGTGAACACACCCATCTCCGCTGCCCCTTCTGGTTGGAAGTTCCACTCACAGCGGAACATCACCTTCCGCAGCGAATAAAACGTGAAAGCTGCACGAGGAAGGGTTACTCTACGTGCACTAGCGGGTGGATTAAATGTGTGGCCTCTGTGTGCCAGTTGTAGGCAAACTGATTGGATTACGACCTGGCGAAGAGAGATAGAGAGAGAGAGAGTGAGCCCACACACGCAAAAGGATTGAACGTGTGTGGAAAAGGCAGTGGAAGGATTAGTAGACATAAGTAGAAGAAGAGCTCGTTTTGGTCCTGAGAACGTTATATAATCCGTCTTTTGCTGTCTCGTTTCCCTTTTTCTCTCTCTCTCTCTCACTCTCTCTCTCTCTCTCTCTCTCTAACATCTAGGATGACAAAAGCTCACATCGAACCGACGAGAAGGATAGTGTGTCCGTACGGGTAATTGCATGAAATTTCAATTAGATAGAATGGAGACTCATAAGGACGACGAGGCGCGATGATCGAATGTCGATCGATTTTCGATCTGAAGAGGGGTGGTAGGGACACACCACAGCGGCGGTTGGTTTGCTTTTGCAAGAGAGCCCGGGCGCTTGACTAACCACCCCAACAACCCAGTGAGGGTCACGGTTCGGTGCCCGGAAAGCGGTAACGAACGAGTCAAAGTTTTCGAAGTAATTAATAATTTACTCGATGCCGGTGGAATGGTGAATAAGGAGCGGGTGTTGGGGGAGAGAAAATCCAATCGATTTGGACCAAAACGAGCAGTGAGGAGAGGACAAGGAGTGCGGGATGAGGAAAGGAAAACCTGATTTGTGATTTGTGATTGAAATGGACACCTGAAAATCACCTATGCGAACGATGATAATTGAGTGGCTGTTGAAAACGATATATTATTACTATTGAAAAATAGTTGTTGTTCAATGATTTCTTTTTTATTATTAATGAAACTTGAAGTAGATTTTTTTTTAATTCTGGATTACATGTGCACACTTGGACACCTGTTTTAAACTACCCCACAATTCAATTTGGAAGATAAAATCATTTTGAGAACTCGATGAGTTTCGATCCCATCCCAATACTCCTTGCGATTGTTTGCATGCGCTCTTACCAACGGCTCTATTCGGATCGCTTAACAAACTACCGCAAAAACTCGTATAAAAGGAGCCAACATCTGTTGCACTAGTAGTGAACTCTGATATTTCGCTCTGACCTCTGATAAAGTTTTCACAGGTTGAGAGCGTAAAGGTGAGGCGATACTAGATTACTCAAGAAACACCATCATGAGACACCATTTAATTATGATTTAAATTGCCTTCGCTTGCCTTTGTGTCGAACAATCGCTCATCCTAACCGTTAATAGCTTCAGTCCAGCAAGGTGTGCTGTATTAGCCCAGACTAATTAGGTCCGCCGTCTGCCAAACAAACGACGTTGACGACAACAACGCAACCGTGCTGCAGCACGTGGCAATAGTGGAGCAAAGGCACGCACACACATTTCCATCCGCAAGCATTGTCCGTCCGCAAGACAATGTGCTGCCCACCAAACAGCATAAAATCCGTTAACGCACTCTGGAAAAGGGCTGCAATGGGTTGGAACTATTCACTCCAACACATGTGTTGGCGTTCTCGTTTGTTTTTTATTTTCTCATTTCAATGCCAGCCGTCGGAGGCGAACGATCACGGCGAGTGACAACGGCATGGTATGACACAGACGGCTCGACGGCTCGTTTTTCTCGAACGAGCGAGGAGGGTTCTACAGAACAACCCCACGAAAAATGAGTTGATGAACTGTGGCAAAGCGTGCGAAAGAAGCGGACATGGAATTGGAGTTGAAGTTCGAGGTCGGACGTGCGTGCGTTCCCTGTTCCAGACACAGTTCCAACGATAAGTGGTTAGATGAGTCAGTGTAAGCAAAAATAACTGTCTCTAGCGGCCTAATACGCCTATCCCCATAGCATTCGTTCTTGCACTCTCCCGCTCCTGTAAATCATCGCTTTTTGTTTTTCTAAACATCAAATCATAACCCTCCTGTGTTCGGTGGGGCTAAGCTCTCTTCGTGCCATTCAAACTAGGGGAACTTTGACAGACGTTTGTCGAACCCGGACGCCATCCGGTTTGACAGCGTTTTGATGGATTGATGTCTGCAAAACTTCCTCCACGCTGGAACTACCAGTCGGTGTGGCGATGGACCAATCGACCCTTTCGTTCTCTCTGTCTCGCTTTCTCACAGAGAAAGAGACAGACTGAGAGCGTTTGATTAGTTCAGTGAACTTTTTTTCCACTAATGTCTCGTTCATCGACCTACCACACCCCGAAAGGGAATCCCGATCACAAATCGAAGGTACATTGGTTGAAGGATTTTGCGATTAAAACTCTGCAAACCGTTCTGAAAGTTCGCCGAGAGAAGTGTTTTTCCAACTCTTTCCTAGCATCTGTAGAAGAGTTTCTTCCGGTTTAGTGCAAAATATCATTTTTCTACTGCAAAAAAGTAAAGAAGAAAGGGGTAGAAAACTTTCGCAACGTTCGAAAAGCGATTGAATTGGAAATGAGAATGAGAACAATCGGTAAGCACTGCTCGGGCCCAAAGATTCACATCTCACTCCGCTTCCGATTTTATCTGCAATGACGCAAAAGAGCCCGGCACGCTCGTTGAACGAAGACGCCCTCTTGTCGACGTACAAATTCACAAAAAAAAACTCATGCAATTTTCCTCCTTGGGTGGCTTATGCGGGTGACTGCTTCTATACAATAAAACCAACAACTCGTACAGACTTTGCGACACGACTTAAAGCATACTCGAAAGACTACGAAAGAAACGTTAAGGTGAGGGACCGAGTTTTGCAATATGTGTTTGACTCCCTCAAGGGCGCCGACAGAACAACACAATTTCCTTAACCGGAAGGAACTGCCAACCTCAGCAGCCCCGATTGACCCTTTACGCTACATTAAACCCCCGATAGAGGCAGTAAAAATCTCGCACGAAATATTTCGCTCGACGAAAGGGAAATTTTAATTAGTAAAATTCATGCCCTTCGTGGCATGCTGGTGGTGTTGGGGGAATTTATGGGTCATTGCTGCAGTCCTCACTCTCTCTCACCAAACCGACCCTGAGCGAACCGAGCCCACCCTGCAAAGAACGAACACAAGAACGAGCGGCCGCTACGACGGCAGTGCGCCACATTCCATCACTTTTCTAAGCCGAAGAAACCCGCAACTACACACAATTAACTAGACACCGGCCACCAGCCAAGTCACGATCGGTGCCGCCACACCAGCCTGGTTGTAGAGAAACAAAATAAAAAAAGATAATGTAAAAAATGCACACACTCGCCTAGGGCCTTGGCATAAACACAAACACCACCCACTTTTGCGGCTAAAGACAGATAAGAAGCATGGGCAAGGAAGGTAGAAGGGTGCACACTAATTCACTTTGAAAATACAGCAGTTTAGTGCAAATTATGTGGAGCAGAGCAGCTTTTGATTGATTTTGTTTTATTTATCAGACATAAAAATGAGGCTTAATTAACCCCATTTATGACCTACCCTACTATACTCGGGTCCACGTGTAACCGGTTTGTACGAATTCATTTTTCTTCAGACCATGTTAGAGCCTTTTACAGGAATATATTTATTTTATTATGAAATTACTGATAATTTACCAACATTGCACTTCACTTGATGTGTCCAATTGAACGAACCCCGCCAGAATGCAGAGACATCGACTCTCAGGCTTCTCGGTCGTATTTACTAGGCCAGATTACGGATTTGAACTCAGAATCAGTATGGCGCTTGACGCAGGTGCTTGACATGTCACCACGGAACTAATATTTTAAAGGAGAGCTTAATTCGATATAAAACCTAGCGATCGAAGGCTCCCAATCTCCAATAAAGAAGCAAATCCCTGTTTTGCAAAATCCAATTCAAGTCAAACTTGTTTCATTAGCCCGAACAATGTTCGATTCACCTTTTAAAATCAGCTTCGGTTACCGTCTGGTAGCCACAAACACACACGGGCGCCATTTTTGAAGGGCTGACTGGCTACGTCTGCTTGCTAAGAACATTCCCGCGCACGGCAGGCAGGCGTAACAAACATGCCTTGACTTTTCGTGCCACTAAAAGAGCTGTCGGTATAGGTAGCAGATGGAAGCAATGTGTTAATTTCGCTAAATTTAAAGCCATTTGCGGGCAAACTTCTTTCAGCTGTTGCCTCGCCGGTAGGGCTATATAAATGGGTGAACCATGTGCATCGGAAACTAATCCCAGACCACGGCACCAGACAGCACACCAATGCCTTGGAGTTTATGACGTTAAACGATCTCCAATATCACGCTGCTATGTTTTTTTTTTATTTAAAGAAAATTAGGGTATGTTTTATATATACCGCTTACTGCAAACTGCAATTCAAACTTTGCTCATAAGTAGAAGAATCCAAGGTGCAGTAGTGAGTGCAAAAAACAGTCCATAAAAGCAAACCCTATGGTTGGTGTAATTCCCCCAAAAAATAGATAAAACGGTCAGTGTGCGCTTTATCTCGGTCAGGATTTTATGCCGTTTTCTCGCAAGCTGTAAAACTTGAAACCACCCGAAACCCTTCATCTTGCTGCTCATCTTCACGTGCACTATAATTATTTATTATCCGTAGAGAGTAATCCCGCACACAGTGCACCACGTACACAACAAAAAATCCACCAAAACTTCGCCCCTTGCACTCATCGCATTGAGTCATTCCGAATCTGCAGAAAAAGATGTCGAAAAATGGAGCACGCGGAGCACCGCAACGAGGAAAAAAAAACAAAGCTTTCCAAACCCACCCTTCTCAAAAGTTCCACAACGGAATATCTCAACCGAAGCGACCGGGGTATACTGGCTGCTACAAATCCTCTCTGCCCAACAACCCCCGGGGTCCAACTTCTCCAACGGTTGTGTTTGGCTGCAAAATGGAACTGGTGCATGTTAACAAACAAAAACAATAAAGAGAAAAAAAAACAGACACCCTCTAAACTCTCCACGTTTTTATCTTACTTGACCCTACCCTTCCTACTGCTCGCCTCAAACATACCCTCTGCCCCACCAAACCATTTTGGTAGATGAGTCCGCAACCACGAGGCTTCTTTCACATCTTTTCTGTTTTCACGTTTAATGTGCTATTTTTTGCGACTTGATGGTCTGCTTCCCTACCCACGTCCAGCACACCAGCACCGTGCGCTCTCTCGAAACGGAACGGAAGTAAGTCCGTTAGCGAAAAAACAAAACCCAACGCCCCGCCCGAGGAAGACACGTTTCTGATTAGGTAGGAAACAGAAGGTGTGCTCTTGTGGAGGGGGGGGGAGAGCGCGTATGGCGGCAAGGTCAACATTTGCAATATCATCGGCTTCATCAAGTGCTTTTGCGAGGAGATGGTACGGTGGTGCTGCTGGTGTCTAAAGGGCGGTGGCAAAAGAAAGATAATCCGGCAGCAGATAAAATGGGGTTTTGCCAACTTGTCGAGAGTCACGTTTTTTCGCTTTCCGAGAACAGCCCCTCCAGAGCGACTCATCTCGCTGTTTGCGCACACGGCAGACTTGGCGCTACCAACTAGGCAGCAGCAGCAGCAGCAGCAGCAGCAGTGCCAGCCATGACCAAATTTAGCTCTACTTCCATATTGGGACGGTGGTGGAAGTTTCGATCGCGTCCCACGCAGCGCCATTCTGACGATCGACGACGGCGCGCGCGTCCACCTTTCGCCATCATTTCGAATTTGCTGGAAGTTGTGGTGCGAACCTGTTGTAACAACATTACTTTCCTGCTCTACTCCTCTACAACCTTCCCCAAAATTGGAGCTCCCCGTCGAGTCGAGAATCGCCGCCTGAAGTGTAAATTCTAGGCATTGAATAATGACTACGTCATCATAAGGCATCCTACACCGAACGGAATCGTCCCACGAGAAAGGCCGGAAGGTCATTTCCGCCCGGAGGAAGAGGTGTAAGTATAGCCTCAAAAAAGTGGCAAATTTCGAAGTCTCTAGGTGAAAAAGACCCCCTTCCTCCGCTTCTCCCTGGATTGATAATGAAATGCAAATTCGAGTATTCAAATTTCGAAACAGAATAGCGGCAGCAGCACCAGCTCTATGTACTCATCCAGTTTGATGTAACTCGCCCAAACCTTATAGTACTACCTAGAGAGCGGTTTGGTAAAGGAGGCAACCCAGCTAACGATCCGATCGATTCTTGATTGCACACAAGAAGGAATAAATAATTTGTAGACGGTATATTCAATGTGTATATTAAGAGCAAGTCAAGTACCTTTGCGATGAATGTTCTCGGTAGGTAGGCACTAAGAGAGGCAAAAAAGCGGAACATACAAATTAAGACAAATCAACAAGCAGAGCTAAAGGAAAGCTGTACCGAAGGAGTTTCATCGATTTTGCTCAACTCAACAGTAGAGAAACAGCAAAAAAAAAAGGTCAAACGCTGAGAACTTTGTCATTATTGTGCGCCCTAAAAAGGATGCCGGTGGTGTAGCAGATCCTTCAAAGAAGTCCGAACAGCAAACTGCCCCGTTAGGAGGTATCGCGCATCAGAGGCGAGGACTGCGGACGACCTAGATCCATCGAAAGGATTTTGATGAAGGTTAGGGCAGAAAGTTTGCTTATCATCGTTTATTTTTTTGCTTCACTGAGCTTGGTTACAAGGAAAGGTTTTTTTTTCTTCGCAGGAAGAATTATGATACTTGAGAGAAAAAAAGTAGAGAAAGCCTTATTGTAAAGTTTTTTGGGGGCAAAAAAAACAATCAAAATTAATTGACCATTTTAGAACGCAAAACTTGAGGAAAAGGGCTGTTCTAGGTCCAAAATGATTAATACTACCAGCAATAAATATGGTGTAATATTAGCACTTTTTATATATTTTCTCTGTAGTCTCAAATATTGTGAATTCCAAGAAAAAAAACTGTTAAGATAGAAATTAAACGATGATGCGAATATCCATGCTGTGAGAGTCATGAGAAAATACAAAGTATGAATTGTTTCCTTGTAAGAGAAGATTATCTTGTTCTTAATATCTTGCCTTAGCGACCTCCAAGGTTATGCCCTACATTTCTAGTTTCTAGTTTCTAGACTAACTAACTTTATTAGTATCACGTACCACGAAGTTAGAGATAATCAGATCTCACTAAGAATCACCAAACATTCCGAATGAGATTTGCACCATAGTTCTATCGTGTGAAGTTTGTCCACTAGACACCTGATTTCTTGAGTCTTATTGTTTTAAACATAGTTAGTAAAAACGAAACTATAAAAATGTTGCAGTAGTAAAGGTAGAGCAGTGTAGCAAGTCTAGAAGAAAATGTATCGATAAATCGAGCATAAATAATGGATGTGAAACTTTCACTCAAGTTAATAACATTTTTGATCGGATAGTTGAACCTGTAAAAGTAAGACACATTTTTGAGACTTTTTCTCTAAACCCTTGAGATTTTTCCTATTCAGGTTTCACATTAAAGTAAAAAAGAATAGAAAATAAACAATAAATGCACAAAAACAAATAAAATTAACTTTTCGTGAAACAAACCAGCCATTAAGGGAAAAAACGATGGAAATTTTAGATACAATAATTAAATCGTATAAAAATAAACAAGTAGCAAGACAGCAAGACTAGTTTTTTAATTACTTTATTGCTACCATCATGTCGATTCCATCAATAATTCATATCGTTATCTATTCAACTCAACGATTTATAAAACTTCAGACAGCAACAAACGGAAACAGATAAACCGTCTTTGATAGCTTGTATATCAATATTATTATTCTTTTTTTTTTCTCGCCCATTTTCCACCGATCGTTCGACACTCCGCTTCCGTTTCCGCGCTAAAGGCAAAATGGCCAGCTAAACGGTCCGGTGCCTCGGGAGTTTAGTTTTCTGTTTTCTTGCTATCGATTTTTTTCCGCTGCCCGAGAGCACGACCTAATAAATAGCGCCATCAACACCAATGTTTATCAATTTACACAACCGCTTATGTGAGGGAGCTGCAGTGCTGACCATTTCCAGCCTCCACTACCAAGATAGTGGGATAGGTTTTTAGAAATTCAAACCGGGTTGAAACATTTTTGCCTCACAACCAACATCCGTCTAACATATGTTTAAAGCTTGTTTGTTTTTCCCTCTTCTCGCTTGATTCTTTACACACACGTAACGAACTTGTAATCATTCGCGTACCTTGTGCTCGGTTGACATCCAGTCACGAGCGGGAAATGGGAAACGGGTAGGAAGTGTACTGCCTTGGAGGAAAGCTGTCCAAGATATGCTTTGAAATCTGTCTGAGGCTTGCTATCTATCTGTAACTAGTTTTTTTTCTTTTTTGCTGTTGCCTGCCCTTTCCCCTTAGCACGGGGAGCAGAAATGTCGCCGGAAGCGAAGGAAAAACTAACCAAACACACACATACGACTGGAAAAACGAGATTGATGGAATTAATAAGTGTGTGGTTTGTGTGAAGTGCTTTTAGCTGCCTCGTCTGTATGTTTGGCCCCATCTTTCTTTCTCTCTCCCTCTCATTCGTGGATTTTCTATAACCCCACTTAACGTTCTGCACTTTGAGGTAGTACCGGTGGGCGAAGAGGGAGAGAGAGAGGAATTACTTTGCCCTTTTCCCGATGCCTTCAATGATTTTCACCTTGCCTTTGATGTTGCCCCAAACACTACTACGCTGTGATGTTGGTGCGGCGGCTGTAAACGTCGGAGGATGCTAACATTCCTTCCCCTTCCCTACGTGTACACATTCTCCGCATTAATGCTTTCATCAAACTTTCTTCACTAATGCACGCAGCAGTACGCAGCCTACTCTTAAATTCCAACTTCACAAGAAGCTTTCCGGCGTTACGTACGCACATAAGAGGGGATGATGATGATACGGGGGAAAGCACTTTTTTTGTGGGAAAGGGAAAAAAAAGCTTCACAGCAACCAACGGAAAAGCCACCGCGTAACAGGCTGCTGATGGAGCTGGTTGGCCCCCGTAAAAGTAGGTAGAATATTGTATACAAGCACTATAAGCTATTAATGTTTCTTCATCCCGCCAAAACTCATGCGAGCAAGCGCAGCAATTTTTATACATAAAGATGCTTTCAGGCAAGAAGCTCTTCTATTAGTCAAATTGACAGGTTTTCATGATTGAAGTTTGACAGAAGCTATCGTGGTTTGATTAAAATTTAAATTATAAATGAATAATGAAACTGTTGATGCTTGGATTTTTTACTTCTTTACCTAAGAAAATGATCTAACGAATTATATTCTTTTGACAAATGTCACATTGACATAATTCAGTCATTCATCAATCAAGATCTACACTAGCGCCTCCAGGTGGCGGCTGGCGGAACTTCGAAGCATTGCAAGCCAGTGCCACTCTTTGAAAAAATCAAATTTAATCAATTGAAAATAAATCTAGTGTATTTTACACTTTTTTTGCAATGCTATAAAATGTTTAAACGATTTGATGATGCTTTTGCTAGACACCTCCAGGTGGTACTGGTGTCGATTGAGATTACTTTATAGAATTGCGCCCCGTTAACTGTTTTTAAGGTTATGCAGATGATGATATCACCACAGCTTTATAACATGATCCTATTTATATGATATGTTATGCTTAACTTATATTTTTATTCCTAGGTGATAAAAAGACATAAAAGCGGTGTCAAAACAAAGGCAAGGCAGGCAAGAATAATGATTAAAACAAACTCTGAAATCAAAGTGACAGCTGTAATTTTTGTTTTGCTAATGACAGTTACAACAAGGGCAGATAAAAACGATAAAATACAACCCTCTCTCTCTCTCCAACACACACAAGTAACAACACGTGTCTTAACATCTTGACAGTGAAAGTGAATTTTTCCGCCGCAGAGAAAGTTTCCCCCTGGAGAAGGAGGATGCAAAGCGGAAGGTACTGGCTGGCATGATGCTCTCACAACACAGCACCTGGGTGAAGAAGTCCTCTGGTGTGGAGCAACCACAGTGTGTTTACCGCTTTCCAGTTCTTCCCACCAGCAGTGCCACCGGTCTTCCAAAGCTCCAAACCTCCTCCTTCTCGCATGCATTATTTAATAGCTGCTCCGGCAAGATGGACACCAAACCGCGAGACCAACTGCGACAGATTTATTCATTGCTCGTGCGTGTGCTTCTTTGCTGGTTCGGCTAGCGGGAACAATTCCTCTCCATTTCTGTGTCGCAAGGGAAGCAGGGATAAAGACTCGCGGGATAAGCTTTTCCGCGAAATCTGTTAAACATGCCGAAAAGCGATGGCTCTTCCCTCGTCTTAATGAGCCATTAAAAACCGGCACGGCAGCAGACACGGCAGCTCCACGAGATGTATTTACGAGCTTTCTTTGGGGGGCGATTTGATTGCGTAGCACGCGGTAATAACACCTGCGCCATACTTCGAGGTGGGGTCTTTCGGGTTGCTTCTTATCCAACCGAGGGCGCAAAAAAAACACTAAACAGATAAATGTGCGGGTATTGAGAAGCTTTTTTTGTTGCTGTCGGGCTGGATACGGGGATCCTATGAAGTAATCGGCGTCTAGACCTGCTTCATAACGGCTATCACACCCTGCTGCTGCCAAAGAACGTGGGCTTTAAGCTCGGGCCCCAAACCATCGTCATCATCGTGGGCAGTGAACCTCGGGACTAGATTATATGCCGACAACATAAAACTGTAACAGAACGTCGCCGGTCAGTCCGTAACTGGATTGAAAAACTGACCATATCGAGGGAGCGAATTTTCGGCCACACTTACACTTACCGCTTTTCTCACCCTCCACCCCGCTCTTCCACTCCCGTCATGCGGATTGGTTTCTTTATACAGCAAAAAAGCAAAGCAAACGAAATGAAACAAGCGTACGGAAAGCAGCGCACACACATAACGCGCATCGGGGTAAAACGTATCACAGGCGGGCAGGTGACCGTTAATGGAGTCGCTTCTCCCTTCGGCTGGAAAGCATGGAAACTTGAGAGATCGCACGCACGCACACACTACGGTTGGACCGCAAACGTAAGAAGTGCTGCCATTACGCGTGTGGGGCGCCCCCGATCCGTGCGCTTGCGCAAGGCGTAGCGTGCTCACGCGGCCGTAGCATCTCCAGAAGTCGTCCAGCACAGCGAACCAAGCGAACCTAGAAAAAAAAAGCGACAGAATTCTTCGCCCACAGAGTAACAGTGTGTGCGGTCGTTTGTGTTGCAGCAAAGGATGATGCGGTTGACCGCAACAGGGCCTAACAAAAGCTTCTCGCTCGCATGGCTTCCCCCCCACAGGTGCTGCAAAAAACGGAGCGGGCCTTGAGGCGTTTGCATGCGACTTGCGAGGCATATTTGTCTATTTTTATATCGTCTCACCCACCGGGTGGAGGGTGAGGGCTTCGTGGTTACGCGATCAGGTAAACAAAGGGCTGGGCTGGGTGGCTGGTGGTGGTGGCGAACCTGTTGCGAACTGTTGGAAACAGGTTAGAAATTGTGCGAAAAACAGGCACCAAAACCCGCGGGAGTGTGTGAGGAAATCGATACGCGTGTTGCAACTTGGTTGTAAATCAATCAATGCGATACTCATATCAGAATGAATGGAAAAAGTACACTTTATTGTGAGGGTTTAGCTGTTTATTAGATGCAGCTTTTTTGTAAATTAAAATACAAACCACAATATTAGTATGTAGCGAAAATAAAGGCATTAATTTGAATTTGATTAGTATGATATTTTTAGTCTTCATTTATTTTTTTAAAATAAGTCTTTGCATTACAAATGATTCAAAATGGCAATAGCTAATAATGTAGAGTGCAAAAAATCACATTCATCATCCAAGTATCTTATTAATGTTCAATCTTTGAACATACGATTTTAAATGCGTGACAAAATGTTAGAGTCGTTATATAGTTATAAAAATTACTTGACGACATTAAGGAAACAGTATGGAAGCATATATAAACCCGTAAGCGATCTCAGCAAACAACGTAAGCAAAAATATTTGCTAGTAAAATACTAAGAAGTTACTAAGCGTATACGATTGACGTACACGATGGTATAGCGCCATCTGTTGTCAAGTTGGATAACTTTCCTGTTAAAAGAAATTAAAATTCATTGCAATACCCCCAAAAACCCCATTGAACGTGACGAATTGAAATTTCATAAATAAATATGCAGTTATGATTAATATCTCGTGACGCATGAATTGCTAATTTTGCTCGCGCCTATGATAAAGTGACGTTTTACGTGCATGTGTCTGCGAAACGACGTTAAACATTGTTTCAATTATACAATTGAACTGTTGCAAAAAGACGCATTTCTTCAGCAACACAAGCTCACAAGTTTGATGAAAGGAAAAAATGTTGAACGAACTTTTCGACTGTTTTATGCACAAAACGCAAGGGAAAGAAAGAATCCCAACCAATGTAAGGCCATAAATTATTAAACCACACCTCTTTCCACGGCTAGCCAGCAAACATAACCGAACACACCGGTCCTTCCGGAATACACGTGGAAATCCAACTTTTTAACATTATCGCACAATGAAATACGACAAGCCGGGGGCAGAGGTGGCCGCGAGTAAGCATAAATCAAACTCCACTAGGAATGGGGCGGCATATGAGGGCGTATCTTTTTCTCCTTTTCTTCGGTTTTTCGTGGGGAAGGTTGATACAACAGCGCCACCAATTTCGTTGACCCTTTTTAAAGGGGGGGGACGAGCTGATCAAAGCCTCCACGCGGCGCCATTTATGTTTCGTTCTAGTTTTTCGTACGATTTGATGGTCACCCACAAACGCAATGACGTCATTGCGGAAAGCCTAATTATAGGATTATTTATAGAGTGCTTACATTAACCTAACCGATTCCTAACCAGCGCCAGCGTAAATTAATTACCTTGTCAACACACAGGGTTTGGCCTAGTCTTTTCGGTTCCCCACGATAAGAACACATTTCAGTTTACATTGTACGAAAGTGTACAAAATCACACACACAACACAATGCAAGTAGCAACAAATCAAAGCGCAACCGTGTCGATATTGCATCGAGATTCGGGAAAATCAAATTCAACCACCACAGGGGAGCATAATAACAGGCGGAAAATTTGATAACATTAACGATTGCCTCCTTTCCTTTCTTCCCCCACACCACTTCCATTTCTTTTTCGGTCCATTTAGGTGTGTAGTAATGCAGTTTGCACACTGCAAAACGTGCACTTTCCAAGCTAAACAACCGCGTCCGGGAAAGGGGCTGCGCGCTGGTTTATTTATTTACCACACGAGGTTTTAAGTACACAAACGGGGAAACAACGCCAACTTTAGTTGCACAAGGCGGGACGTGCCTTGGTGCTGAGTTCGAGAAGGACGGTACTCTATTTTGTCAATGCAACCTGTAAGCATAGCACATGTGTGCGTGTTTTTTCTGCATCTTTTTTGTGCATTTTTTATACTAAAAAAAAGAGGGAAAATTACAAGCGTACGATAAAGCGTAATCTCCCTTTTGCGCCATTCACTCACAAGCGCCTCCCTTAATGTCTTTCCCGGGCGCGACCAGTCCATCGGCAAAGGGCTTGTTTATCTTACATTAGTCGCGATTTTATCATCCACAGACGAGACGGGCACAGACACAGACGGGTTGGAGGGGTTCGATACACTTCCCTCGTAATGTTCGTGAGATCGTGGACACAGTAACGCCAGAAGCGAGAAAGCACGCCGCTTACGCAACTCTCGACCCCGCAAGCAGAGCACATTTTCCTTCCAACCCCTGCACGCGACACTGGGCGACGACTTTCACTAACCCACCGTTGATTACAAGATAGAAAGCAGCCAACAACAAAAAAAAACACGAAAGCCCTTGTAGGCACGATAGGAGGTTTACATTATTTGATCGCCCACCATACACATCGCTGCTGTATCATAATTAATATCGAACACATCATTATGGGCAGCAACAACTTCATCATCCTCATCGTTTGCCGTTTGCCGCACCACACAATAAGCATGAAATGAAAACGAAATTGGATCATCATCGCCTGTGGGCGGGTGAGGAGACAATTTTCCACCGCGGTGGGCCTTGCCTGGAGCCAATTAAAATCGACAGCAAACCGTCGTCCAATGGGTTGGAAAATAAAAAAAAAACCGAAAGCGAATTATATCGTATGCATCGTGGGACATACATTTTTTGTTTTTCCAATTCACTATCGTTCAATGATTTTTTTCCCCCTTTATTGTAAACTGTCTCATCCCCAAAAAAGCGTCGATGAAGCCCAACATACATTGTTGATCGCTACAACTACTCGCCACTTCTCTTCTTCCTCCCCAACTAGCAGCCGAAGGTCAACAAGATTAATTACTTGTACTGATACTCCTTCCCATTCCAACAGCAGCTGCAGCAACCATTGCCCATCTGGGACACCTTCAAAACGCGCCGAAAACAGAGGAAAAGCCGTCCACGCCATGTGTGTACGTCGCGTTCCACTTTTTCGTCGAAAATTGACCAGGAAAACAAAGGAAGGAAAGCTATCGGGGGGGCTAAAAGCAAATGTTGTGGTTGCGCTTCCACCGTTCATGTTGTGCCGTGCCCTCCTTTTGGGGGGCTGACCGTTTGGGGAGAGAGCGTTTTACCGCTCGCCTTGGGGCTCCACCGGGTGCCGTCCTCGACGGGTGGGCCGACCAATACCACAAACAAAGCACGCGGGGGTCACCCTTTGTGACAAATCGAACAAGATTTTTGATGCACGGAAGCATAAGCCCCAGAGTCCCAGACAGAATGTTGTGCATGTGCGTCAGAGGGCCAGCGTGTGTGTGTGTGTGTGTGTGTGTGTGTGGCCGACACAGAAAACTGGGCTGACTGATGATACTGATGTGAGTCGTGCTCAATGTCTATGCCGCTTGTGGTGCTTTTTACTGCTTCTCTTCTTGCGTGTTTGACTTAATCGAGAGAGAAGAAAAAAAAAACGGAAATAGGCCGCAACAAAACAGTAGATAGATAGGGAGACCGGTACGAGGTCAACAGGCAGGCTAGTGGAGAAGAGGCTCACACACTCTCGGAGGGGGAGACCCGACGACTTCGCCTGGGTTTTACTGCAGCCCGAGACCAAGCCATAAAGACACACGCTATGTTATGATTTATACTTTACACCACCCCTCGTTCAGCTGCAGTCGTGCCGATAAGTGCAAACCGCCTCCACCGCCAGTCGGAAGTGCAGCTTCGATTGATGATGATGAATTAATAATGGAACTGGAGGCTTATCTCTCAATAGCAGCATAGGAACTTGGTAGGAAGATTACATTGAGATTGAGGAAAATCCTGGAGATGCAGCAGGAAAGCCCTGTGCAGCTGCCCAAGAACCAACGGATCTTGGAAAAGTATTTTGAGAGGTTTGTGGATGATCTTGGTTGAAATCAGGCATCACTCTGTCCATTCTCCAAGAAACATGTAAAGTTATGTAGTAAAGCTCCATATCAAACAATTTGGAGAAGCCAGGACTGACGACGTCTAGATGTTATCTTACTGTTCGATATTCACCTATCCTGTGTTTTCATTGGTTGTCGAACACATACAGAAGCTCTTTGCATTATACATCGATCATTCATTCAAAACAAATTCTTCTGAACATTTAGGAATTTCTTGGGATATTTTATCGGATTTGGACATCTTCAAAGTCTATCAAAATAATCTATCTATTAATCAAAGTGTTAGTTTTATTGAGTTTTATCAGGATACAGACCTACGCCCAATAACATATTAGTGATACTTGCTTATTACAGGATCTAGCGACTTGAAAAGGAGAATGCTCCAGACAGATATCATTAGACCACATTAGAACAGAAATCTAGGTATCATTATATTTGGAGCATCTCAATCTCAATTTGCAGAGAATAGATAAATTTCCAAACTAACGCTTCAACACTTCATCTCATGACTCAATAGAATCCCAGGATCATTGATGATGCCTTTTCCAAGCGTAGGATGAAACCAATGAAATGATGACCTTGGACATCAACCTGATAATTTGCATTCTTTGTTATGCTATTGTGTATGGTAAACTTAGCCTAATCCCAATGTTAAATACTTGAGGAAACGTAGGCATTCCTTTAGACACACCTTCTTCTAACTATGATTAACTATGAACCTTTACTACTTTACCATGAACCAGTTAAAGTAACAATTTTAAGGTAACCCTTTTTTTGAAGGAAGCCAGTGTGCAGTTTAAAGTAAACTTTGCAAAATGTTTCAAAGCCGATAGCAACCACTTCCTAGTAACGACCGATTCTACTCGTTAAAAGTGGCCATCACCCATAACTCAATGTACCACAGAGGTAATAAAATGTTGCAAATGTCAGAACTGTTTGCCAAACACCCTCCTTACATTTCCGACCAGGGCCCGGGCAAAGCGCCACACTACCGAGGAGCGATGTATGCAGGGCTGGCCCCGTGATACCTTCATCATCATCACACATTTACGTCATCCACGTAACAGAGCAAAAGCGGGCAGCATCTCTCCAAAACCGAACACAATTGAAGATTTTCTGCGAGATTTTACGCCAACCACATGCATAGTTGCCAGTGGGAAAAGGGCATAGTACCTTGCGTTTCGTGACGGGAAATGGTACAAAAAAGGGATAGAGAGAGTGCGAGAGGGAGAGAGATGGTGTGTGTGCACTACTTTCCACAATCGAGTTAACGTGGTTCGCAAACGGAAAAAAGGCAACGCCGGAAACGCATCATTATATGAAACGGCGCTCGCTCTTTACTCTTTGCTCATCTGCAAGAGATTTCTCTCTCTCTCCCTTTGCACGATGACGCTGGCTCGTTCTCATACGCCGTTTCCTAAATAGCAGCATATAGCAAACACACACCGAATCCGAGTTGTACCGGGGACGGCATGAGCGCGAGCATGAAAACCCCGTGGTGAGTTTTCCGCTGACGTCAAAGGAGAAAATAGCGTCGTAAAATAAGCCCAACACAACCCAGCGCGGGCGGTGATGGTGATGGTGAAAAACAATACCCATCCACACAACCCGGGACGGACCATGTACTGCACAGAGACCGGCGTTTGGAAAATGGATCTCATCCCCTCCCTGTAAACAAGTAGTACCAGGGGGCTGAGAAATGGCGAGTCGAGGCGATGATGCGTCCGCGTTATGTGAAACCCAGGGCCTTCTCTAATCTCCATAGCAATGGTGCATCTTCACGCTAAACAGCCAGCCTCTCTTGCTGCGTGAACTTCTCTCTCGTGTTTGTGAAGTGATTGCAGAGCCAAGAATTCTCTTTGCATTTTACAAAGGAAGGGTGGGGGATTGTATGGCGGAAGTGCCTTCGATTACAAGCAGCAAATTGGAGAGCAAAAATCAGTACACGGAGTAGCGAACACAGTACAGAAATTCATGCAATTTGCTCGCAAAACACTGCGGCAAAGCTGTTTTAAAGGGACAGCTCCAACTAAACGACCATTACAAGCGATATTTTTCAATTTCAACGGGCAATTGGCTGGTCAAAGCAGAGGTTTTTTTTATGATGTCTTTGGCACTGTTGCACTTGACATAATTAGCGACACATTTGGAGCGTTTGCCAAATTGAGAATCAAAATTGCAGGTGAAAAAATGCTTCCTGATTGATTTCTGCGCAATTAATGTCATTTAAACCAATTGAAACAAGTATTAAAACTCTTCACCTCCACATTATTAGCTCCTCTAAAACATTGCTACATAGAAAAATGTGCTTAAGAAACCTGAAACAATGAAAAATGATATTTTATTGCAATTATCATGCTCATTCGAATACGTTGTCGTTATTCAAATTTTGAAGATTTTTAAGGACTTGCATCTTCTTTTATACAGCATAGAAATATATTCATTTTAGTTCACTAACAACATGTTTTCGGTGTCAAATGTAGCGGTCATTTTTTTAAGTCAATCTTCGGCTTTATTTAAGAAAATTAATCGTGATTATTTGGATAACACTACACAAATATTTTTTTTGTGAAATTACTAAGAGAAAGTTGTTCCTTAAATAATCGTAAAAGTATGGCATAAGCAGGCCGAAAGATGCATTAAAACAGAAGATCATTTATAATCTTTAGTATAAGCGGCACCAAGATTAAATAGGCAAATAAGCATACAATCCTATCACAGGTGAGATGGAGTCGTGTTAAGCGCTGGGACCAAATGCACAAAAAGTCATGCGATCGAATCTCTTCCGATCTTGAAAATGTTATAAAACAGCTTTTGGAAATGAAATCTAAATTTCAATGTTTCTAATGAATAAAAATTAGATGAAAAATTAAATGAAAACTTTATTTTTCCAGCATCTTCTTCACTGAATTTTCTAGTAATCAGTGCTTTTTCAACGCCCAAAAAAATATACACGATAATGCTCCCCTAAATCTGATGAATCCCAACAAAAATGGTACCATACGCTCTCTTCCGATCACAGCTACTACAACCGGTACAACACAAAAGAAATATTTACAAACGGAACACACAATTAGCATACGTTTATGCCATATGCAACACCGATATTTGTTGGGCAGACAGCAAGAAAAGCGGAAGCGCGAACCGCGGGAAAAGAACAAAGCACAATTTGTATTTTCTAAACGCCGCCGACGATGTGTGTGTGTGTGTGGTTTTTGTTTTCCACCAACACCACCGTTCCGGACATAACGTGTTCCCAACCCGCAAATCATCTATCATTCCATCAAGTGGCGATTTGGTCGGAGGCTTTTTCCCCTTCTTTCTTTTCCAGTTGTTTGACCAGCTTGCGCAGACATACAACAGCACCGGAAGATGGACGGCAGAAACCCCACCGGACCACCGGTCGTTCACGTTGTACAAGTGGCCAACAGAAAGGAAGGAGCGAAAAGGCGAAACGAAAACCCCGAATGGTTCTTCTAGCATTAGGAAATTGGGGAGCGATTCGAAGCGAAAGGTTCACATTCGATCAAGCGCAACAACATCGCCGCCCGGTGTGTGTGCGATGGCGTAAGCCCATGCTACGGACAGTTCTCGTGTGCCCGTGTGGTGGTGTGTTTGTTCTTCCTCTGTTCTTGCGGGAAAAATTAGAAGGAAAAGGTAAAGCAAGAAAACGCGCTCGCTCTGACCATCGCGAGCGTCATCTCGTAGCACGATCAGCAAACAAACGCACGGACACGGTTTTACGCACCATGCTCCCATCATCATCATCATCATCATCATCATCATCATCATGCTGCACACACCGTTTGAAGCATATGTATGTAGTATGTATGCTGCTTTTTAATAGGTTGAAAAGGTAAATTAACAGACACACACACACACACACGAACACGGTTGGATGGATTTTACAGGGTAAAACGTGCAGTTCGTGCCTGTTGCCTGCCCACGTCCCATAGCCACGGAGAAGTCTTTCCGCCACATGATGCCAAATGGTAAAAATGTTTAAACACTTGTATTTTCTCACCTCAAGCAAAAGGTTCAGCAACTGTGTAAATGTTAAAAAATTGTGACAGTTTGTTTAGCTTTGTGATTCAATTCGCCCCAACACTATTCAACACAAAAAGCTGACTTAAGGAAGCAAGTACGGTGTATTTTTTTAAAAAAAGGCTTGGAAAAAATACCATCACTCACCATGCTTTTAATAAGTAAAATAAATAAAATTAAAAAGCAATACGGCAAAAGCAATAAAATTAAAAAGCAAATCACGAATTAGCGATACAATTTTACAACTACGGTAAAGCTAATTTTGCAGCACGTCTTTACCTAAGTTTTAAACTATTTTCAAAGACTCTTTAAAATTGATTTCATTTAAAACGGATTTAAATAAGAGCTGCCCACTCGACCCAAACATAAAATGGACGTGCAAAGAACTACATTCTCACGATAATTGCGACAGATCCGATCCGACGGATCAACAAAATCGACCGGGTGCCTCAATGTAGGTCGGGGGATGGCCGGCCACCCTCTCCCTGATGACGAATCGTATTTTCGTAGTGCGCGAGACAAGATCGTTTCGTCTACCCGCGGTTCGGTTCTGCTGCCGGTGGTTGTTGCGTTTGGGACCAGATGATGATGCTGATGATGCAACAACATTGTGACCACCTCTCTTCTCCACACCGAATGTCGGCGAGAGCGTGAGGGATTCCTAGCAGCTGTTGCTGACTTTTGATGGCAACTGCGTGCAAAGATTGCACAAAATGATTTTGATTTTTACGAGCTGCACAGAGCGTGTTATCAAAATGTTTAGAATTATGAAAGGTACTCTTTCATGAGGAAAAGGGATGTTTTTTTGTAAAAAAAAATATTTTAGACGTTCGAACTGATCCACAATTTCCGGGGTCCAACTTCACATCTTATCAGTTAACGTCGTTTTTTTCTGACCATTTGAAGATGAAACATTGGACACTCTTTATCAGTTGCAATATAAATCATGCTCAAATAAAAATGAAACTCATAGACCGAACATCACAATTCAAAGTAAAAGCAATCTTGCATCTGGTAGACGACCCCTTTTGGGGTCGATTTTATTATGATTCACAATTCCTTCCTTTCCATTTGCAGCCCGTTGCTGGTGCCTTAGCTAATTCGCCTTATTTGGGTTAGAAGCATCGTGTCAGCTTGCAAGTGACATTGAAACCACATTAGCAGCTGTCACGGGAGTTTACCATCACCACAAGCCTTTTCGAAAAAAAATAACACGCTCTGGGAGGGACGTGAAAACTTTACAAGATTTCGGTGCTACACATGTGGGAAGATAAATCCCACGTGTGGAAGAGATTATTTTATCCCATTGGGGGGTGTGTTAGGGTGTGCCGGAGGGAGGTTTTTGGTTTTTGGGGTTTTTAAGGCGGAAAAGGTGGGCGATGGTACCAAAGTCGACCACAGGTGACCTCTTTTCTCTTTACCTTTCGGGAGCAAGCAAATCGAAACGCGATGCGCTAATTTTCACACGCAACACCATCCCGTATTTATTTTCCCGAACGGGACACCACAACAGGAAAGGAAAAGATTTTGGTGACGGGAGGGAGAAACTATTTAGCTACCTTTGGCAAATTTGCAGAACTTGGGAATTGTAAAGAATGAATTGGAGAAAAAGTAGAATTAAATGTTACTACAAAAATATTACTAAGTGCAATTCAAGGTCCATAAAAGAATGTGTATCTAGTCCTTACTACCGCGCAAAAATTGTCACCCAACGCTAATCGAACAACTTTACTTCTGCCCAAAAAAGAATATTGAGACAAGAAAGGAATAAAAATCAATATTTACCTGTACAACATCTCCCGCAGCATTCTCTCCTTCAGCAAAAACGCCAACGAACGACCAAATGCGCCCCGGTGAACTATCTGTTGCTCTCGTTTCGATGTTTCGGTGCATTTGAATTGCAGATTTTCCACACCGAGTTCACCTCCACCATGCCCCGCACACACCCCGGGGTTGGTGTCCCAGACTCGCCGTACAAGCACATCGGGTAACAAAAAATCAGGTAACCGTGCGCACCGTCGTGTTGGGCTGTTGTTATTTTTCACCGCTTTTCCGCATCTTTCGCTCGCTTCTCGTGACCAGCATGGGGACACCACCGCTGGGGTCGTGTTGGTGGTAAAGGGGAGGGTGCTTTCGAAGGGGATTCGCCCACCAACAGACAACACACTGCTACACACACGACCCACATGTACGACGACGAAATGGTGCATCCGTCCCGAAGGTGAGTCAAAGTTTCAAGAGAAGCTAATCTCGGGATGTTTTAGGAATTTGACCGAATGCAAGTGAAATTGTTAAAACAAAATTTAAATTTGTTGCAATAACTTTTCCTACTGCAACTGTAACTGACTGCAGCAAAAGGTACAGTTTTCTATGTTGGTCGCTTGTCTTGGTTTGTCTGTTTGCATTTCTTCTCTCTTCTTTTCTCTCTCTTTCTCTCTCTCTCACACCTTCCTGAAGACGTCTTTATATTTACTGTCTCAATTCACACCTTTCGAAGGCAAGTTTTGTTGCAACACAGACACATGCATACAGAAGAGACGCTTACTTCTTCTCTGGCAAAAAAAATTAATCTCAAAAAAGAAATGCAACACCCGGGTGACTGGCGCCTCAAACATGGCCAAACACTCACACAGATGTACGAGGTTTGTGATAATATAAATATTGATGAATATTTAACAATACGAATTGAGTATTTTCACTTCGAATTCGTTGATTATTGTTAAAAACCAATTTTAAATCATTTCCATAAGTTTCTGCCAGAAAATAAAAAGCATTTGTGAGATTAATTGACGTCTTTTGTAATTATTATCGATAGAATAGAAATTTGTAACATTCTTTTCTCGAAGAACATTGCGATTTAAAGAAGTATGAATCTTGACAAATACATGTAGCTTTCAAAGGTTTCATAAGTCTTGGACTATACACATAAATCTTTAAAGATTGAACAGTTTTGAAAGATCTCGAGATCTGCATAAATCTTAGGCTTAAAAATTTACAATTCAATTTGTGATTTTAATGACTCCTTCATTACGGAATTATATTGACGAGTTTTGGTAAAATATCCCTAAGTTAATACACTGATTATAATCTTTGATAAAATTGAATGTCTAAACAGGAAAACGACGCCCTGTTCTTGTGCAGTACAATCTATGCATTTCTTAGAGGCTTCCGAAGCATGTTCGCATCAAATTGTTGCATTGTTCAAGCTTAAGTTTGTTTTAAAATTAGCTGAGTATTTCAGATATTTTTAGTTGTAACATTCTATACCTTTTCACTTCATCGTGCTTCTTTTCAATTTTCAACATTATCCGTAACAATAAAATTACACTAATCTACTCTCTATTCATCCCAAAACAAGAAAAAAAAACTTAAGAGACAGAAAAGAGCAGTGGAGAGAGAAAATTCAAGCAAACAAACACCGTTTCGATGACGACAGCGCGTCGCCGATTCGAACACAGCGACGATGGCACTTGGAGCTAGTTACACTGTATAAGTTGCTTTTCCACCTTTTGACATCTTTTCCCCCTTGCAAATGTGGACGCGATTCATCGTCTTCCCTTCTGGCAGGTGCGTGTGTGAGAATTTCATCTCCTCGACAAACATTTTCTGCTCGCCGTGCAAAAAAAAAACGGGATACTCAGTCAAGCATAATTGTCACTTTTCCACCTTCACCATACATTATGCGTATGTTTTTCTTCCCTTCTGGGCAAGGGTGGGTTTACGTAGAAGTATGTGTGTGAATGCTGTTGAATCCTGCATAAAACCAGCGAGCACACTCACACACAGCCACAAACCACAGGCAAGCAGTTTACCGGGGGTAAAGTCATACAGCAGGCACCGTCGGTACAGCAGCGCCACATCGTTCCGCCAACCTCACAACAAGTGCGAAAGGGACGGAAACATACGACCTTAGCTCCATGAAGCCAACCGTAGCGGAAAACGAGACGGATGATGGTGGTGTGTAAATGCTGTGAATAGATGCTTGCTTGGTTGTTTTTTTCTCTTCACTTTGCTGTACTTCTTATTTCCTTCTCTGACAGAAGGAAGCATGAGTGAGTGAGTGAGAGAGAAAGGAAGATCGGACCTTCTTTTCGAACACTTCTTGTCAAGGGTTTTTTGTCTTTTCACTGCATCCCTCTGCTACCCTAGCACAACACACACTGCGAGAGGCTCCCCGTTGTCCTTTGAATACCCAGTGTTCGACTGTGTGTGTAGACTGTATGTGACTTCCGATATCCCCGGACAGGAAGACGACCACGCACACACCAATATCGAATAATGTTTCTTCAACCAGACGGGATGAAAAAATAGAATCCTAAGCGCACAGCACGTTATTCACGCACGAACTGTCACAATCCTACACACACACACGCGTGCACGGACATTTCCCTTGCTAAAAGCACATTGTTTTTTTTTTGCAAGCAAGCTCATCAAGATCGATTTTGCATGTTTGCTTTCTCCCTCTCGCTCTCCGCCCATCTCTTATTCTCTCGTGTCTACTGAAGCCGCACACACACACACTCAGTGAGCAATCGTTTCGGTGTGGAACGGCGTGTACACTATCAGGCACATCATCATCATCACAGCAAACCCTGTTTCTTTTTCCTCAACTGCACACGTCACACACAACCAAGAACATGTGTCGTGCAGTGGGAAGCAAAGTGATCTTATTTTTGTAAAACTTATTTATCGCCCCTGTGGTGTTTTTCTTTTTTGCTTCGATTTTCGGTACATTTTTCTCAGCTGCACCACATCCACGTAACGCACACGCACGCACACACACACACACCCAAACAAGGCTCAGCGGCACAGCGAACGATACAGTACATCACCAACTAATCTTGCTTTTGCGGACTCTTCCTTCCCAGATCCTTCTTTTTTGTTGAGCTCGTATTGTGTTGTTCTTGTACCCTTTTCTTGACCGTCCCTTTTTCACGTTCTTGTAATTTTGTTGAGCTCCAACAAACTCATTCAAAAACCCCCAACACACTAGCACACACACACACACCACCGCAGCCGCGCTGCCTTTCACCAGCGCACAGTGGGCAACGCCCATGCAAATGCCGGGATGAAAAACTGTTTCACATGCCACTTTGTATTTATTCATGGAAACTGCATTTTGTGCATGGAAACTGCACTTAACGAACTTTGTTGTGTTTTATGACTTTTTTATTTCTTTGTGTTGTATTAAATTATTTCTCATAATATCAACAATAATTCATGTACCAAAAACAACAGAAATCAAGTCTTAAAATAAATTTAAGTAGCTAGCACATACAACAAAGATTTAGAACTTCCAGTACTTGGGATTGATGTGACAGAATTGACCCGGATGGGATTTGTTGAAATCGAACCACGTCAAAACTGTACCAGTACGAGCCATTGCATTTATATTACAACGGACAAATAACGTCAAAATATCTTTCAAGAAACGTAAACAATGATAAAATAACTTGTAGATTTCATTATACAAAGTTAAAAAACTGTGGTTAAATTTTCAGTACGGTGATGTCAGATTTTCAATTTTGAGACAGACATTTGCCCAATGTGCAGCGTAAAAAGGCAGGCAGGCAGCTCCAACGCCGCAGCCAGGCGAGCGTGTACACCGTGCATGCGGACCTGTATGTGTGTGTGTGTGTGACGGGCGCAGCTTCAGCAGTGGAGAGGAGACGAAAACTGCAGCCCAAGAGGACGGAAGGAAATAGCTTAGCAAAACCCAATTTCTTTACCAGCGAAAAGGTCCCTTTTTCCCAATGGCTACTACCGATGGGTGAATCCTTTCCGGGTGTTGAACTTGCTCCGCGACCAGACGGACAGGGCGAGGTGGAGAGAGAGAGAGAGAGAGAGGGAGAAAGATAGACGGCGGCCAAAGGGTGTTCCATTTATGGGCAAACCGCGGCATACAGCATACCACACCAGAAAATCGAGAGGAAACCGTCGCCTCCGTTGCGGCCTGATTCCTTTTGGCACCAAGAGTAAAAACTCGAGCAGCCAGCATAAACACACATACAACCACTAACACTAGGTATCCTTCGGTTTTTTTCTTCTTTTTGGCAAAAAGCGACCGCTTGCAGGCACTTCTCTTCTCACAATTCCTTCAAGTTTGTGTTGAGCGCTCCTGGGTGAAAACTTTTCACACACTAGCGCCACATCGACTGTGGGAAACGGAGCCACAGGGGCGCACACACACGCACACACCTTCACACACACATACACGCACACACTTCAAGCGTACCGTTGTCACCGTTTTTTTTTCCTTTCCGTTTTACGCTCTCTTTGACCCTCCGAAAAACGGAAGAGGATGCATCAATGGGAACTGTATCCTCCCCCCCCCCCCAGCAACAAATACACACATACACTTACACCCACACACACACACACACAAACACTCCCGGACCGGAAGGGGGGCTGCAGGTCGACCGACTCACTGAACGTACGGGAGAGCAATGTGTGTAGGGCTCGTTGCGAAGCCCCAGCCGCTAATACACACCCGCGAATGTTGATGCGATGATGCGGGATCTGGCCCCGTCCGCCCGTGAAAGGTCCACACACGCACACGACTTGGCACGATTCACTGCCGTGCGTGCGGTTTTTTCCGTGCACCGCCACGAGGATCGTGATGTACGAACAGGATACAAGAAACACACAGAGCGAGGAAGAGCTGCGTCGATACGCTGCAGGACCGTGCGGGACACGAAAAAGAGGCTCACTGCGGCCGTTCCGTCGAAGTAGACATTTTGTTTTCACCGTTATCGAGCGACCACTGGTCGGGCTGCTCGCACACCCCGGGTACGAGCGAGAGAGCGCTACCGAACGCGGATTGCCAAGTGACAGATCGCTGCTGTCAGATGGGAGCTGTCAAACGCACACGAGAAAGTGAAAAGGCCTTGTGGTGCGGCGAGAACGAGGTCTTTTTATTTTCAATTTTTCTATTTTAATAATAGTTTTAAGAGAAACAAGAACATTTCTTGCTCACTAAATGGGAAAGCGGATTTTTTAAAGTTTATTTCACTTCAATTGTTGCAGAAAGGGCGTTATTTGACCTCTTGGAAACTTCGCATCTTCGATGGTGAAAGAGAAGTGAGAAAAGGATGTGAGTGATGCTAAGTGAGATGAATGCAACGGAGCACTAAGGGTTTAAAATGGAGAGTAATTTACCAACAAAATTTTTAAAGTAAAAATATTTCTGTTTGGAGCAATACGGCCTTACGATTGTTACGGAAACAAAAAACAAATAGTTTAGAGTTTTTTTTCTTCAAATAATTTAAATAATTGAGTGTGTTGTTCTTGACCTAGTTGACCTATTGTGTTGTAGGGCAGTTTTCTAAAAGCTTTGAAAATCGTTATTAAATTAATGTAAAAGTTTAAGTACTCTAGCTCTGGGAACGTGCCTCACATTCTAAATGCACTTGGTAGAGCTATGCGATGGGTTCCTGACACTGCACCCACGAATCGGTTCAGACTTTATCTAATCCAAGGTTTCGCTTGGAATCGCCATGAGTCGTTCGGAACCATCTTGAATCGTACGGAGGACCAATTGGGCAGCCGGAACCGTCAGAAGCGCCGAAGCCGTCTGAATCATTGAGACTGAAATTTATTGAAATTCCTAAGCGCTTCACCGACTAGTGGTTCCGATCTGCTCCAGACGACCCCTGACAATTCCGAGCTCAGAGTATTGCAGCTACGTTCTGGAACCTTTTCCGAAATTGAAGAAGTCATTTGAAAACGATTCCGGGTTTATGACAAATTTATGTTACTTATTAACAATTACCTAGTATTTTGCGGTCACTTAGCACTATTCATCATACGCTATTTATCTAAAACCAAGACAAGACTCTATTGTAATTTGCTTGCTAAAACTGTGGTTCATTTCAACGGTACATTTCTGCAATATCTACAAAAGAGTAAAAATTTCGTTGAAAATCAGCTAAGCGGCTACTGTGGTAGTACAAATTAATCATACATTTGATCAAAATTCACCTCTTTGTTTTGTTTGAATTTGAACCTGGTAGGTTCAGCTTGAATCTCAGATTCGGTAGGACCGATAGGTTCGGTCGGCACAGTAGGTTTAATTTGCATGTGGTTGGGTTGGCCAAAAGTAATGCAAGCAACAAACCAACACACATTGCGCCCCCCCCTCCCTGATTAAATGTTTGCGGAATGGCTGGAAATGCAACCAACATATCAACAACCCCCCCCCCCCCCTTCCCGTGATGCGAGGTTTGAGGAATTTTTGGAATCTGAAACAACCCCCCCTCCCACCGTGATAATAATTTTGCGGAACGGTTATCAAGTATGGTCATAATTCTTTTTCCAATGTACTACCGTTTCACAAACCTTTGTCCCATGTCAGGCTCAATTAACCTACCACTTCCGTTCCGTTCTTTTTTCACACCTACTTCCGTTCCGTTCCTAGCTCCTACACATTACAGGGCTATCGTATAAATCTTGCATAAAATTAAGCGTTGCCAATAAAAAAGATTGAACAGGTTTAATTTATTCGTCAAACCTTATTTTCGATACGATCTAAATCATTTTATTAATTTACAAATAAACCGTCGGCTATTCATAAAACAATATATGTTACATATTTTGCCTGCAGTTTCGCCAAAATAACAGGTGTGACCGTTTTGCGTCTGGTACCGTAATTTAGATACCCAATGTAATTCTTGGAATGTCACAATTTTTCTTTAAAAAATCTTAAAGAGAGATAGGGGTTATGAAAAAAACAATAAGAGTTTGCTGATAGCAGCGTTGCTTCAAATGCGATAATCTGCAAAATTTCGTTTGGAAAGCGTACAGGGCCAGTTCGTTTTCTGCGCCGGTGCCGTACTGATATCGTTTCGTTCCAGGACAGGTAAGCTTGCTTTGTCTTGCTTTGTCTTTGAGGCTCCAGTATTTAGTACAACATCCTCTAGACATAAACTATTCTGTGCTCTTCAGTTTCCTCCAGAATCAGCTTAAAGGTCTCCGTTAACTGTACCGTTTGGGAAGGTGGAAACTATGTGGATTTATCTTTTCAAAGAGCGATTAAGTTTCCTATCGATTCATCTGATTATGTTAACCTGGAACCAACACGTATTTTTAGTAGCAGCAATGGGCGGTGACGAGAGTAGCTCTGATAATCAAAAACCGAGTACAGTGCAAAGCGTAATTGAAGATGCGGTGACTCAGAACTCAACTATGGGCGATTTGCAGATAGCGGACGGGGATAGCAACCAAAGTCTTATAACCATTTACCACCAAAACGATGAGCTGTCCAACGCAGAAATTGGACAAGTGCGCTCTACCTCGAATAACGTGCATGAGACGTTCGAATGGGATGAGAGCATCAACCAAACGGCAAGAAGTTTCTTCGAGATAAACCGCAACACTGGAAGGATCACGATGCGGAACGGTACTCCACCAGGCGTCTACGAGTTGCGCTTCCTCGCGTCCTCAAGTGGCACCATTTTTAAAATGTTGAAGATAAAGGTGAAGAAAATATTGAAGAAGGATATCGAGCGTAGCGCGTCGATTCAGCTGCACAACGTCACTAGAGAGCAGTTCCTAACCAAGACACCGGGCAGAGACACCTCCCCAGAGGACCGTTTAAGGGAGAGCATTGCAAACACCCTGAACATTGGTCAGGAGAATGTGAACATCTTTTCCATACAACCGGCAGAAAAGCATCTGATTGTGCGCTATTTCGTGAGTGATTCTTTCGATTCCAACTATCTTCCCGAGTTTCTCAACGCAATGCTGAAGTCACGTGTCCGTCAGCTTGAGCAGGACGTCGGACTTCCCGTGCGCATGGTAGAAATCGACGAATGTGGGCAGCTGAATTGTGATGAAAATCATTACTGTAAGAAAACACTTCAAAGGATGTCTTCCCCCTCAGACAGTTCTTTTGCCGGTATGGAGCTGACTATAAATGCAGAATGTGTGTGTGCTGCCCAGGAAAGCAAAGCAAGTGATAAGCTCGATATGAATTTCAAGGAAAATGGGTATGCTATCTTACCAATGATAAACTCGGGCAAAACAACGACGATAAGGCTGGAGATTTCTGCACGTTCTAAGGATGGTTTGGTACTATACATTGGACCAAAGGTTGACTACGATCTCCGTGTGACTGGGGCAACCTTTATAGCAGTTGAACTCGTTCAAAGTCGTTTTGTTTTGACCATCGGTTCTGGAGGTAACACAAACCGACTGCAACACCGTCATCACTTTGCAAGGCACGATGCCTTCAACATTATTGAGCTAGTCATCTTCCCGGACATGGTAGAGCTGACCGTGAATGGACACACAATGCAATCCATGATGAGTCGTGACGTGCGTGAGAAGCAAGGTGACCTCTTTCTCATGCCTCTTCAGTTAGGTGGCACTGCTGCCTTCTACAACCAACAACTTTCATCGTTTGGCTGGTCAGATTCTTCACAAAGGAATGGTTTTGAAGGATCAATACGCAAGCTAACGATCAACGGTTACACTTACGATCTTGGACAACCGATTCGGGCTGGAGAAGTCACCTGGAGTCTTAAGCACAACAACGAAGAACATCTCTATTCCCTGAAAAGCCCATACATTATCATGGTAATTATATCCTTCGTAGCAGTTATGGGTTGGTTGATGCTAAGCTTCCTTCAGACGAAGTATCGCTTTGACAGCAAGAAGGTGAATGACGATTATACAAAACCCTTTCTCATTAGCGATGAGAATTCAGGTTGCAAGTCAGGCACCGAAATAAATTACGAATTTGAACGAAAGCGGAAGCCAAATTCCATGAACGAGTCAGCGAAGCCAACCAACCAATGCTTGAAGGATGATCATCCCTCAAAAGTTTTCATGTGCGGCCTAGTCGTGCACTATCATCTGTCTCAAACGGGGGTATTATGAATAGTTTTATTTTTTGTTTTAAGGCTCTTCAAGCCAATTATTTTTTTTACTGTTTGAATTGCATGCTGTTTGAAGTTTTAGGATTCTTAATAAACCACGGCACTGGATTCTGAAAAAATAACCATGGCACTAGAAAACCGAAACTCATTTTTGCTAAAAACATTGGAAAACTTAAAATTGTGATTTTCTAAATTAAGTTTTAAAACTTTTTAAAATTTTAAAATTAATATTTTTTTTTCGAAATTGATGCTTTTGTAATAAAGAAATTATTTGCCACTTTAAAATTAAAACAAAGTTACATTCCTATAAAAATCGATCCGAAATGTTGAAATATGTATCAGCTACGTGATTTTGTTTAATTTATCATTACTTCTCCTCTTCTTTGGCCCGCTCATCGCTGAGCACGTCTGAAAGACATGGCCAGGTCGCCAATCCGTTTCCAGGAAACTCGGTCTAGGGCTGCAGTCCTCCAGCCACGGTTGCATCCGATCTCCGACAGGTTGAGCTCCACTTGATCCAGCCAACGAGCTCGCTGTGCTCCTCTACGTCTCGTGCCGAACGGGTCGCTGACGAGCACCTTTCTGGTGGGGCATGAGTCCGGCATCCTCATCACGTGCCCCAACCAGCGTATCCTTCCTGTTTTGGCGACCGTCAGAATACTTACCTGGCCAAACAGCTCAGCAAGCTCGTGGTTATTCATCAGTCAGGAATTCATCATTACTAACTTCTAGTTTCCACCATCCGATTTTTCAAACAAGCGTCAAACCAGCGACTGGTAGGAACCCCGTGTTTTCGATTCCCTAAAAACCACATAAGCTTAAAATGAACATGTGGTAAATGTGTAGTAACTTTTTGAACAAACCTCAACCTAGTCAAATGTGACAATGTTTCATCAATTGAACTTAGGATTTTATGGAAATTCTTGAAAATAAATTCAATGGAATGTTTCACTTCTCATAAAAACCTATTTCGTCCCAGGAAAACCAAGCTGATTCCTGTAAAGCTGGGAAGTTTAGAAAAAACTGCGAGGTTCAGGAGGATTAAATTTAGAAATTTTTCGCAGTTACATCGTTGGGTGAGCGTTTTTAAATGTATAAAACTACAGTGTTGATTAAAAAAAATGATTAAGTTTTCGTTAGATGTTTTTTGAGCAAACATAATTTAAATAGTTTTTTTAACTAATCCTTTAGGTCAGAGGTCGACAAAGCACTTCACGCGGTTTTTTTGTCGGCTAGATGATGGTTCTTTTCCTATTTGAAACTATTTTTTCACATATCTACTGGCCATGACGACATTTTGGAAAATATGGGTAATTGTATCAAATTTTGAAGTTTTTTTTTATAGAAAGTCTCAAAAAAAACAAAAAAAATAGGAATGATATTTTTATATCCTTTATCATCTATCCCTTGAATGCTTTAAGTCAATTTAATGTTTATTTTATCAGGGACTGTGAAATGCTTTTAAAACGTTTATTGTTTTTTTTTGGTTGATATTTTTGATAAGCACTATTAACAGAACTAGTAAAGACTGTTACAGCAGAAATTAAAAAAAATATGTTGAGCAAAAACACGCTAAAATTTTTATTGCAACGAAAAATGTAATCAGCATACTCGAGCATGGAAAATGTTTTTAGTTGTGATCTATTGTCCATAATGAAATTAAAGTTTTCCTTTAAAAAGGGAATTTGATGATTAGTAATACCGCAAAAGGAGTTTACAATTCGTTTGCTTATGGTTCTAATTACATTTATCCAATTTATCTACTTACTGGTTAAATGATACTCAGTTTGTTCGATAAAGTAATTGGGAAAGTTAAACTAAAGTTCACATGTAACAGTTGCATATGCATGTAAAAAAAATTAGCTCTCATTTATCAGCAGCAGAGACTCTCGCTTTATTTTTTTTCTAAGATTTGGATCTTTATTTATCGTTTTTCAATCACTGTATCTTGGTGATAGGTGAAAGAAGGGAATTTAAACTAACGGACCCGTTTCCCATACGCTACTGTCACCGTCCACCAGATGGCGCTAGTGTTGATCACACGTTAAAGCGCGCGCTTCTCCGAAATCACCCTTGCTCTCGCTCACTCACTCTCCGCGAAATGGACCGCACTCACACACGCTCGCGCTCCGGAACCGGTTTCTCTCACACAAAAAAAAACTGAGACTGGGATTCTCTCGGCGGCAGGTTGATTTTAAAACGCGTCCACCCCTTAGCCACCGTTGTTGTTGTTGTCTGTGGTCCGTGGCGGCCCTTTAATCGGATGTGTTGGTGCGACGGTCGTGGACAGTCTGACCGTAGCCGTCGGCGGCATCATTTGTGTATAGTGTGTGGCTTCTCGAAGTCCGATCTAAATCAGAAATCTTTTCTTTCTATCAAAGCCTTACCGGGTCGCTGTGGATAGTGCATCGTTATCGTTGTGTTGCATCGTAAATCGTAAATGGAGGCACAAAGAAGGTGAAACGGTCCCCTAGTCGGTGGTTTGCCTCGTTCCATATGGTGCATCCCGGGTGACCGATGCAACTGCACCGGTATTTTAAACCGAACCGTTTGCCTATCGTCTATTGCCGCTTCTCCAAGGCAATCCGGACTGCGGTGCGTACACACCGGAAGTGAAAACGCACCAAATCGTGACACATCCAAGAACAGCAAAGAGGTGAACGACTACGACATGTTCTGCCGCAAGCGGGCTGAAGAGAGTTAGATGTCGGTAAACAAAAGTGTGTCTCTGTCTCTCCTGTTTCCTGCAATGATAAGACGATATTGCGTATGCTCGATACGCGGTTGCTGCAAATCGTTCGCGTTGTACGCTAGTTACAATCAAGCAGCAGTAGTGCAAACATTCCTACCCAGTGTGTACAGCAGCGTAGTCGTTAATTAACTGCCAGGCCTGGTCGAGGTTAAACAGTTGACTCGGTGAAAAGATTGCTGATATCCAGTATGCACAGAATTTGACACCACAACCACACACGTGTTACAGTGATGGCCGTTAAAGTGAGTCCCGCAGGACGTTCGTCTAACGAGCAGCCGAAAAGCTCACCTTCACCGTTTTCCGCTTCCCGAACTTCAACACGCTTTTTGCCAGTTACGTTTGAAAATGATGAGGTATGTAGCGAAATTGGACCAAGTACAGTTCTGGAGGAGGGAAAGTTGTAAAACCAAACCCCGCTCTCCTTTCCTTATCGCTGGAACCCTTTTTTTTAGTTTGTTCGCACAACTGCTGTTGGCGTTTTTTTGTTATTGCACTGAGGTCAGGGTTGTGGTAAATGGTGCTTATCACTGTTCAACCAGCACTGTCGAACGAATCAGACGATTAGAGTAGTTTGGTTTATGCTGGCGATTACTCAGTTACGCTTGTTACGATGACGAATCCTTTTGGAACGGTTTAATTAATCGTTTCATTTAATTTTGTAATTGAGAACGATTTATACAGAAGAGTTAAATTCTCTGTCAACTTTCTCATGATTACTTGTCTAAGATTGTTAAAGATTCCTAAGTATAAACATGGAAAACATTAGAGCTAGGTTAACAAAAATCTATCAAAGGAGCATGAACTTCATCAAAAGATCTGGTCATGACTGGAATTGGCTAACGTGATCCACAACAAGGATTGTATGGATTCTTACTTACTTACTTACATATCGGGCGCTACAACCGCTTCGCGGTCTTGGCCTTCTGTAACAAGCCAATCTGTTATACCGGCCTTGATGGCGGACGCCTCAACGCCATCTTCCCACCTCAGCTTGGGCATACCACGCCTCCTCTGCCCATGTGGACGGCCTAAGAGGACTTTACGGGCTGGGTCGTCAGGGTCCATGCGTATAGCGTAGTATAGATACTAGATGATTAGATAGACGTTGATATAGACAATACAGCATGCTTGATTTGAAGCTAAAATAGAATACTATGAATCAGTCAAATTCAAGTGCATTTTCCAAAAAGTTAATGCTTCATATTGAGACACTTCTGTCGTTTCAAAGCTACGTTTCAATGTTTTAAATGTACTATTAGTACTGTTGTTTAAAGTTTTTTATCCGACAAAATACATTCTTCAAAGCTTTCAGGTGTAAAAGAGCTATTTCAGTGCGGGATGTAGTTAAAAAGTTTGGAACTTCTCGAAGAACTGTTTCCATCAAGCCTTTTAGGCCCAAAAGAAGTGACTTTAGAGACTTCAAGAAGTAAAAGAAGTCATAACTAAACTGATATACAAACCACCTTCCTTGCTCTTTTGAACAGAATTCTTCCTGTTCAGAGTCAAGTACGTACCCGTAGCGATAAATACTTCAATCGGTCCTTTCCAAATGTTGCAGCTTTTGAGCAACGGTATCTTTTTAAAGCTTGGTCTGAGTTGATGATGTGTTTCAGGTTTAAATTATACCAAAATGAAACTCGAAAATATAGGACTAAATTGCGAAATGATAAAGCCTTCTAGCAATTAAAAGATGTACTGATTCCTGATTCTTATTTGTACGCTTTGAACTTCTTCGGAAGAGTTTCAAGCTCTTTCTAGAGCCATGGGTCAACAGCCTTAACGAGACCGTACAGCTTCAAAATCTACCCTATACAAAGTTAACCGATAACTAACTAACTTTTCTACGACACGCTGCATAGAACAAAGGAAACACTTGAGCAAACACGTCCACTATACACACGATCATTCTAACCTCAATCGTTTCTCAATGTCTTCCAGCCCAGGTACGACACTGCGCCCAACAACGCTCACCAACACTTCTACACCATCCGACAGCAATGCCTCGCCGAGCGTCAGCTCTTCGAAGATCCAGACTTCCCGGCAACGGATGCCTCCATCGGCATGCCCAAATTCTCCAACGTCCGATGGAAACGCCCGACAGAGCTCTCTCCCTCGACAGCCCGCTTCTTCATCGATGGTGCATCCCGGCTGGACATCTGTCAGGGTGCGCTGAACGACTGCTGGCTGCTAACGGCGGCCACCAATCTCACCTCCCATCCGTGGCTGTTTAAACGCGTCCTGCCGGAGGACAATGGCTTCGCGGATGGGACGTACGCTGGAGCGTTTCACTTTCGCTTCTGGGAGTTTGGACAGTGGGTGGAGGTAGTGATCGACGACCGGTTGCCGACGGATGCGACCGGCAAGTTGCTCTTTGGCCGGTCCGCCAACGGGGACGAGTACTGGAGTGCCCTGCTGGAGAAGGCGTACGCCAAGTTTTACGGGTCGTACGGTGCGTTGGACGGTGGCACGGCACGCGAAGCGATGCAAGACCTAACCGGCGGTTTGACAGAGTTTTATCAGCCGAACAAGATGGCGGATGGCCGGGAAGGGCAGCTGTGGGATATCTTGCGTGGTGGGTCCGAGATGGGATCACTGTTTGCTTGCAATTTGAAGGTGAGTGATAGACTGAGGGACGTGTCATAGAAGTATAAGAGCCTACTTCTTCATTCCAGAGCGATCCAACGGGTGAGAACGTGACCACAAAGGAGGGCCTGCTGCGGGGACACTCCTATTCCATCACCAAGGTGTGCAGCATTGCGGGTTTACTGAACGGCGGCGATAACATCCGCCTGCTTCGTATCCGCAATCCCTGGGGAACGGGTGTCGAATGGAATGGCCGCTGGAGCGACAAGTCGCGGGAGTGGAAATCTCTCAACCCGGCGGAGAGGAAACGCGTTGGACTGACGCTTGAAAATGATGGCGAGTTTTGGATCGAGCTGGTGGACTTTATGAAGCACTTTGATCGGCTGGAGGTGTGCCACCTGTCACCAGAGCTGCACAGTGTCGAGGACGAGGACAGCGAAGGCAAGCGGACGTCCCGCCGGTATCGCTGGGAATTGAGCGCACTGGATGGGCAGTGGATTCGTGATACGACGGCGGGTGGTAACGTGTCCTTTCTGGATACGTTCTCGCTAAACCCGCAGTACACGGTCCACGTGCAGGATGGCACCACCGGTTCCGGGGTAGTCATTGCGCTGATGCAAAAATATCGCCGTGCGGACGCACTGCCCAGCCTCACGATCGGCTTCATCGTGTACAGGGTGACGGTGGAAGATCTCCGCCAAAAGCCCGTACCGAAGCAGTTCTTCCAGCAGCACGATCACGCCATCGTCGGCGGTTCGATCTTTATAAATGCGCGCGAAGTCAGCTGTCGGCTAACGCTGGACGCTGGTCTGTATCTCGTCATCCCGTCAACGTTCGAGCCCGGCGAGGAAGGTGACTATCTGCTCCGGATCTTTACCGCGCGGGGTAACACGCTCTGCGAGAACGATGCCATCCTGTGCTTTGGCACGCTGGACGATCGTATCACCGAGCAGGGTAAGTTCTTCGATACACCACGCTGGGCCCTACTGGCGAACGCGTTTTACAGCCGGGCAGACGGTGAAGATCAGCTTCTGAGCACAGTCAACCTGCGGGACATTCTCTGGGAACAGTTCTTCCGCCCAAATGTCCCGAAAAAGACACAAGCGAAACAGAGGGCCAGTACTTCTCCACTGCGAAAGTTTTACTCCTGTGTGCTTCAGCTTTGTGCGTGCTTCTGGATACAGTCCACGGTGAGAAAGGGTCGTCGAAAAGCTGACGATCCAGAGGAGCATGAAGATCGTGATCACCGAGAGGAGCTGGGACGGATTGTAAATCTTCTGATGATCCGCATTGCCGAGGGAAAGGATACGATCGGGTACGAACAGTTTCGCACGATCGCCCGTGACGTCTACCAGTGGGAAACGGTGTTCCGGCTGTACGACACAGACGGTAGTGGAACGCTGGACAGGCGGGAGCTTCGCCAGGCGCTTCGATCTTCCGGGTTTAACACGAACAATCGCATACTGTGCCGATTGCAGCGGTTGGTGGTGGACCTGCAACGGCCACATATCGAGCTGATCGAGTATGTGCTGTGTGCGGCCGAGTGTCGCCATGCGATCGGTAAGTAAGGGTTACCCTAAAAAGAAGAAATTACAGTAGGATTTTTTTGACGCTAATACTTACTTCCCTTCCAGATGTCATACACCAGGCCCAGACATGAACCGACAACGAAAGACGCCATATTATGCACCCAACATGACTTAACTGCATACTCTTTCTCTTTAATATAACCAGTATCGAATAAATTGCTTTCCCTAAGCTTATTTCAATCCAGCAATCCCACCACAGGCTTATTCTTTCAATGGAACTCAAATGAACTTCGACTGATCGCGTTCGATTACTGCTCGTCTTTTAGACGAGACTCAACATTAAGCTTTAGCGTGTATATTTAGTACACCGAACACAGAACTTTATGAAAGATTTACGATTGTGCACGTGCTTTAGTGACTTGGTCACGCGTGTTTTTGTGGTCCCCACATTCCTCAAGAATCGCTTACGAGTAGATCGTTTTCGAGATCCACTCCTCCAGCGTAAATCGAGCTTCGTTTCTGTTGCTTACATCCCGCGCTTTGAAGATGTCTTCAAAAAAGAAAGAATTCATGTGTATTAGATAATCGTTACAATGTTCTTTTCAAGGTTCATAGACATCCAACTCACCAAACATGGTACGGATCTTTACGGCACAGGTGATAAAGTCATCGAACCATATCTCACCCTCCTTCGAGCCGTACCGATGCATCAGCATGTTGATGATGTGATTGTTGAGCGTGTAACCGGCGGACTGCAGTGCCGCCCGTAGCTCAAACGGACTGATCCGTCCGCTCTCATCCCCATCGTGCTGCTTGAAAACTCCCTTCCAGCGGGCAATGTCCGCCAGCAGCTTCTGAAACTCGGTCAACCCTAGCTTGCCCGAACCATCCTCATCCAGCATGGCAACCATCGCCCTGCAGGCATCCTTCGAAAAGCCTGGATTTGATGGATCCGCTGGAATTGAAACAAAAAGACTCAATTAGATGTTGTCCAACTTCAAGATCTCTTAAGGTATCCTCTTCTCCACAAACATACCATTCACTTGGGAGACGTTTTCGCTACGCATCAGCTCGCTGCGTTCTCCATTGACCGCCGGACTATTGTCTCCTCCGGCTATATCACGGAACAGATTCTGCAGCGTTGTCCACACACCGCAGATACCTCGCTCCAGACTGGTCTGTGATACGGCGGCTGATGTTCCCGATACGGACTGTTGTTTTTCCGGTGCGGTGGCCCTCGTCTGATACGTACGGGAGATGCCTCGCGATGCCTTTGCAATGTCTTCCCGGAAGCACCGATCAAGCACCAGCTTTAGCTCCATCCAGTCCACTTCACCGTCCTCACCGGCCACCTCGATGAAGAGCCGTTCCATGGTGGCTCGCTGTGCGTCGGTAACCCCTGCGTCCACGTCCTAAAAGAGGATGAAGAAGGATGGTTAGTTTTTTTTGAAGATTTC
The DNA here is from genome assembly GCA_000349105.1 of Anopheles epiroticus. NCBI lineage: Eukaryota > Metazoa > Arthropoda > Insecta > Diptera > Culicidae > Anopheles > Anopheles epiroticus. The sequence continues at coordinate 222,000 of KB670836.1, forward strand.
GACGAAACTATTGGAACATAAAGACGTAGAGAAAAGGCTTACCCTGAACGATGGTTTAGATGGTGGACCAACTCCGGGTGAAGGTTTAAAGGGTGTGGTGGGTTCCTTAGAGAGGTAATGTTATTTACAAGAGCATGATGTAGTGCAGATCAGATGAGAAGGTTCTACACATTCTAGTGATACAGTGATGCCATTCTACATTCCAACCAAACCAAAAGCTTCCGCTACACTTACCTTCGGTGTGCCAACTCCGATCGCACTATCGTTCTCCTGCATGTTGGCCGCACACTCGGAAAACACGCGTATCATAAACTCGCCCTCCTCGTTCGGCTCGAACGTCGACGGTATGATCACGTACGATCCGGGTGGCAACCGGAACCGGCACGTTACCTCGCGCAGATTTATGAACGTCGACTTTGCCACGGACAGATGCGACGTGAAAAACTCTCTTGGCAGTGGTTTCCGCTGCAGATCGGCTGGTTCCACCCGGTAGATTGCGAACCCGATCGTAAGACACGTGATGCCCTTGTTACGCTTCGATCGTCGGTTCTTCTGAATCAGCGACACGATCAGCGTGCACAGCTTCTCCTGATCGTCCGCGTCGGGATCGTCCAGCCGGATCACGTACTGCGGGTTGTGCCAGAACGTGTCCGGATAGTTGCGACAGCCTCCCGCCGTACTGCCCAGCACCCACTCGCCCTCAAACGCACACTGGCGCCAGGCGAACCGGCTTTCCTGCAGCGCGATCGGGCAGTCCGGGCTGAGGTGGCACATCTCGATGCGATCGAAGTACTTGCGAAAGTCCGGAAACGACATCCAAAACTCCCCGTCCACCTCGAACGTCAGTCCGATCGAGCGCTTGGTGTCCTCGGAGATGAAGCGCCACTCGGGTGACTTGTCGCTCCACGCACCGTTCCACTCGTTCTCGTTGCCCCACGGATTGCGCAACCGGAGCAGCTGTATCTTGCCCTTCACCCGCGGCGTCTCGATGTCCACTGCCTGCGCCTTCGTGATCGAGTACGCATGTCCCTTCACCAGGCCTTGCGCGGTTACCTGCTCCATCTCGCCCGCGCCCGCCTCAATGCTGCACGCAAACATCGCGAAGTTGTTGCATCCCTTTTCAATCATCTCGAACAGACTGTCCGGTGCGTCCTTCATCTCGTACCCTTCCGTCAGCCCGCCGGTAAAGTCCTCCATCGCCTCGCTGGCCGAACCACCCGACAGGGCCTCGTACGAACCGAAAAGCTTCGCGTACGCCTTCTCCAGCAGTGCGCTCCAGAACTCGTGCTTCGTCGACGATTTGATGTACACCAGCTGGCCCCGCACCGTTGGCAACCGGTCGTCCACCACCACATCATACCACTGGCCGAAGCGCCAGAAGCGAAAGTGAAAGATCCCGGCATAGTCCACCCCGATCCGACCGCCCTGGATGCGATCGTTGTCGTCCGGCACGACACGGCTGAAGAGCACGGGAAAGGTGGTCAGATTGGCGGCCGCCGCCAGCAGCCAGCAGTCCCCCAGCAGACCCTGCTGGATGTCGAAGCGCGAGAACCCGTCCGCATCGAACACGGCGTCCGGGCTGATTTCGTGCGGTCGCAACCACTTGTACTGGGCCGAGCGGCTGGAAAGCGGCGAAAAGTGCAGGGATGAGTCATCGGCGGGGAATTCCGGATCCTCGAACAGCTTCCCCGCCCGCAGACAGTCGGTGCGCAGCTTGTAGTAGTCCTGGACGTACGCCGGTCGCTGCGGATCGGGCTTGGGATGTCCTCGCTTGGGGAAAATGGAAACGGTTAATTGGAGGTTGCTTTCTTTCTCTGCCGCTGCAGCAGTGTAATAGCCACAGGTTCACCAAGGTTCAGATGTCAGAGTTTGGAGGTGTGGCCGGTCGTTGCGTGACGGTGAAAATTAATTGCACTAAACGCTGCCCAGTGGGTGTGACACCGTTTCACCGAGAAAAAAAAGTCTTTTTTCCCATTTGGATTGGGTTGATTTCTTCCGTTTATCTAATTGCTTGGGGAAGGTTGAATCGCACAAAGTGGTCATGTCTATTCAATTTCTTATCGCACTTTTTTTTTAAATGCTGATAAAATGTTTCTAGACACACCATTCTTCATTCAAAAAAAGGAATTGTTGGAAGAAATTGTTCCATTTGACCACCCGATTGCTACTGGATTAAATTAGATTGAATGTCTAATTTAGATTCATGTTCATAGCTCTTTACTGTTCTCTTCCGTTCCATTTCTCTTCCTTGTTCGGCACAAAATCAGTTCACAGCCACATGAGGCCTTGGCATCTCCAGCTTGCGTGTTTTTTACAGGAAAATGAGTCGCCCTTAATGACTGGGCGAAACGATTACGCACAGCACGTGGTGTACATGTGTTTTAAACTTGTTAACAACGACTAACATGGTTGCGACGTGTTATTTGCCCACTTCAATTTAAATTGATATTTCAATCCACATCATTTGAGTGAAATTCTATACGATAAAAAAACTGCAAGCTTTTTTTTAAAGAAATTGTAAGAAATTGGAAATTAAAAGATATATTAAATAGTTTGCCTGGTGTAGAGCACAATTCCGGGTTCAGAGATGTATATGGAACACTTTTTATTAGTTTACCGAATTCAAAATAATTTTTCAGTCATTCAGTGTAACCGTCATATTAAGCCTAACAAGCCAGAAGTGACCTAGGAAGTCGTTAAGTCAATAAGAGAGAGAGAAAGAGTATTAAGTGTTGTGATGTCTGGTTAGCAATGCATCATGACCAAGATTTTGATTTTGACAGAAATCTGATAAAAACATATATGGCACGGTATCTCACAAAAAAACAGCTAGATTCACTCGTATGGAACCGAACATCTCAACCCGTACGACCGGAGAAATGGAATGACAGACGCTAAACCATCAGAATTTCCGGACATTCTTGAAAGACCGTATAAAGATGGAGCAATCAATCGTTAATTCCAAAAATCAATCTTCCTTAATTGTCCTCTCTTTTCTTTCAATTAAAAAATTCTAAATGTTCATTTCAGCTGATACAGCTGATGACACTAAACTGAGAGATTCCCCGACGGTTACATATAACAAAAAGCATTGAGTCAGGTCATGACTGTTCCCGATTCGTCCATAAAGAAAGGACGGCCACCTCTACAGACAACAACAACTTGTTCGCCCAATAGTAAGTTCAAACAAAGATTCCTTCACAAAAGAATGAGTAGTTTTGTGTGCGTGTTTAAATCACTATTCTGTTCCAGAGACGGCTAACGCCGTCCTTCAAATTTAGTACAAAAAAGTGTCCGGTCATTGTTGTCTATCAGTCAGCGTCGTAGAGCAATTGGCTCCAGCAAAACGAAAGGTGTTTGCTTTGTTTGCCCACCAGTAGCGCTTTATTATCCACTATTGCATAAACACAAAGAGATGATAAAGAGGAAGCTTGCTGCCAGAAAACACCCAAATTACATTGGCATGGCGTCGTTCGGATTATGACAAAAGCAATTCTAGTAGCTTCTCTGGGAAGAAAGTGGACACGGTGCCGGAAAATATCGATCTGTCTGCGAACGCGAATGCCCAACTGTCCCGCCATGCAAACCAGATGTCTCCGCTATCAAAGTTCAGCCGTTCGCTATCTTCCGTTCGATATCTGCTCCGCTCGATAAGCGTTGCAATAACGCTAACAACCTGTTGCGTTCTCGGAAGTCAGACACGCTGCTGTTCACGTTAATTACCACAATCGATTTGTTTCGCCGTAATGGCAATAAAGAAAGAAAAAAATAGTTTACAGTGTTTGTTGCTGGAAACTGTCCCCTAATTACGGTGTGGAACTGTGAGTCAGTGAGGTCGGTTGTTGGGAATTTCAAACGGTGGCTTTTATTAATTAACTGCATTTCAGCGACAAGTAGGAAAATCAGCTGACATTGAAATTCCCAACCAAACCGTTAAAACCTCCTGTTTTCCCCACCACAATGACGTTTCATATGTGACGTTCTAAAAGTCTAAACAAACAAAGGTAGTGTTATACTGTGTTATACCCAAGTCAACGCTTACAACGTTCACTACCGCTTGGGCCCAATGGGGAGACGGACTGGTTAGCGTAGTCGCGTGAAGTTGCAATGTGTGATAAATGGTACCGCGTATGCTAACACTCACTCAAGCAAAACAAAACACTGATAGTCTCGGGTGGATCTGATTCAGATTCATTAATCTCGATGAATCTTCCATCGGTGAATCTGATTCTCAACTTAAAACATTAATGAATCTTGATATTCATAACTCTTGGGATTTATGTCGAAAGATGCGAGAGCTTGAAAGGATTAATAAAATGTAATTCTTTTCTACCATGCAGATCACTGTAAAACTTTGAAACTTTGAAGATTTAAGATTCAGTCAAGTTTCATAATTTTATAATTTTTTAGATTCGTGAATTTCGAGATCTGATGGATCTTGGAAATAATGAATCTTACAATTCAGAATATTGAATATTCTTTTCTACATGATCTTCAGAATGAATATTTGTAAACGACTCATAAATCACAATACTATTACAGACGGTCTCGTCTTTTGATAGGAATTATTTAACGGAAGCTTCCTAATTTAGGATTGCAGAAACCGTTTTGCGAAATCATTCAACGACCAGCAACAGAAAAAATCGCTGATAAGCGAAAACTCGCAAAAGGTCACTCGTTAAGAACAAGCTCTTCAAGCAAAGCATAAAGCGTGACTGGCTGCTTCTATCTTTTAATTTCATTTTTCTTTGCTTCGAACCTCCAAAAAAATACAACACCACACGCGGAAGGTCGTAATAAACGAAAAACCAAAACGACAAACCGGTTTGCTGTGCCACGGTAGCCAAACTAGAACGGAAGAAGCCTGGATAGAGAGAGAGAGAGAGCGATAAGGAGAACCACAGAATCCGGAGCACTTGGGAACGGCACGATGCAGCCCAATGGATGGATCGAAAACATTCGGAGGCGCCCGCATGGTTCTCGCGAAGGTTTTTTGTTGTGCTTGTTCGCTGTGTGTTTTCTCTTTATCGTCATATCGTCAGACGAAGCGCGATGTTGTACGCGGCGTTCACTTCCTGCCGGTCATGGTTTAGCGGGTTTTGGTTGTGAAGGTCGTACAGAGTTGCGAATTGAATGCGGTTAGAACGGACTGTGTCTGTTGTGTACTTCTGTAAGGTCGTTCTGGGGGGCAGTATCAAACATGATCTTGCCGGTTTGCTTTAGTGCCATGCTCTACTTACAGCATGTCTTCCAAGGGATCACCACAGCACAAACCGAACATATCCTCTTCACGTAAAGAGAAGGCTAAATTTAAATCGAACCCCAACACCGACTGTTATACACCGCACAGAGCCGTGCGACACAATTTGCCTTCAATTGCACACGTACATTTTGCACACCGCAAACTCTGACACACACACACACAAAACTGTTGTATTTGCCTTCCAAAACGTTGCACTTACGCCATTGCGATCAAACTCGATCGGCATGAAGCGTGTACGGGACTGATGTAGCGTCGGTTTGACCAGTGTCGTCGTGATGCTGCTGCTCGTCATCGTCGGGGAGCCGGCGGACATTTGCGTGGTGTGGCCACGCTTTGCCTTCAGCGGCTCCTCGTTCGGCCGGTTAGCCCTCGTTATGACTGGCATGGTACGATGGGTTTACCGCGTCAAGTACTCAGCACCGGTTCTATTCTCACTTCTTTTCCCTTCGACCACCGAACAAAAAACACACCGATCGACTGATCGCGAGCGCGCGATATCACACGAGAACACGCAGGTCCGCCCGAACCGGCGTACGTTTGCGAACTGAACCCGGTTCGAGGCGCCCTGCCGCAAGAGCGAACTCGTGTGTTTGGCGTTCGCCAGTTCACTGATGCACGTTGTCCTTCGCGTTCGTGTTCGAATGAACGTGGCAAAGTTCGGCAATGGTTCGGGCATCTGCTTTTGCTTTGTTTTGGACGAGGCGTATCAGCGGTTCCTCATTTGGCGGTTTTTTTTTTAGGTTTACCGGAACCTATCTAGATATGAACGGAGCGCCAGTCGCATCAAAACGTGCAATGTGTACAGATTAGATAGTTATTCGGCGAAGTTGTTGATTTTTTGGTTCATTGCAACGGGAGATTGTTGTTATTATTTGGCGTTGTGGTTAGCATTATCAGCTGGCAAGTTTAATTGCATCGGTTTAAAAAGCGTATTGCTGTGTTAAAACTCTTAAGCACAGTGACCTGACGAGCACAAAGAACAATGATGAAGGTTTTGCGCTCTGAATTCATTTCTAAATGAAAATTTAAAAACTTATTTTAATAAATACACTTATTATTTCACGTTTTAAAATAAAATTTTTGTAATGAATCCAATATAACATTAAAAAATAGAATTTAAAGCTAGCAAGTGAATATGAAGATGATGAGTGAAGCCCTTCAAATTCAATCGCTGATTTTGAATGAATCTACCGAGCCTACTGAACTCATAATTATGGCACGGAGTTCCAGCAAAGAAATTGATAAAAATTTAATTACTAATATTGTTTGTATCCTTTCTAGTACATTTTTTATAGTACCACCATTTGCAAAACGATTCGTTTAATTACTTCTATAAACATCTACTACTACTACAACGATAAATATCAAGACTTCAGAAGATCAAATAAATCGAACAAAACGAAATAAGTCATTAAAAGCAAACAAAAAATCCATAGTAACATAAAACAAATAACATTAGTAGTGGGAAAACATGAAAAAATGAATGAAATGTTAAATGAAAAAAATGAACGACAAAAATATGTAAAAAAAAAACATAATGAACAAAATCTCGTACCATTGACACAAAAAGTTGTTGGAAGAAAATAATATAAACAAAGCAAGACTGACAAATAAAGAAGCGCAAAAAAAACGACAAATAGCACAAACTAGACCTCAGAATCTGGTTCACTACATTGAACAACACTTTGTCTGTTTTATCTACCATAGCTAACTTCCGCTTAACCACTGTACCAGCACTAACACCCGTATCTAGCTATGCGGCGACATGCGACTGTCATAAATTCCCTCCCTACTTCCCCTTTCCCATTCCCCATTCCATACCATATTGTGCCACCGTATGGGCTTCCTTTCTTACAGCGCTGCAAGAAAGTGCTCAAGTTCACGGGCGTCACTTGTCAACGGTGCTGGTGGCCAAGGAAGGAAGAAAGAGGAGGAAAAAACTGCTTTCTATGCAACACGACGCCACCAGGACAAGGGGCCATGGTGTGATTGTCGTTAGCTTCCTTTTAAATGGACGCTAAAATAGTCTCACATTTCGCTCCTCCTTCGGGTTGCACTCACGACGAAATTGTGAGTTTGCAAATAAATACTGTAGAGTTTCACTTTGAAGTACGATGCAAGGTTCGCCTTCAACCGTTGCCAACGAAAAATTTTGGAAAGTAATAAAACTCATCTGGCACCGTCGAACTGGCAATTTTCCTCGGGAAAGGGTCACCAACCAACAGGAAGTTCTTCGCATCGTAAAACGAGTTGCCCTCTGGCTTCATTAATGCGTACTATATTTAAACACGCCAGTCACACGACTCAGTAGTAACACACATTTTGGGGATTTTTTGTTGTTATTATTTTTCTATAGAAACACATGTTTATGAAATTCTAACAAAGTAAAAAAAAACATCGACAACCGCCTTTATCTCCATTGGGAAGGGCAGGTTCAGTGCGAAGGTCGGTTACCTCGGTTGAAGTCGGCGTGCATCAACGCGCCCCGAACCATATGGCCCACCCGTTTTCCCGATGGGGCGAAGGGGTAGCCAGATTGCGCCATTTTGGCTGTCCATGTGTCAAACTCAAGGTTGGAGTCTGCTCGCTAGTAATGTGTTGAAATTTTTATCGATTAATCGATGGATAACTACTAGCGGCGCCTAGAGGTAAGGGACCAATGGCGGAGAAGAAAGTTTGTTAGTATTGCGCGCTTTGCCCTCTCTCTCCTTTTCTAGGTTAATGCGCGTCATTCGAGGGTTTGGAAAATTGGCTGGGAAAACCTTTATCCATGATGCTGTTACATGATCCTACTACTGTCGGAAGAGTTTAATGTGAATAGTTTAGAGTTTTTTAAAAATATGTTTTTTTAAATAAAGAATAGTCCTTTTCTGTAGGATTTGAAGTCCTAAAAACTGTTTACTTCGTTTCTAAAGCATGTCGTTAATTAAATTAAATGAAATCGTCGGTTTTTTTCAAAAGAAATCCGCAGCACAACACAACCAACTTTTCTCATACTCATTTATCTAATAATTGAACAGCAATATAATCCACTAAAATGCGATAAAATATACCCCACAATGATGACTCGTTCCCCTCGCCTCTAACCTAGTTCCCATGCAATTAACAGCAGCAAACAGAGCCAATTTAATTAGCCCAACACCTACCCTCACCCACAATCCCTTTATCTTACGCTCGCCCCAAACAATCGTCTAACAAACACCGAGTTCAATTCGCATTACCTTCCCCGATCTCGATTGCGATCTGTCGCGGGGGTATTTTTCAAAATATTATGTCGCATACCCTACTAACCTACACACACAAAGACAGAAACTCCTACCACAACGATCATTGGAAACATCTGTTTGCAAAAACGCCGAGCACTACGGTGCACGACAAAACGGGGTTTTAGGGGTTAAAAATAACGTTACGAGTTGCGGCCCCAGGTAGCAGGTTCAGCGTAGATGGAGGTGTCAATGGAAGAATTATTTTAGCAAAAAAGGGCCCCACGGGTGGTGGAGCTTAGAACGATAAATTCTTCCCTGTTTTTCGACGGCGCGACATGTGGCAGTCCCCACAAAAGCATTCCTAACGCGATTGTGAATATTAATGTGTTTTGTGTGGCTTTGCAGGGTAAACATTTGCAAGCAACAGTTCGGGTTTTGTTTTAACATAACAACATGTAAATTCTGTACAGCAAAAATATGATTAAACCGTCAAACTGTAAGCATTTTTAATTTAAAAACATTAATTAGGGAAAAGTTCATGGAGACGCCCAGTACTTTCTTTGTCACCAGCTCGAAGAAAAAAAAAACAAACAAAACGCACGCTACTAAGCTCACACTTCTCATGTAGAATGTATTTCAAATCCATAAATACAACTTTATTTTGTAACAAAATAACTAAATAATTAAGAAAAGCAAAAAAAAAACACACTTTAACGACGCTGAGAATAACATGAATATCAAATGCGCCTAGCGCGGGTATTTTAAGGAGCTTTAAAATTTGTTCGATTCACTTTGCCAACCGTCTGCCGTACGATCGGCGATGGCGCGTAAAGGTAACGGACGATTGCAATACGATAACAACGAGACACGGAGCTTAAAATTGTGATGTGTGTTAGACACTTAATGTATGCTGTAATGTGTTTTTAAGAAGGAATTTTCTTACACGCTGTAGGAAACGATTTTTCCCATAAAGGCAATTAAGTTACTTTATCATCTTGTGTTTGCAAATCTAAATTTTTAACGTGTTTCTAGCCACACTTTGTTGTAAAGAAAATTAAGGTTGAAATAAGATAATAACCTAAACTTAAGGAGATAGATGCCCTGATACAGCTGCGTCGCTTTAAAGGTACAACAATTTCGAGTGAAAGGCGCTTCCGTGAGAGCGGAGGGAAAGGAAAATGCATTGACGGGAGCGTTGCGTTGATGAAATGGTGTGCGTACGTGCGCCGCCCGTGTGGACATTTACGAGTACAGCGTCTTTTCGACCCACTCGTCCATGCTGAACGTGGCCTGGTTCGTACCGTCGGTATCACGCTCGCGGAAGATTTCTGTACGTCGGACGTAGGGAGGTAAGTAGTTGTGCAGAAGGGAAATGATATCAATTAATCGAATATAAAGGGCTACAGAAAACGCTCAGCTCGAGCACACACACTTACCGATCATCGTCTTTATCTTGACCGCACACATGATGAAATCGTCGAACGGTATCGATCCGCTGCGCGACCCGTACCGATGCACCAGCGCGTTCAGGATGCGATTGTTCAGATGGTAGCCGGCGGAGTTGAGCGCTTCGCGCAGCTGGAACGCACTCAGCCGACCGGAACCCTCCGTGTCGTACAGCTTGAACACGGCCTTCCATTTGGCGATGTCGGTCAGCAGCTGCTGGAACTCCTCGAAGCCGAGCTTGCCGGTGTGATCCACATCCAGCATGGCCACCATCGCGCGGCACACGTCCTTCGAGAAGCCCTCCGATGAGATGTTATCTGTTGTGTTTGCGCGAGGGAAGAAACAAAACAAAGGAGCAATTAGTACGGCGTTTCGAAGGGGCGATCACAAAACAACCCATTGAGAAGCTACTAGAGTAAAGGGGGCAGAAATCTATGGGATTGATCACGCCGGAAGTGGCCACTCGTTGCTGAACTGGGGAAGATCGCTAGATCGTGCTAGAGACAGTGAGTGCCGATGTGCCTGTAGAGAACGCTAGAAGGGGATTAATGGAACATTACAAGATGGATTGTACACAGCAGGATTCTATAATTGAGTTCAACTAGGCAAAAAGTTTACTGGGGAAAATACCATTTTTCCATTTGAGAAGGTGTTTGGGTTTAAAACTCTTTTAAACATTATAACAAGCATGCTTAAAACACAGTTCAGTGAAAGATGCTTGCGCCATTTCTAACGTTTTTCTTCCTTATTAAATTAATTTATCAAATTTAGATTCCCTGGGGAAGTGTAATTGTTTAAGAAAATTTGTATCCAAATTTATTATTTTAAACTGAATCTAGCAATAAGCATCTTTTTCTTTTTTCAGTACAATTCAACGAGCGAGTAACGGGAAAGGTAAAACTGCACCATCGAACGGTGAACTGCTACTGCTAAGTTTACCTGCCAAACACAGCACATTCGCAAACAGTGCGTATATTTTTTTCGATTTCAGCAAACTAATACCCACGCTGCGAGATAAGATGTAAATTCCAAACACCGCCATAGAAATGGTAAAGATAAATCAGGAAAGGAAGGTAAAACAGAATTTGAAGGTTTTGAGAAGCGTCGAGGATCATTTTCTAGCTGTTTGGAGACATAAAACTACCAAGGAAAATTATGTAAATTATAAAATGAAGTTGAATCGTAATTATTTAAAATGAAGTTAAATCGTAGAAGTATTATAAATAAACAAGTTTCCTTATAACCTGATAAACAATTATAAATAAACAAGTTTCCTTATAACCTGACTCATCATTTTTCAACAAGTTGCTGTAGCGGAAGTTATCTTAAGTTGTATGTTATATATACTTTTTTTATTTCAGTAGTGACGGCCAGGCCGTATCGCTATGTTATATATAAAGTATCGACCAGCTTTTATATGGAGTCTTTCAAATCGATAGAACTGTTAAAATGAGGCAAACATATGTCAATACTAATTCATCCTACTGATATGTCGAAAATCTTATTAAATGCTGATTGTTCTTTTAAAATACTAAAAAAAAGTTTCACTTAGTAACACTGATTACGAACGAATAGCAAAACAAGGTGAAGGTTCAGTTTAAAAGTTGTTTCAAGTAAAATACAAAAAATATATTCGCTATGTAAACCAATTATTATTTCGAATGCCCAACCTCTTCTTCCATTAAAACATTTGATAAAAAAGAATTAAAGCAGAGTCAGATCGCTTCCAAAGCCAATTCCACAATTGGATTAAAAACTAATAAAACTTAAGGTTGTATATCTCGATAATAGTGTAATCATCTCGTATACCTCTCTCTTAAATTTTAGTAAAAGAAACAATGTAGTAAAAAAGTAAAACCACATCGAAAATATAACAACTTTCCTGATCAGCCTGGCATGCCCTGCCTCCCGTGCTCTATAAATAGCTTCAACTATCCACAACAATAAATGCTTCCTACACACACCACCTGACACTTTTGGTCAGGTCCGCACCACATTTGTGCCTCAAACCATAAATTTCGATTGCAATACACAAAGCAGATACACCCCTTGTCACGGTCAAGGGTAAAAGCAGTGTATTTGTTCAGTGCAAAGCACACGTACACACACGTTAAAAGAAAAAAGACATTTACACGAAACAAAAAGCGGTGTAAAAAGAAAAAAATACACACACACACACGTACAAAAGCATAAAATTTGTTAGTAGCAATTCTGAAAACAAAAAACAAAATTCCGATTGAAAGTAATGCCATACTTGCGGTGCAGCTTTTGTGCGCTTATTTGACACAGTAACTGTAAAAGGCGCACATCCCAAGCACTGCAAGCGGTCCCAGTAACGATAACCTATCTAACCTTCTCTAATAGCTTTAGAATATTTGTAAATCTTAAAGAAGAGTTTTTGATAATAAATAACTTTGCTGTCCAATAATCGTACAATAATTCACTAGCCTTCTTTTAATCTTTAAATCTGAATTAATTTTTTCTCCTTTAGTTGGGCTTTTGACCTCTCCTAGAAACCACGAGCTTTCCCTTTCTATCTGTTTTCCTAAAAACGCAAAAACACACCCATAAAAGCTCACCGAAGACATCGCCTAATGGAGTAGTGGAAATAGAAACGAAACAGTATACACTAAATTGCATTTACTCTCACCATGCAGCGGCTGGTTCGGTACGATTTGACTTTCCAAATTGGCCGGCCCGGAAGGATGCGTGCCACCGCCGCCGCCGCCGTCACCATCGCCGCCACCCAGGACGCCCTTGCAGCACATGTTCAGCAGCATGCTCAGCAGATCCTCGATACCGCCCGGACCGGCTCCCGGGCCGGCTTCCGCGTTCTGTTGCGATGCGTACGTTCGGTTCAGCCCGTTCAGCGAGGAAGTTTTCGGTAAATCTACAGAACCAACGTGCGGATACGGTCACGCGATGCGACGCGTGTGTCGTCGATTAAAAGGCGCCGAAAAAGAAGTTTTCGTTGATTCGTTGTTTTGTTGGTCATGCGCGGCCCGCGGTTGGAAGATTAATCAACGCAATCAAACCGAACGCGGTTACGATGGCCGTTGTGGGTGGGTGGTGGGAGGGAGGTTGTTTTCGATTCCGACGGGTGCAAACACACATACCACCACGAATAACATATTGTTAGGTGATGAGAGGGGTTTGAAGGAAGGATGGGTGTTGATGGTGTTAGATGTTAAGTGAAACGTTCGATTAGTTTGCGTTGGATACGAAACGGGACATGGGGGGTAAGAAAGATGTTTATGATATACGATTACAAGAAGTGCAACACAGGAATAAAAAAGAAAAGAACACATAACAGTATGAGAAACCGTCGGGAACAGAACTATCTCTAAACAAGGATAGTTAATATCTATTCCTCATGCTCAAAAATTGTAAGAACTCACTCAATTAAAGGTTAATATAATGTGTCTCAGTAAATCTAGGTACAAATAGAATCGTGTGAGCTATAACTATGATCTTATTTCCTTTTTATATTCTCTTTCATATAGTTTTGCAGGTCTGCATAACATCACGCTTTTATGCCAAAAATTGTTTTTTTTTTTATCAGAATTGTAAAAATTGACATCAGCACAGTGAATATTTGGACCCTTTTCTAGACTTTTTCTAAAGTTTTAATTGAGTTTGATACATTAGTATGTTCTTTACTTTGGATTAAGAACGGCTTACTACTTCAATTTTTACTAAGGAACTCAGGTTAAAAATATTGAATCATTAATCAAAGAGTATACAGGGATGTTCTGGATTAGGTGTAATAGGCCTCATATCTCATTAAAACTGGTAGCACCGGCAGAAATATAACTTAACAGTTTAGAACGTTAACAACAATATATACTAAACTTAAATATAATGAAAAGTCTCGTAATAACTGTCAAATGGCGTCAAAAACTTGCTTAGGATTACTGGGACACACTATATTAAAACCCCGCTTAAGTCATTTCGCAAGCTAAAGTTAAAGGGAGAAATATAACTAATTATCTTATTGCAAGATTGATTGATTGTTAACTTAATCAACTATTTAATTTATAATTATTCTAATAACTTTTTCTGGTAAAAATATTACCCTAACGCAACTAGCACAAATAGACACAGAAGTTAATTATAGTTCAAGAGACGTATACTGTTTTAATAAACGTGTAATAATGATAACAACGATATTTCCAGCACAATGATAATGAATTGACAAGAGAACATATTTTAGCTGAAACCCTTTTGATGTTTGCTACATACGTTACTATTCTACATAAATACCTTTAGTATCATCGCAAGAGTTACGGACACAATCATAAAGTTATATTTACTACTACGCTAAACTATCTTAAAGACTATGTTAAATGTAATAAATATGTGCCTTAATATGTGTATATGCTAGTGATAATTCACTTCAATTTCGTATTTAACAAGAGATCGAACTTTAATTAGCCGTGAAGATTACTTTAACAGTTTTTGGACAACTAAATGACGTAGTTCAACAGAAACACCGTATACTATCATCATGCGATAAACCAAAATTCAACATCCCCATTTTAAATTACACAAACGTTACGCAAACACCAGATCGGTGCATGGAGTAAACTATCGAAGGAACGGAGATTTTGGAGAGGGCAGGATATAAGGCAAAGAGTATCGACCCGATTTGTTTGGTTCATTCCATACCGGAGCGAAGGAAGACACTTACCATCACGGAAGGAATGATCGAGAATGCGCTTCAGCTCGACCCAATCGACCTCACCGTCCGCACCGGCAACGTCCAGAAACAGACGCTCCATGGCTTGCCGTTGCGGTGACGGTTGGACGTATCCGGGTACATCGGGCGCAATCTGAAAGCAAATGAGAAAGTGTTTATTTAGTACACGCTTTTCCTGCTCTCACTCTCTTTAAACTTACCCGATCATCGATGTCACCGACGCCGACATTTTCATCATTTTCCTCCATACTGTTGGCCGTTTCGGAGAACACGCGAATGATGAACTCGCCCTCCTCGTTCGGCTCGAACGTCGACGGTACGATCACGTACGTACCGGGCGGCAGCTTGAACCGACAGCTCACCTCACGCAGATTAATAAACGCAGGCGACCGGGCTGCCGACGCATTGTACTTGAAGAAGTTCATCTTCAGCGGTTTCTGTGCGAGATCGCGCTCCGTCACGCGGTACACGGCGAACCCGATCGTCAAACACTCCACGCCCATGTTGCGCCGGGAGCGACGGTTCTTCTGCAGCAGCGCGATAATCACCGTACAGTTGCCCTCCTCATCGTCCTCGTCCGGATCCTCCAGCCGGATCACGTACTGTGGGTTGTGCCAGAACGTGTCGAGATAGTTGCGGCACCCACCCGCCGTACTGCCAACCGCCCACTCGCCCTCAAACATCGACATCTCCCAGCGGATCTTGCCGCGCGTGAACTCGTCGTCGCTCAGCGAGTCCGGACTCAAGTTACAGATCTCCATACGATCGAAGTAGCGCGTAAAGTCCCGGTACGACATCCAGAACTCCCCGTCGTGGTCAAAGTTCAGTCCGAGCTCCTGCTTCTGCTCGTCCGGGATATAGCGCCACTCGGGCGACTTGTCGCTCCACGGTCCATTCCATTCCGCCTCGTTACCCCACGGGTTGCGTAGCCTAATCAGCGGTATCTTGCCCGATCGCCCGGGTGTCTCAATGTCCACCAGCTGTATCTTCGTGATCGAGTACGCGTGGCCCCGAATCAGTCCCTCGGGCGTTTCCGCCTCCAGTACGTGCGGGTCCGCCTCGATGCTGCAGCCAAACATGGAGTTTCGCTTGAAACCCTTCTCGATGATCTCAAACAGATTCGGTGGCGTTTGGTCCTTCAGGTCGTACATTTCCGCCACGCCGCCAGTAAAGTCCTCCATCGCTTCGCACGTGGTGCCACCGCGCAGCGATTCGTACGAACCGTGCAGCTTGGCGTACGCCTTCTCCAGCAGTGCGCTCCAGAACTCGTTCTGCTCAGACGAGCGCATGTAGATCAGCTGCCCCCGGTACGTTGGCAGTCGGTCGTCGATCACCACATCGACCCACTTGCCGTACTGCCAGAAGCGGAAGTGAAACACGCCTGCGTACCCATCCTCGAAGCTGTTGTCCTCCGGCACGACACGAAGGAACATCTTGTGGTCCTGCGTCAGGTTGGCACAGGCGGCCAGCAGCCAGCAATCGCCCAGCTCGCCCTGCTGCACGTCGAACCGCGAGAAGCCTTCGACGAAGAACTCGGGCGCGTCACAAATTTCGTGCGGACGCAACCATTCGTAGTGCCGGTCGGGGCGCTTGGAGTACATCAGCGAGGAGGCGGTCGCCGGGAACTCGGGATCCTCGAACAGTGTACCATTATCGAGGCACTGTTGGCGAATCTGGTAGAAGTCTTGCACATCGAAGCTGGACCGTTGACCACTGTTGCGATCGCCAAGCTGTGAAGAAGAAGTGAATGTGTGAGTGAAGAAGAGAATAAATTAATCAGTAATCAGGACATAATAAGATTTTTTTAATCAAATCCAATGAATCCAATCGAATCGACTTTAACCAACAATTCTAACCCGACACACATGGTTCCTATATCGTTTGCTTATTGAAGAAGTACGAGGTAATCGACGACAGTGTACGGGACAGTGCCGGAAACTTGCTCTGTGATAACGATCGTAGTGATAATGATGGTGATGGTGACGGTGTCTATGGCACTGATGCTTTTCAGAGTGGAGCATCGTCGCGACTTTACACACAAAACTGTTAACGCCATGCCTTACAAGGAGTCTACACAAAACTCTTTTGTCCATACCCTCGATCCCACTCCATCAATATCCCGCTGAGAAGTGCATTAGAATCCCGCCGAGCATTAATAACGGTAAGCCTTTCCATTAAATCCATTTCTTGACCTACATCCTCCCTCAAGGGTGCCGACTGGGACAATATCCTTTCTCAGGTTTACCTCCGCTGTGACATCCTTAAACTTGTTCCGTCGTCGACGACCGTGACGCCCGAAGCGAGGCAACACTTCCGCCACATTCAGTATGCGCCCTTCCACAACGCTCTGCAGCGTGCCAGCCCGCTTTTCATTGCCATGCTTTCTCTCCGCCCCGGGGGAAAGATCCGTATCCTTTACCGGGGCGGCACACTCCTGTCGGCTAACGACACCGACCCGACACGTTTTATCACCCATAAGAGAGATTAGCTTTATCGGGTTAAGCATATAGTTAAGCTATTTTGCGCACAACCGAGCTTCACTATGCACGAGGATCCTTTTCGAAACGCGTCCACATTGCAAGCTGCAACGAAACTGGACTGCTGCAGCCAGCAGGAGTTACCAGCGCCAATCACATTTTCTGACAACCGTTGGAAACGAGGTCGCCGTTTGGCAGGAGCCTGTTTGGTTGTCTTCGTAACACAGTGCGATAGAGATAGTTTTATCGAGTTGCAGCGTAATCGATAAGGAGGCAGAAGACCTATTCTTTTTCGCTGTGAGGTAGGGATTTATGCAACAATTTCTTCGATTTGGAAAATGGATAGCGAGCGAGGTGAGTGTTTTTAAAGGGAGACGCGAGAGGCCGGGAAAACTTTAGCAATTAAAACCTCAAAGTAGAGAGATTGGAGGAGGAAAAGAAAAGTTGTGTTTTCCACTGGGAAGTTTGCAGGCGAGGTGTTGTATTAGCTTGTCCATGCACACGCTTATGGAAAAACAGTAATTTTAACTTATTAAATAAACACCCATTTTAAGCATGTGTTCGCGTCTCCTAACATTAAATACTGTCTTACGCGGTAATCATGCAACAAGCAGTGATTAATTAATTAACACAATTGTCTACAATCTCCGGACGGTAGGTGATAAAGTTATAACACTAGCATGTATGCTACATGTCCTGTGGTGGGTTACGTATTCAGTTAATAAAGCATTTCAAAATGCTAATTTCCCTTTTCATGTGTAGAAAGTTTGCAGCAAAGATAAGATAATATTTTATCACTTCCCTAGATTGTGCCACTTTTACAGTCAAAGCCGAATAAGGGGCTTCTTTTTTCTTTTGATTAAGCGATTTCCATCTATTCTCACTTCTTATACCATAAAGTTTGACTACCGCTGGGCCCGTTGCTGATTCGCTTGACGACTTTATGGCAAGGAAGTACTAAAACCAACTCACTGTTGGTACAAGCTAGTTCCGAGTTCAGTTTTCTTCGACCTTCACACCGTTGCCGGAGGCAAATCGAAACAGTTTTCAGTTTTCCTCCGAAGGCCGTCACGAACAGGTCTTGTTTGTGAGTCGACGTAAGCGACCCTTTACCACTGCGCGTGCGATAGTTACGGTTAGTTTGCATTGGAATGCACATACAAGGTACAACTGTTGGAACAGCAGCAGTTGGATAGCGCGAAGGTGACTGGTTGTGCCCTGGCGCTACTGGCGAGACTTAAAAGCTAATCCGATACTGATGCTGCTACCGTAGCAGCATGGTTGACTGGTTTGTTTAGATTTATCATTTTAACCACACTGTTTGCCTAGTGGCCGCGAAGCCGGTTTCGGTGTTGTTTTCGTGGGAAGATACGCGTGAGAGAGAGAGGCGCATTTATTATGCGCCACTGAACGGGTGACATTGAGAGATCTTTGTGAGATCATAACCTTGTAGCTCTCCCCATACTTACCACTTTCATGTTCTTAATGCTCGGCAGGAAGCGCTTCGTGTCCGTTTCCTTCTTCACGAACATCTCGTTGATCACACTGCCAATGTACTCGGTGGCGGCACTCGTGATTGCCTGACCGGCCGCATCGAACAGCTGCTTGCCGGCCCCGCTCAGGAGGCCCTATTAAGGGGGAGGGGAATAAGTTAAACTGCGTTAAACGACCGGTCGTTTCAATCAGGTGCAGCACATATTTGTCCCGTCCATACCTTTAGCTCATCCATGCTGGGCTGATTGTCTGACCGAAAGCAAAGGGGGAACCGGAGACTATTCTATTCCTTTTGTGACTCCGTGTCTTTGCGATCTCCGTCAAACAAGTGCACTGCTTTTACAAGTCTGTACGCAATATATTAATGTTAAAAAAAATTTTAAAGTGCATTCCTATAAAAATGTTGGTTCTTTGAAAAGTGGTTCTCTTTAAGAACTTCAAAGACTTAAGAAGATGCGATATTATAGACTATCTTCCAAAGGTTAAAAGTAAATTAGTAGACCTAGTAAGGTCTGTGATTCGTATTTCTATAGGCTACTATCGGACTCGTTGGCCGCATAACGCTCCGGATCCACTTTTAAGTAGGAGGATCGTGTAAACGGCATATCAAACTTTTTTTTGGAAATTCTTCGTTTCGTCGAGTACGTGACGAATAATTATATGTTCAATCCACAATTAAAAATTGGCAATGCCTTCTTCACGTAGTTGCTCAAGCACGCTTCATCAAACTCTCTCAACTCAGCTCTTCTTGCTGCATAACACCAATTAACCTGCTTGTTATACACTGTCTGTACTATCTAGTACACACTTCAATAGCTTGTGCGTGATGTTTTCCGTAAATACAAAACGGTGCACTTCAAACTGTGGTCGATGGCCAAACAGACACATCACCAATCACCGTGCGCAAGCCTCTATATACATTTCATATCACTGATTGTTGACCAACAATACACGTCGGCGTCGGGTTCTGAAATCTTTCAGTAGCCGATTCCACTTTATCTTGTGATCGATTGTGAGGTCGCGTGCTTCCACGCGGATAAGAAAACGGTTCCCAGTAATCGTGTTAGTGGGATGGACTTCACATGGAGTATCTTATCTTAATTTACAACGGATTATACATTAATCCCTTCAAAGAAATATCATGATATGGCAATAATTCCAATCTGTCTTGTAAGTCTGTCGTTTATGGTTCATCAATTGTGTATAATAAATTTTTACTGTTTACCAGTGAATTGGAGACAATTTACAATACGTATCAATGGGCTTGCTTGGCTCCAGTAGATCATGCCACTACTGTATGACCAATTCATTCGAAGCGATGATAATTATAACTCCGTGACTCGTGGTGCCTTGTGCACGCACACACCCTGAAGTCAACTCCACACCGTGGTGCGAGAGCAGTGCGAGTGATGAACTAAGGGTGGAAGCATTTCCAGCATACCCCCGGCACTCACGGCATCGATCCACCCACCCTCCTGGCATGTAACTGCCCTGCCCAAACGTGATGCCAGGGGAGGGAAATCGTTTTAACCTTCAACTCCTGGACCATTTACTGGAGGGGAAGCGTGTAGACCTAGGTCGAAAGGTGACACATTTCCGTTTCCGCGATAGCCGAAATTCCCCTAAGGAAGAAAAGAGAGTGTCGAATTTTATGCGTGGCAGTTTAAATGGCTTGTTGTGAATCATTATAAGCTCACACAGGCGTTGTATTGAAAAACGCGACGGAACCAGCCAGACCCCGTGAAAGTGGCAAGTCTTGGCTTTTCTGGGGGGGACGCTTGATGGCTAAAAATAAATTCCACTCTTCAAGACATTTTTATACGCACATGTGAGTTGAGCGTTTTTCACGCTGAGTGTTTGCTTTCAGGGACTAGGGCGTTCTAACCGAACCCAGTAAGAAACAATTTCAACTGTAATCATTCTCGCTTGTTGCCTACCCATAATAACAATTAACATATGCTTGAACAACCCCTTCTAGTGACAGTGATTTGTTTACATGCTGAGCTATCACCAACTCAGCAACAATGCGCTTTCAACAGTAGCCAGCAGCACACTACGTCGGTTGCTACGAGAACTAATATCAAGTTGTCGGGGTAGCATCATCAGTGGCAGCAGTTTATGACACACAATCGCAATACGTTTTGGATTTACTCCAACAACATTCCGCACCGCTGTCGGTGGAACGGGTGACATCATCATTCGCACATCGAGGAACCGCGATTGAGAACGGCATTAGCAGGGGAGGGTAGGCAGCATAGCAAGAAGAAAAAATCCCATAAACGGCTAAGCAGAACGTCATCACATGGTGGAGCTGGAAACGTAATTCACGCACAACGACCGTACGACGCGTTCACAATGCACAATTTCGATAACTCCATTTGCAAGCACAACGTATCACGTTAAACTTAGGTATTTTGTATCGATTTTCATTTACCAAAAACACTTTGACGATGGAAAGACACACTTTTTGTACGGAGCGACTCGCCAAGACGGCGGAGCGAGCAGTAGCTGCCAAACAACAACAGCGCACAACGGACGATTGCTTGCTCGCAGTGGACAAAACTGTAAACCGAGCTGGATTACCCAATGAACATATTGTGGGATGGATGGAAGCATCTAATAAGCGTTCAATAAGGCTTTAGTTAGCGCGTTGTTATCGGACGGGAGAAATCTGTTTTTTAAAGATTGGAATAACATTTTATACGAAATGTGAATACAAAAATTATCAATACCAGAACATAAAATGAGACAAAAATATACAAAAGGCAACATTATAATTTAAAACTGTTTTACAATATTGTTTTTCTGCCCTCGATAATGAAAATATCGAATCAACAGGAATAGAATCAGATATAGATGAATAGCATTTTTATATAATTAATAAGAAAATGGTCATTTCGTTTCAATACAGGAAGCTTTGATACTGGTCTGCTTGCAGTAAAACACTGATAAATTTTGGTTGATCAATTAGTTTTTTCAAGTTTGATATTGTGATACACAAAGCAGATTTTTTTTAATTTACAAGTCCATATTTTTGGTTTGATAATGTTTGTTGAACTCGGTTTTTGCTCTTGAAGTAAATGCGTAGGCCTGTTTGGAAGATGTAATGAATCTCGTTCGGTCTGCTGCCGCCTTTAATACCTCTCTGGTTATTCTCTTATAGGTACACTGAGTCTAAGAAAAATGCCAAAATAGGCATTGATACTACAAGGAATGTTGCGCCACTAAAGAAATTTTTTTTGATGACAATTGATAGAATAACGTAAATTTATAATTCATAAACTTTCAAAGAAATGACTTTCAAATAAAATTGATGCATATATGCTTATAATCTACTACCCGTGAACCCTCTCTTTTATTATGACAATTTACTTGTTAATCTATCTATGGGAAGCATTTTTAGCTGGTATTTTTTTCATATTTATGTCTTTTTAATAAACATAAGTTCAGTAAATTTGTTTTCCTTCCCAATCAGAGAGGATGAAAAGTGTAAAAACTATGTCAACCGACAACAAACCCTAACCGGTTCTACGTGTGATAAGATCCCGGTTCGGATTGTAGATCAAACAAATTATGTAGACATTCTCTACACATACAAAAAAACTCACTAATGTCCTTTGACTTAGTACCAGATTACGAAGACGAGACTAATTAAGTAATTAGTTGTAATTTAGCTCCTTACATTGTAACATATTGATCACAAAGTAGTTGAGTAGTAATCATCTTCAAACTGCCCTTGGGCTTCTGTAAACAGGGGATGGTAGATCGAATAGAACACCTTAGTTTTTGTTCGCTGGGTAGTACACAATGTCAGCTGTGTTGACAAACTTGCGGTACTGCGTAACATTAGGGTGCGTTCTAATGAATGTTAGGGTGAGTTTTCCCCTCGTTGGATACACAGGTAATTTAATATTTGTGTAAGTATGTATTACAAAATATGAGATGATTTAGAATCACACAAAACAACATTTTTAATTTTCTCGATTTTTACAACGCTCAATATGTTCCTTGCTATGATGTCTTTCCATCAGTAGGGGAAACGCATGCGCCTTCGGGTGCAGAGCATACCCAACACAGCGCTTCATATGGTAGGTCTGGTGAGTGTTCTTGAGTACCGGTCGTTAATCACGCTCCATAATTCAAGGTTTTATCACACATTAAAGAGACACTAACGGCATAGTTAAAACGAACATTGTTATCATTTCATTTCACTAATGGAAGAACTATGTATCCAAAAACAACGCAACTACAAGCAAGCAAGCAGATTATCGCTAATATGATTCATACAATTTCAGTTTGCCCTATTATGAATTTTCGCGGCATGTAAGTCACGGGCAAGCGATTTAATTGTTTTCAGATGCAGGAGAAATTTACTGTATCCGGAGCAAAAGAACGGATACTTGAGTCGTCAGTATGTTCTCCAACGGCTAAAAATAGTACTTCCTTGGGCGTACTTTCTTCCAATGCGAAAACCTTCCATCACGAACAGAATAGTGGTAGCTCTGCTCTGTTTATTGCGCTGTCTGCCAATCTCGTTTAAGCCCGTCCCCTTCCCGTATGGTCATCATTTGGCGAAGCGATCATCCCCTTGAACTGAATGTGAAATTTGCAAGACGACAAAGAGAACAAGATCCGCTGGCGGGACGTAAAATACGATCGAGTGTGAAGGACAAATCTTTTACACAAAAATGTTTTTGTCCTCTTGGAACAGTTGTCCTCATAGATCTCCAAAGCCCGAAGATGCAGTCGATTCGATTGTGATTCTTGCTAAATTCTCTCATTTATATTTAACACACTTACCGGCGAGAACATGCCCTCGGCGATCGGGATACTGATGGATTGGAATGGAATTTCTTCGCATGTGGCCGGTGCCGGTTCACCGCCCCGCAACAGTGCGTCCGGAACCGGTGGCGGTAGATCCGGCATGGAATAGTCCATCGGGGAACCGAAAGCCGCAAAGCCCATGGTTGGGTAGGGAAGATGGTTGTTCGAGGGTGGATATCCGGCGCCACTGTCCGGCAGCGGTGGCATCACATTCGGATTCAATCCGTACGAGAGCGACTGTCCGGAGATGGAGGGGTTCAGGCTGGAGTAGCCCGAGGAACCGGGCGTCGGTACGGTTGGCCACTGGGAGGCGGGTGGGGATTGTGCGAACGCGGCCGGATTAATCCAACCGAGCCCGTTCGCATTCCAGTTCTTTGGGTAGTGATAATTTTGATTATAATATGCCATGTTCAAGAGGAAGCTCAAGGACGGTAACGATGGCTAAAAGGGCAAGTTGCCTTATAGGGACGCGACACGAAACCGAACGACGCGTAACCTTCGAAAAAACGCACTCGCGAACGCGTAAACACACGTGATACGGCACGAAACACGCGGAAACGGTACGGAACGGTCGTGCAAAAACCTCACACGAACTCGTGGACACTCTCACGAGCAAAATAAGCAAAACTATGATACACACTGCACTACTGCGTCACAGCAAACTGCTTTGGCACGGTGTTATTTTTATCCTAATCACGCTAATTATTGGCAAGACGCGCACCGAATCGACAAACGCACCGGGGGATAAGGGAGTGTTTTTATCAAAGTATCCACTGACATTAACACTTTAATTTCACTTTAATTCCACAACACACGGAGTAAAGTTTTTTGCCAGCTGGCAGCGTTTGTTTTGTTTTGCGCGTGAGTCACTGAGCGGTACGTCAAATTGGACTGGACTGTGGCAATAAGTGGCTGGGCGCGATCGTGTATCGAAATTTACGTGTATCCGTACCGCGAACTAAACGAAACGAACCCGCTGAGTGTACTGGCGTACGATGGTTGGTTGCGCTTTTGTTTTGTGACGGTGAGTGACTGCCGTAGTGGAGCTAGGGGCAAGTGTGAACCACATTTAGTATTTATTTTCAGTAGAAAAAAAAAAAATGAATCAAATAAGTACAGAAAGCCGAGCCGCTTCTTTTGTACGCTACTCTCTTGCGGCAAGTGAAACTGTTTTAAAAGTGAACATTATTGCTGAAGGTAGCGCACTTGCGCCACATTCCGCTACAGAGGTTGAGATACTCAGCCGAGCACGCTGTAGTGTGATGTGCAAAAGAAACGCGTTTAGAAAAAAACCCACCCCTACGACAAAAAAGGCAATGGTTACTATGCCCACACGCATCACCCGTTAAGAGTGGAGTTTAGCGTCTACCGGTGTGTTACACCGGTTGTTGTGTGTGCATCTCTCATTCGATAAGACAAGGGGTTTCTCCTGTATGCTAATTTAATGATGATGTTTTAACTAAACAGGTGTGTTCCGGGGTGTCGGAAGCGCTTCCGACTGACAAGCCCACGCCCACACTGTTTCGGAGGAGGTGTAGCGAGGAATTCCCAGACGTCACGAGAACCTGCACGAAAGAAAACCCGAAATATTGTCCTTTCCCAAATTACTCAACGGTACCTCAAGGGGTCCGAAATTTCTCACTGACCGTTAACCGGTTTTCAACCTTCGAGCGCAGTCACGCACCGTGTTTGCTCGGTCAAACTATTTCCAACCACACGCGTAGTTGTAGTGCATTCTTTCCACAATGTTTAAGCACATGTTTAGGGGGACAAGAATTGTAGGAATGTTGGAGGCAAAAATATATTTATTTAGTCACCTCTCCGTGCTACAGGTACACCAGTTCGACACATGTTTTTAGAGATCTTTTGCTTGGACATTGGGACATTCCCAGGCCCTAGATCTCATCCTATCTCCTCAGCCGTGCAGTAGCACAATTTTCTCAAGGTTCCTTCAGCAAATATTCGTAGCATATACTCAGCCTCCTGCTGGGGCTTCCAGGTGTGCGGCACTACGACGTATCTTCCCGGTGGAAGCGCATAGCGCTTCACAATTTCACGCGATGTTTCAAAATTTGCGTCGGTTTCGACTGGGACGACATTCTCGAAGAACGATTTCGGTAAGGATTGATTTCCGATCAGTACATGGTCGGGAATGGGGAAGATTAGTAGTCTTAGTGATAGAAAGCTAGTTCCTGCCGCACGGTGATGCTTCTGCATTAGTCCAACTGTGAGGCTAACACGTTGATTAGACCCAGTTCCTTCCCTTCCTGATAGCATCATGTAGAATTGAGGATTTCTCCAGAAACTCTTTACGTCCGATCCACCGGCCGTGCTGCCACGCCTCCACTCTCCCATCTCGATAACCATTTCCCAAGGGAAGCGTACCCTCAGATCCTCACCCATGTCTCCCGGACACTGGTAGCACACACTGATATCATCAAAGTACTTGACAAAATCTTCAAAACTCATCCAAAACTCGCCATCCTCCCGGACAATGTTCAGTTCCGCCATCTTCTCGTCCCGCACCATGATCCACTCGAGCGAGTTATCACCCCAGGCACCGCTCCACTCACCACTGCCCCAGGGATTGCGCACGCAAATCAACCGCACGTCGGCCGTGTTTCCATCGCCAAAGTCTAGCATGTGCCGGGCTGCATCAAGGCGAGTCACCTTCGTCACGGAATACTCGTGCTTTGGCACCAAGCTA
The DNA here is from genome assembly GCA_000349105.1 of Anopheles epiroticus. Lineage (NCBI taxonomy): Eukaryota > Metazoa > Arthropoda > Insecta > Diptera > Culicidae > Anopheles > Anopheles epiroticus. The sequence goes on from KB670836.1 coordinate 248,116, forward strand.
ACCGATTGCACCACTCCACTCTCATCCGCATTGATCCCAGCTGTGATGAACGATCTGCGGGCAAGATTCATTTCCAGCCGGTCGAACAAATCATCTGGTTCGTTGCCTTTCAGCCTGTAAAACTCCGTGATGCCACCGGTAAGATCCACCATACCTTCGCGTCCCGTTCCACCGTCCAGCGCATCGTAGGAACCGTGCAGCTTGGCGTACGCTTTCTCCAGCAGTGCGCCCCAGAACTCGTCCTCTGTGGAGGAACTGATGAAGAGGAGCTCGTTTTGCATGCTCACTGGCAACCGATCGTCCACCAGCACCTCGACCCACTGTCCATACTGCCAGAAGTAAAAGTGAAACAGTCCGGCATACTGATCGCTCCCGAAGTCATGGTTGTCCCGTGGCACAACGCGCTCGAACAGTTCCGGGTGGGAGGTTAGTGTGGCACAGGACGATATGAACCAACAGTTACCGATAATCCCCTGTCGCACATCGAACCGTGAGTAGCCTTCGGTGACGAACTTTGGGTCGGGTACAATCTCTCCAGGTCTTTTCCATTGGATTTGACGCTCCCCGTTCTGGGGTGGGTTGGATCGATAGAGCGAGAAATCGTTTGCTGGAAAATCAGGATCTTCGAAAAGGATGCCTTTAGCTAAACATTGTTCACGAAGGGTATGGAAATCGTTCGATGTGGGTCGATTCTGTTAATTAATAATAAAGGTAATGATCGAAAGTTTGTTGAAAGATAAAACCATTACCTCTTGGAGTATATCAAATCCAGATCGCGATTTCGTATCACTGCAATCGTCATCACTTTCAGTCCAGTGATCACCATCAATATCCTCCGACTTTGACCACCATCTAATGTAAAACATTGCACGAACTGGCACAACGTGTCGTGATGGTTTGAAATTCCTCGAGCAACACCTTTAAGCCGACTAACCCGATTCCGTACTGTATGGACGCTTATTTAAGCATCGGATACCCGTCCGCCTTATCTTCTCGCTTGCCTTCATTAAGCAAACAGCCAGTAAAAGCTTGTTTCGCTTTTTTTACGCTTCTTTACCGACCTCTCCAATCACTTTGGGAGGGGGTAATCTACCGCAGCTCGCAAACTCAAACTCGTTTCGCACGCTTCATTTTAGTGAGTTAGAAGGCTTGTCTCGCGGGAGGAAGGGCAAGCAGAGCTACTGGAGAATGTAGAACTACCGACAGATGCACGGTGGACAGTAAACTTATTCCAGCACACTGGGTAAATCCTACAGTGTTTCTAATTTGGAACAAAATTGTCGTCTAACGATTGAGTCTAACGACGGTGAGGGAAGGAACCCCGTGAGTCATGATTACGGCGTTTGGGTGAACGTTGGTGGGAAACTCCCGTGTCGCGATCGAATTTCGAAAGGAAGATAAACATGAAAGGAAATTGGTTTTTGTTTAAATATTTCTAAAATCTCATAATTTTACTCGCCTCTACTCCACCTGCCTTCAGGAGGTGCTAGGGTAGATGTAGACTGCATTGCCGAAGCTAGAACTCTGGAACCTGGAGAATGCCTGAATATGAATAGCCACACAGTTGGAACTCAGTAGTTGAATGCTAATTAGCTGGATGCTCGACATTTAAATAAATTAAAATGCTTACAAAAGATCCTTGAACATACCATGTTGTTTGAAAATGCAATCGCAATCTAATAACTGAAGTTCAATTACTTGCAAGTATTGTGTGAAATACACACCAAACCAAAGTAACGAAGTTTACCCAAGGTAACGAAGTTTAACCAAAGTAATGAAGTTAAACCAAAGTAACGAAAAAATAGAACTTTCAGACTTTAAAATTAAATAGATTTTTTTTTCTAGACTTAAATTAATTTGTTCTGCGATATTTGATTAGTAAATCCTTTACGGATATACAGTGCTCCACAAGAAAAAGAGTTATTGCAAAATTCGATATTTATAAATGCTCAATTTAAAACATTCACAGCCACTTAGGCCGTCCACATGGACAGAGGAGGCGTGGTAGGCCCAAGCTGAGGTGGGAAGATGGCGTTGAGGCATCCGCCATTAAGGCAGGGATAACGGACTGGCAGACGACGGCGCGAAACCGTGAGCGGTTTCGGAGTTTGTTGCAGCAGGCCAAGACCGCGAAGCGGTTGTAGCACCCGATAAGTAAATAAGTAAAACATTCACCAGATAACTAGATTTTTTGTGATCTCTAGATATTTCTAATAAAACGTCCAAATCCAATGCTGTGCAAGCAATAGAAATTCAAATGGCAATTTTTACGATAAACACGTTGCCTTGAATCGCAGTAAGCCTTGATTAAATGTTCTTGGACTTTGATTCATGTTCACTCGAATACTTCCCTCGTGATCGACACAAATTTGAAAGCTTTTCCCGCAATAATAATCAATTCAACGCAAAGGAGCTTTTCACATTCACGGTTTGTTTGTCATTATTTGTTTATTAGTCAGTTATGATAAGATTCCTTACAACATTCGCTTTCTCCTGCTCCTTCTTCATTGGTGAGCGGTGTCCTTCTGTTTGAATGGAGGGGGGCGGGTGGTGGGGCGGGGTGGAGTTTCGGCATAATGTATGTACGACTATTATCTGGTGTTTCTGAAAGTGTGCTTGTCTGCTGTCAGCTGGTGTGAGCGTGAGTGCATATTAGTCTATCTTCCGTTTTAAATCATCCTTTTTTTGCACTTTCACAATTCCTGTACCGTACCGTATTAACAGTGTGTGTGTGTTTTGTGTAACATTGATGTAAATGAGTTTTTCGTACTTTAAACATTTGCTCGTATTTGTGTTTTTTCACTTTCATTTCATTAGCTTTTAGACAATGAATTTTCCTACTCCCATTCCATTTTTCCCGCACTCCATGTGTGTTCAATCAGACACTCAGTCAATTTCCTACTAGTAGTGGTTGCTTTCTGTGTATGTTTTCGTGTTTATCTATGTTGGTTTCGTATGTGTTCGTTTTGTTGTCTTTCAGTTGGTTTCCTCCGCTTTTTTTTAGGGTTTTCACTTTTACTCTTCTTTTTTTTTTACATAAATATCAATAAATAAATAACATTAATATTTTTTCCCGCCATGCGCTGTGTTCCTTTCCTTTCAGTTACGATCACTTTTCCATAATTTTTCCTCCTCTTCTACCTTTTTCACACCCCATTACACCCTCTGCAAACAAATGCATGCATGCAATGCGGAGGACCAAAGGGAGGGGAGGGACTTGTTTTTTGTTCTCTTTTGTTTTTAGTTACATACGTTTTATTTAGACGGTATTTTTGTTTGTGTGTTTTTATACTTCTTGCTGTTCTTCTTGTCTCTTTTGTTATTCGCTACAACGTGAGCATAAAAGCTGTGCGAAACGAAATCCTAGCACGACAGCCCTCTGTCCCCTCTGTCTGACAGCCACGACAGCCCCTTTGACAACGAATCCTTTTTAACGTGAGTTGTTGGAGTTATTTTTTCGCATTTTTCTGTAAAGATTTCTCACTTACCCTTTCATTCCTGTTTACTACTTCACCGTGCTCCTGTTAAGCGTTCCTTTCTTCCTGCCATTTCCTTGTTTTCGTTCCTTTTTCTGAATTCCTTTCGAGTTGTATGTAAGTATATGTGTTTTTGTTTGCGTGTGCCTTGTTTGTGATTTTTTTGTTTGTTTTACAATGTTCCACTAAATTATTATATATGTACACATAATTCATTAAAGCATGTTTTCACTGTCACATTGGATCCGTCGACTGGTATGTTTTATCTCTCCATTTTTATCTTCCTCTCCCTCTCTCTCTTTTTCTCTATTCCTTTGTAGTCAAAGTTTTCTTTTGTTCTTGTGTTTAAATTGTGTATGTATATATTTCGGTTTGCTTTAACATTTCTATCGGCAAAACTTCGTACCCTTTGTGTTTCTTTCAAATCATGTTATTTCTTAGTTTTGTTTTACACAAACGGTTAGCTTCATACGTTTTCTTACCCTAAAACACACACACATTCGCACTGTTATACACTGTCGTTTGGCTGCTTTTTTCCCACTACACGCTTTGCATTTTCAATGGGAGCCATGTACGGTTCTATCGTTTAGGATACCTTGTTAGTGTTCTCTCGGTTTGGTTACATATAAAGTGTTTGTCTGTCTGTTTGTTTGTTCTGCTGGTTTCTTCACTAACTCATCGCTGTGCCACATTGTCTGGCATAAAAGTAACAAGCACGACTTTTTCTTTTTTTTCATATAGTTTTGCTCTCGCTCTCCCTTTGTTCGAGATACATTAAATGTTCTCCTGCGTTTCGTGTGTCCCGAATTTTGTTGTTTTCTAATGTATAAAAATAAATATAATTTTATTTTGTCACCTTTTCTCTCTTGCCCTTTTGTAGCGTTCTTTTTACATATATATATTTTCTTTAACGTGGTTTGCTTGCTCTCACCAACTAGTTTTTCAAACTCTTTCGAATGGTCTTTTCTGTGTTTTATTTTGCTCTTGCTCGCTTAGCTGAGCCAAATCACGCTGCATCAGTTCGGTATGTTCAACGGTTCAAAATGATTTCTAAACGGTCTTACACATTCTGTACACTACAGAGACATATTCCAGCGCAAACAGCGAGCTACCATTCCTTGAAAAATTAAAAGTATGTTTTTGAAGATATTATTTTCCAAGTTTTTGTCTAATTTTACTCAACAAAAAACGGGTCGTTTTAGGAAATCATTTCCATTTTTTTTGGATTCACCATCTTACAGACGCTTAATTAACTGTGTGTTGTTTTTGTGTGTGAATAGTGTTCGAATATATAGTTACTTATTTCGTGCGTAGAGACACACTTCGGGACACTTTGGGACATCACATCGCCTATCCGATGTGTATAATAGTATCGACCCTCTTACTGCTACAGCTTGAATACGAAAAAAGCGTCCTGTTCTAAAGCATCTTTCCCAACGGCATGCTCTTATTGGGGAGGGGTCTTGAGAGAGGACGAATGAATGAAGGGAAAGATTGGATAAGGAAGGGGGACTTGGGGACACCGCGGGAGACAGTACAAACGTAGATAACACTCATTTACATCCATAGTTTTTTTTTGGGGGGGAGGGGGAGGGAAACTGCAACATTAGCCGCATGCAAGTGGTAGTGCCATTAAGTTTAATATTTATTTTATACTTCATCTCACATGCTCCTCACCTATCTTCGGGTGAGAGTATCTTGCGAAGCCCGCTGTAATAAACACCTAACACGCACCCATACATTACACATACACACACACACTCACGTTCGCACTTTACTCTTATTTTTCAATTAATATATGTCGGTAGAGTTACTTTGTATACATTAAAAAACATGTCTCTTGTCCAAATCCTCAATGCTTTCCATCTCGGTCACTCCCTTTTCTTCCCTTTCCTCAGTGTGTTTGTTTCATTTTTTGTATTTATGTGTGTGTGTGACTGTGCGTAATTTCTTCATCTCTCCTTCCCATGCTTTTATCCATTTTCCCCCTTCCCGTGCAATTGCACCTTAATGGAGACGGGAGGGGGCACGATTTACAAACTGATTATCCTGTACAATTCTATCAAAATTAATCTGCAATGTTCAATGTGTGTACAAAGGTTACATTTATTGTTTACTTGTTTATCATTATGATTTGTTATATTATTATTTTGGTTTTGCGTACACCCGATTACGGCCCGATGCGCACACCGGTACGTTCCCCTAGCAGGCTTCACGCCCTTTACGTTTTGAGCGGATCATTAAAAGAGCGGTGGCTCCCTCTGGTGAGCATGCACGTTTACAGCTACGGTTTGGCATCTGGAGAATTCCTCAAAACCATCTAGACAATCGGGTGTAGGTTGCTAGGCGGTAATGTGTTTTTTTTTTGGGTTAATGTCAGCTTTGGGTTTGTTCTTACGTCGCTAAGCTTTCAAAGATTGTCCCTGGGGACAACGCATCGATTCAAACAGTCACTGACACTGACACTAAGGGGCGTTGAAAGTCTTCTCTCCCGCTGTAGAAGAGCTCAGATTCAATGCAAATTTCCAAAAACAAAGACAACAGTTTGCGAGATGCTGTGTGCCTTTTAGGGCCACCGGAAGGAGCTCGCAAAAGAAAACAAACCTTTCAGAGTATTACGTTGCAAATTGAATTGCATCGTAAAAGCTCCACCTGTTCGCTACTCAATAATAGTAATCGCATTCGCTTTTCTAAACTCACTAACCTGTTTCAATGGATTTCTTGAGCTGTGTCTCAAAAGCACACTTTTCCACCCTTTCTACTAACCCATCAGCACTTACTTTTTAATCAAATATAATCAACAATACTACACGTGTGTGGTGGGCATGCGCAGTAACATAGACCCGAAGGATGTCCAACCATCCTGTTATCGACAACCCCCTAACTTCGACAGTATAGAATCACCTCTATCCAATTTTTAAAAAGCAAGCGTTTTTTTGTTGGTTTTTACTCATTCTTACAATCATAATCTAACGACGACTCAATTTGCTGTTGATCTTATCACTTACAGAAACTATAGACCTTAAATGAAACAACACAACACGTTGCAACTGTTTGCTCTATAAATCATCACAACCCTCGAACTGTTGAAACGTAACGTAACGTAACGTTACTAGCGGTAAGGTAAGTATGCTGCCACACACTCTAGCCTTTAACCTTTTTCGAAGACGCTTGGATTACGCAGCAAAGAACTATCGCCAATAGGGTTGTAGGAGCCCCTTTGAGCAAAACAGTTGAAAACCCTTTTATGAAAAAATATCAGGCTTCCTCCTTTTCTACTTGTTTTACTTCTTTTAACCATTTTTCCGCTAGATGGCGCTGACTCAACCACTTAAAGCAAATTGTGTGTGTACTAAAGCGGTGACGCTCGTAGAAAATGCATCGAAAATGCTAACAAAAATCGCCGGCACAATTATGAAAAGGAAGAAATTGGCAAAAACAAACTCCATTTCATTTCTCTCACGCTCTTATTGGTGTGAATTTTGTCGTTGTTAAAATATGGGATAAGCTCTCGACTTCGTCAAACTGGTGAGTTAGACTCTTCTTGTTCACTTGTTCAATTTTGGCTATGTAATAAATCTAGAAATTATTCAATTCTCTCTTTTACTTTCTGTCCAATGAACCCGTTTTTCTTTTGCGTGTAAGAGTGTAAAGAAGGAGAGTATAATAGTATGATAGTTCTGCACTATGACAGCTTCACTTCTGTGCTTCACTTGCACCATCTTGTTGCTGTTTTACATTAGTTTGGCGCTTTTCTTCGTGATGTTTAATCTTGATGTTATTGTATCGTTTTGCAAGTGTGTGTAAGTGTGTCAGTTTAAGACATTTACTAAATTTTTCTTCTTTTCTTTCCCTTTTTCTTAGCTCTTTGTTTACTGTATTTGTTTCATTTTTTAATTTTCATTGATTCTATCTTAATTTCTTCACTCTTCACCCATTCTCCACTCGGTGGACTAAGTTTGGACAAAAAAATGGGAACAGTTTTCTCTGTTGTTTTCTTTGTTTAACATCAATTGTTTTTCTTGTTGGGGTTTTTTTTTCTCGTATGCGGCACACACGCACACATCTAACCCGTCCCAAACATGGCGCCACTTACTAGTGGGGATGGTATATGGTTTGCATATAAATATAGTCTAACTGTTCGGTTTTGTTTCTTCTTTGTTTTGTCCTTCACTAGTTTCGCGCAAATTATTATGTACAAATAATGCATTTGTATATGGGCATATCTTTGTGTCTGTTTGTGTGTTGCTTTATATAGTATTACATATGTATATATTTATATTGATTTTCGTTACGAAATACTTTTTCAAATTAGTGGCCAATCACTGTCCACCAATGGTTACCGTTTATATGAGTGTTTTTTTTTGTTGGGGCTATGTTTTTGTGTGTGTTATTTTATCGTAGAAGTGATTCCCTGCTTCGGAACCAGTCACTCTCTTAACAGCTTATCTCGGAATGGTTTTCCGGGCTAATGTACCGTTCGCTGAACGTTTGGATCGTGAACGGCGCGTTAGCCTGTCGGGACGGATCCTGTCCGGAACCGTTCGAGCTTTTATCGCTTCCCCCGTTACCTCCACCATTGCCACCGTGTCCATGACTGTGATGACCGTTCGTGTTGCTGTGACCACCATTGTTGCCTCCCACCCCGGTACTATTAACGCCGCCGTTACCGGTGGGACCGTTGCAGTACGTGATCACCATACCGCCGGTGCCGCTCAGCTTGTCCCCGATCACACCGTGATCACCATGGTTGTTGTTGTTGCCGTTGCTGTGGTTGTGGCTGGAACCGTTTCCGTTGGCACTGTTCATCATGCGAATGTTGGCGTACGACGTGCCAACGACGTGGTTCTGCTGCATGCTCAGCGCAGCCGGATCGAGCGTAATCGGTGGCGGGATGCTGCTAAGCAGCTTGGCCGTCTCGATCGGCGACTCAACTATCGGCGGTCCGTTGTGACTGTGACCGTTGCCGTTCGTCATCGGTACACCGTTGGTTGCGTTGGATGACGCGCCATCCCCAAACTCTCCGTTCACCGGGTTGCTGAACGAGATGGGCGGCTGGATGGCGGTCGGTGTTTGCTGCGGTGTGTCGAGCGATATCAGCTTATCCGCCACCTCGGGTACCGGTGGAACCATCGACGGTCCGTTCGGGGGTAGTACGGCTTCGGCCGGGTCCAGCACTGGCGGCGGCGGAAGTGGAACTCCACCCGCTTGACACGCTTGCCCGGGGTGCTTGCGGATGAAGGACGTCTCCCAGCAAGCACCATCGGTAACGGTGGTCAGTGGCGGTTGCTGTGGGCCACCATGACCCACCAGCGCATTTGAAACCACCACCGTGTGTCCGTTCACTATGCGTGGCGACGCGTTCTTGGGCGGTGTGCAGGTCATCAGCGTGTCCGGAATGGTCACACCGGTCGCTTCACTCAGCAGACGCTCGGCGACAGAGCGCGGCCCGGGGAGCGGAATCAGATAGTCGGAGGAGTTGGGCACCTGCAGACAGAAGTCATCGTTCCCGGGCGGACGCATTATCGTTGTGTCGCGCTCGTTCGACGGCGGCCGGAAGAAGCTCGGCAGCGGGGCATTCATCACCTCCGGGTCCTGCGTGCACGTCGTTAGCCGCTCGAGCAGATTCGAGAACGACGGGCGCTCCTCGGGAGTTGGATTCCAGCAGTCCGCCATGATGCGGTACACTGCCATCGGGCAGCCCTGCGGTGCATCGAGCCGTCCGCCGCCCGTCACCAGCTGCATCACGTCCCGATTGGGCAAACCGGTGTACGGCATCAGGCCAAGGCTGAACACTTCCCACAGCAGCACACCGAACGACCAGACGTCCGTCTTGGAGGTAAAGATACCGTCCAGAAACGCCTCCGGTGGCATCCACTTGATCGGGAGCATCGCCTTGCCGCCCTTGCGGTAGTAGTCGGAGCGATAGATGTCACGGGCCATACCAAAGTCGGCGATCTTCACCACCCGGCCCGGGCCCTTACTGCTGAGCAGACAGTTCCGGGCGGCAATGTCGCGGTGGATGAAGCGCTTGCTCTCCATGTATCGGCAACCCTTGGCGACGTCCAGCGCGCAGAAGATTAGATCCTTCATCGTTAGCGGCGATGGACGTTCCTGTTAGGTGGGAGAGATAACAGAGAAGATCGTGTTAATATAAGAGAGATATCGTAACTTTAATAGGCTGAGTTCAGACTATCGTCCATGTGATGCCCAAATTCCACAAAGTGTCGCCGAGTCCATACAAAATTCCAAAAATTGCAGTTGCAGAAGAGCTATCTTCGAACTAGCCAAAGTTTGCGGAAATTGTGGGCGACCCATGTCGGAACGTGTGATTGAAGACATAGATCTTATTTATAGTCCCAATACTTACCGGTTTATTGCGACCCTCCCGAAGGAAGTTCTTCAGGTCACCTCCGGCTAGAAGCTCGAGAACAATAAACCTAGAGAAGAGATGAAAGAAACCTTATTAATAAAGCATTAGATGTTTCATAGTCAACGTCCGCCTTACCGTGGATGCCGATCGAAACAAACACCGATCAGATGCACAATGTTCGGATGGTTAAACTTGGCCATTATGGCCGCCTCCATCAGGAAGTCGGACTCTGCCTGGCCGGTTGACATTTCTGGTAAAGTTTTCACCGCCACGGGCATCTCCACCGCATCGCCATCGCGATGACGGTACAGACCTTGGTACACCTCACCGAAAGCACCCTGCCCAAGGGCTCTGCAAGGAAGAAAAGAAGCATTCATTAAACCATGCCATAGAAGAATCCTCTCGTACTGTACTCACTTCACCAAACGCAAACTTTCACGAGCAACCTGTGGCAGACTCTTCACGTCCACGTTCCCGTTCAGTATGCCATCACAACCATAGTTCGGATTGAAGTTGGTCAGCGCCGAGTCATCGGCTGTGCTGCGCAGCCGGCTGAGTTGCAGGTCCTGCTCCAGCAGCATCTTGTGGCGCAGTGCCGCCTGACGCTTCCTCTGGTAACGATTATCTGCAAACGTACGTAAAACGTTGAAGGATGCACTACTTCATTGCGTCCTGAGCTCACTTTCACTTACATAGTATCAGTATAAGACTAGCCAATGCAGCGCAGAGCACGAGCACGACGACGACAAAGAACATTATTAGGTACTTCATTTCCACCGCTTCCGTTGGCACTGGAACGAAACAGAGCGAACCTGTGAGATAAGATAAGGAATGAGATCATGAACCATCGAGCCATCTACACGTACATTCACACGCAGTATAGTTGTCGGGCTTCAGTGTCCACCCGTCGGGACAGATGCATCCAACGGTCGCCCGGTACTCGTCCAGCGCCACGCAGCGGTAGTCACACCCGCAGCCCTGGATCGCGGGAATGATCAGCACCGCTCCGTGTCCACCGTTTTCACCTGCAAATTCCATCGACAATTCCGGAACGTTGCGCTTGGAGGCCATGAACGATGAGCCTCCCTCGCCGTTGGTTGAGTTGATCATCGTATCTCCTCCGGAGTATCCACCACCTCCACCGCCCGTATCGCATCCTCCACCTCCACCACCGAATCCACCCTGTCCGTGAGTGCCACGGGGTGTGTAGCACGGCAGACCTCCGCGGCCACCCTCCAGCAAGGACGCTCCGAAATGTGGATCCAGCCCCATGTCAGCCTGAGCGCGCCAACCGCCACCAGGACCGGCTTGCCGGGTCGACTCTCCGTGGGCCGTTCCGGACACGTCCTTCTTGTATGACAGATACTTCTTGCCATGCTGAATATCATCGTCCAGGTAGCGTCCTACGCCGAGGCCTCCACCTCCGCCGGCCACCAGCAATGGGACGGCTGTGTTTGCAGAGTTCAACTACGAAAACCGTACAAATGAACAGTGTTAGATGGACTTTTCCCCCTCATACGAACAGGGTTCTTACGTACCAGAAATACGTATGTTCCACCACCGCCACCTCCAGCACCTTCCTCGATGATTGTGTTCTTCACCTGCTGGGTCTTTGAGTGCATCCGGGAGGGGTCCATGTTGAGCTGCTTGTTGCGCGTTTCGCACGACTCGTCCCGGGAGCCCATCGATTTGATGCAAGCGTGCTCACCGCTCTGTCCTACCAGAATGTAGATTTCTTCGTCCTTGTGAAGTTCCAGCACGCTCAGTACCATCGCACCGCGGGAAGACCCCACGCCACCGGAGCCGAGCCCACCGCCAGCACCTTTTGCAATAATCCTATCGAGTTTAAGGAATGGTGGGGTAATCAGTTTATGAGTAGTTCTATTGATCTGTCTGAGCGTACGACCCCAGAAAAATTGGAAAACAATTCATATGATACTATCATTGATCCTGAACAAGTATAAAAGGCCAGACAATAAGAGTAAGACACAGCAATATGCTGTCCAACGATGAAAAATTGAATAAGAGGCTTGACTCATGCCTAGTCAACAAGACATACTACGTGAAATTCAGCAAATCTAGGTCTAGAAGTTTTATCAGAATAAGATTTTTGTTCTGTGAGTACGATTGCGAACTGTTACAAACTGCAAAATACTCTGGATATATTTTCGACCTGATGTTAACGCAATTTCCTAATAATATGCTTAGATAAATGAGTGCTCATTTTGTTCACGCGGGCTATACAACCATTGTTTAGTACATACTTGTTACTTAGACAAAGTTGATTCGAGATCTTAGTGTCGAGATCCAAAATTAACTTTTGCAAAACCTCTGGAAGAGACGATAAGTAAAGCCGGCAGGGCCTAGCGTACGAATCTATCACTCGGTGCCCATTTACGATCATTGGATCAAACGTACCAAAGGTGGCCAAAGCAAAATGGCGTAACAAAAAGATATCTTGACGCCCAAAGTGGATGGGTTTTTTTTTTTTCTCCTTTGTGGATTCTAAAGTGGTGAACAAGATTGCCGTTGAATCGTTTTAAAAACAGTCAACCAACTTGGAAAGAAGCAGGGGTTTTGGTAATGTCAATGGTGGTCGACAAAGTCACAAATTGTGATGGTTGGAGAGGTTTTCTGGATTCCGTGCTCAAGACCCACAAGCGCCCCAAAATAAGGGGGGAGGGGCATCCCGCTCAGTTATAGAATGAATGTTGAAGATTACAACTTCTTAGTGACTCTGATTACAGTGTCTTGGAGAGTAGTTGTAATTTGAATTGAATAAGGTAAACCAAGATTGTAAAGATCAACAGTCCCAGGAGCTCGTTATGCACGTAGAAGAATATCATAATGTAATGTAGTATTTTTGTTTGAACTTACGTGTAGTAGCCCTCGTTGGGAACCTTCCATGCCTGGATGCCCTTGAACGGATGACTGTCGATCACGTGAACCGCACTGAACGCTTCGGTATTGTTGTAGGACGTCAGACAATCTGCAGGCGTTGGACCTTGCTGTCCCTTCGCACCGCAGGTGTTGAGTTCCAGGACTGTAAAACGGAGAAACAATCATTGGTTAAAATGGCGTCCGTTTACTCCCTACGAACTCCACCCTTACATGACTTTCCGACAAAATCCTTGTGAGGCTGCTTGGCGCCACCGATACGCGGATTGTAGTAATTGTAGCCCTGCAGATGTTCCGCCGGAATGTTCAGCCCGAAACACTCCGGACTCAGTGAGAAATCATCGATCGCCACGTCGGAATAGATGCGCATACCCATCCGTGCCTCAAACTGCAGATAGTACTTCGTGGTAATGTTCGGCAGGATGATGTCCACCCGCACCCAGTCTTCGCCCAGATTTTTCGAGCTCCACCAAAGTGTCGTGGTAAAGTTTTCCTTTTCCCGGATCTCCACACTGGACAGATTGATGCTGCCCGGGTTCATACCGTACTGATGCACGTAAAACCGCACGACGCACGAGTTCCGGTACGGTGAGCTGGCGTTCGTGTGCACCAGCGGCGGTGGGTTGAAGGTGACACTGTTCATGATGGCATTGCTGGCCAAGCCGACCAGCGTCTTCTTCTCGCTGTCGTTCGCGTGCTGGTTCATGTTGACGAACATGTAGTACCCGGTGACGTTGGTGTTTTCGTGCGTGTGGTCCATATCGGGGCCCGTCTTTTCCGTTGGGGTTGGGCCTGAGTGCCGGGCCCAGGACAGTATCACGTTACCATAGTTCTGCCAACCGCACCAGTCCGTTTCAAAATCACAGCGGCCACCCACTGGGATTTGGTCTGGGAAGAGAAATGTGAGGAGCGAGTGTGTTATGGTTAATCCTACCGCTACGGGATCACGATTGTAACACGATCACTTACCACAATTTAACGTTTCATCCTCATTGTCATCACAATCTACGGTGATGTCACAGATTCTTGGAGTTTTGATGCACACAGGGACCTGGTGGAAGCATTGCAAGGATTATATCTCAGCTCGACTAATCTGTTTTCTCACCGCATTCCTTACCTTGCTGGACGTGCATTGCACCTGCGAGTAGCTACAGTTGTTGGTGCTGATCGAGTCCGGGAAGCAGTTGACCATCCGCAGATTATCGATGCTCACATGTCCCCGTGCCTGTCCGCCCAGCTTGTTCGGCACCACCTCGAACAGCACCTTAAAGTCCTTCGAGATGCGATCGATCCGGAACGTGTTCAGTTGCCAACGGCGCAGATCGTTGCCCATAATTTCTGCCGGCACCCAGCTCGATTCCTGGTTCCCAATCGTCTCGATCACGATCCGGATGCTTCCGTGATGCATTGCGCTCTGGTGCGTAAACACCTCCAGGTAGCAGTTTTCCTTCGTGGCACCGAAGACGGGTGAGGTTAGGATTTGTGGCTGACTTTCCTGCGTGAGCCGCAGGTGTAGAAAGTGACCGTTAGCATTGTGGGCCGGATCGGCGCCCGGACCCGGCATCAGACCGGTCCGATTAGATTCGGTCAGGTTCATGCCCGTCACCACCTGGAAACCCTGATGCTGATTGTTCTCTTCCCACGTCCACGCACACTCCGTCTCGAAGTTGCACTTCATTCCGAGAATGTCGTCCATCTCGGAGCCCTGCTCCGGGAGCGAGTTGTGGTATCGCTGTGAAGAAAAAGAGGAAAGAGAGCGTCTTATTGCCTCGCGTCGTAAGACATCGTGTCGTCAGCACAAAATATTGGCCGAAGCGGAAAACTCATCACTTTTCGCTTCGTGCCAACCTGTCCGTTGTTGGTCCGATTTCTTGTCATTGCGGTTGCGGGTCTATATTTAGCGGCAGTTCCATTTCCGTAGCAGTGCACCAGTAAAAAGCCACTCGTTCCACAAAAAAAACACGAATGGAAGCAGAAAGAAAGCATGGTCTGGTCTGGAAGAAGTTTGCACCGAGCGCCGTCACGTTCGTCACCGTGATCGACCACCGGTACCATGCCTCCATGGGAAATCTATTTTCGATTACGATTACGAAAATAAAGAAAACCCTCGGCTTCCACTGACCCACCCTATCCTGCAACGTCGTAAAACAATCTGTAATGCACTTTCGTGGTTAGGCGTCGTACGGCACGGTATCGGCGACGATTCGTTTTGGTCAGTGGCCAACCGGGGATAAGGAAGGGAAGGCCAAGCTCGGTTCTAAACTCAGCGCGACCGGTGTTGGTGGTGAAATGTGAAGCGTTAATTATTCCAGCAACTCAATCACTCGCTGGTTCGAGGCGGCGGATCGCTCAATCGTTTGCAGCTAAATCGAGATGCAACAGATAGAGCTGATTTCATGTTCTTCGTAACGCTGGCCCTGGAAACGTTCCTTGCTAGGTTAGGTGGAATGATTCGAGGTAAGAAATTATCAATTTCTAAGATTTGCAGGGATAAAAGTCAGTGTTCGGGGCGGTATTGGAAACTAGGACGATTCGTAGTGCAATAAAGGCTAGATATATATTTCCTTGAAATTTTCAAGAGAATTTATGTTTGTCCTGGAAGACGTGTTGTACAAAAATATTAATCCCATGGTGATCTAGCAATTTAGTTTTCCAATGAATATTTCAAGGGATGGTACTTATGGTAATTCGTATAGATATAAATTTGCTGAGCGTACTCTTTAAAACTCTTATTATTTTGTTAACTGAATTAACCATAACATATCCACTCCACTTTCTTGATTGTATGATTCTATGACGACACGTCGCAATCGTAATCCTGATCCAGGTCCCGAAACTAGTCTCAATAAAGATTTGAATTAAGCTCCAGTTTTGGGTTGAGTCCCAGTTGTCAAAATAATAATTTATGGTTGATTCAATTTACGCTGTAAACCGCTAGCAGACTTTTTATCAGGTAAGCTTACAATCTGCCGTGAACTTGCAACAATCATATGAATTTGATTAAAAAGTTTACTGTTTCATTGTCTGGTTTTGAACCATTTTATTTTTGAAATTCATTTCAACTTCTTAAACCAAAAGTGCACTATTTAATTAAAAAGGGATATTTTGAGGTGCAGCCAAACGAATTTATACCATTTACAAAATACTGTAAATACAATTCAAATCACTTAGAGAAAGTTGACACTAGCTTTCCTCAGATGTATTTTACTAATTTGTTTTTCTAGCTTCAAGGAAGTTTTGCATCTTAACTCAAAGAAACTTTCCCCATATCGATTACTAATCAAGTTGCTTGTGCAAAGTCAACCGCAACAACTGGTACTATAAACGCAACTTCATCTTTGAGTGTACTGCTAAGTGACGGGTAAAGTTGCTTTATTGATTACCCTCAATTCTCCAAGAGCACTGTTTTCCATTGTATCAATCCTTACTTGTATCTGTCTTGTCAAGCTTTGCTCAATTCTGGCTAGCAGCTACTAAAGTAGGTTTAATAATTGCCTGTTAAGAGAACAATTTCTTGTCCAACCACACGAGATCACTCTACCGCACGAGCATTCCACATGCAATTGATTACCAAGATTGATTTCACTCGCGTTTACAGCTACTAGTTTCTAGCTAGCTGCTGATTGAACTTTGATTCCCCAGTTGGAGCCCTCTCACGCAAGTAGCTGGTGTTCCAACAAACCTCAATTAATTACGTCCATCGTCCGTGTAGCGTCCGTAGCGTTCGTATCAATTCAACCTGTCAAAAGGAACTTACCTCCTCGTTGTACCGGTTCCGCACCCTTTGCAGCGGATCGTCACCCTGCCGACTGTAGGACGAACTGGATCCGATCGGATAGCCTGGCGACTGCATGATAACGCCATGCCCACGGCCCGGTTCTAACCGTCCCCGGTTGCCATAGTCCGCCGCACCTCGTCCCCCTTGCGGCATGGTCCGTCCACCACCACCGGTCGTCGTACCATCCGCACCGTTGCCAGCTCCACCAGCCGCAGAGCCTCTGCCCCGTCCGCCCACCGTCTGGTGTCCGTAAGCGTTCGTTCCTCCGTAATGTACCGCTTGGCCCCGTCGGTGCGTTGTCGAACCGTACGAAATCGGTTCTCCGCCCGAGTCCAGCCCGTTCATGTTGGTGGACGACATTTTGTTCATCTTGTGCAGCTCGGTGATCGGGGAGGGTTTGCGGCCTCGACCCGGTCGGGCCGGATTGAACTGCCGCCCGTTCTGCGGTTCGGTCGTCTTGGAGCCGCCCTGCGTGGAGGCGGGCGTAGGAAAGTACGGGTTGATGAGCCGACTACCGGGCTGGCGGGATCCGATCGGAGCCCCGTCGTGCCCACCGTTGCGGCTTGCCCCAGCATTCATCTCGCCGGACGGATGTGGGAAACTGCCGAGCCCACCGCTACCATGTCCCTCGCCGTGGTGCTCCTCGAGATGGTAGTGATGGTGGTCGTCGTCGTGATCGTCGTGCTCGTCATGTTCATGCTCCAGGTCCGCGCTGTCTTCCTCGACCGAGCTCTCCTCGAAGCCGGAAGCTGAGGCCGGCAGCACCGACCGTGGGCTCTCGGTCGAGGTGGTGGTGCTGGTGGTCAGTACGGGATGGACGTTGATCACGCCGGACGAGTTGTAGGCCGCCCCGAAGGTGGAGTTGCCGAGCGGTCGCTGGCCCTGCACGGGCACGCAAACGCTTGCCAGCGCGAGGAGCGTCCCGAGCAGCACCACATGCCGCTGCACCCGCACCGAACCGGACGCCATCTTGCGCACGGGTCGCACCCCTTCCACCGAAAGTCTGCACCGTCCGCTAAACTCACTGTGCGGCAGGTTGTTTGTTGTTCCTCCGAACTCCATCGCGGACCTCTGGACGCTTGGGGCGTTTGTTTTTTTGTTTCACTTCTCCTCTTCTCACTTTTTAACTCACTCTCCTTAACCTCACTCACTCACTCACCGCACTCGCGGGATAATTTGCTGGGCTCGGGAGCCTTAGCCTGCCACACGTTTCGTACCGTTTGTTGGATGCTTACAGCTTGCCCCGTGCTTCGCTGCTTCCGCTTCGGCGTAAATCGGCACACAGTAAACAACACACGGCCACGGCTGGCTGCTTCGTCGCACACTCATCGCGCTTCCGCTCCGTCACTTGCTCACCGCACTCACCACCGGTGAGAAAAGGCGCGCGCACTCGCGCTCAGTTCACGCTGCAAAGCTTCTCTACAGACACACACACACGCGCGCGGGTAGTACGCGACCTTCGCCGATGAGCTGCGTACGTGGAAAAAACGGGCTGCGCCCGTTACACTTCTCCACTGTGGATGCTGTGTGGAATGCGAAATTTTCTCTCGGATTTACGTCGCACTATTTTACGTTTCTAGTTTTTTTTAAATAGTTTTTACACCTTTTCTTTGACTTTAACATACACCTTCAATTTCCTAGCTGAGAAAATGAGCTTCACCGAGCCATTAGTGGCGCGATGGGCGTCCCCGTCGCTCCGTGAAGACGAACACGGGTGTTACGAAATATCACCTCACCCTCACGCTCACAATTCCACATGCCCGGCCACCCGCAAGGGCCCAGGTGGTTATTTTTCGCACGCAGCAGCAACTTTTCACGTACCTTTTTGCGCGTGCTGTAGGAGTGTTTTCCTTTTCTTTTTTTTTCACATGCACAGAAAACAAGAACAGGCTGTCCGCGTTACAGCGTGATGATGGCTTTACTCTAATGAGGCTCCAAACGGGAGACACACTCACTCACGTACTAGGCAAGGGACGGCTCGCACCACAGCCGCACACTACGCCTCAGCGGTTGCAACACCACCATCGCCACCAACGGCGGACGGCAATGAATCGTCCCGACGGCCATTTTCACTCTTGCCACGTTTAGCGGGAAGCGGTACCGGGCACCGCACGCGCCGCCGTGATTGCATAAAGGTTCGCCCTCGTGTGGCGTTATCGTTGCCGTGGGTGGGCGGTGGTTGGCGGCAGGGCGACTGACAATGTGATGATTGCCCACGGCAAACCAGCCGCAAGCGGAACAACCATCCCGGCGGCGGCTGCAAGATGCGCCACAGATCCCTCGAGCTTCACCCGTTCTCCTTCCGCAGATGAGAAACACTAAACACACGGTTCACGCTTACGGTGCCACCTAGTCCCGGAGCTAGCTGTTTGTTCACCGCACGGCTAAAAAGCTCATTCTTCACACGCGCACATACACACACACAAACTCACTTCAAAACGATGGCTGTAAACGAGGGAAGAGGCAAGGGAGAAAGTGAGGAAGCTACTTACGCACGTACTTTTACTCCCTTTGCTTTGTGTAAAACAAAAAAAAAACAAACGGGGAAAACCACACCGATAACGCATAAAACGACACGCTTTCTGCCATCTTGCATTATCCGGTTCGAAGGACCAAATTGTAGACACTTCACTTTCGGGGCACCTTCAGCGACATTACAGCGGGCTGTGGGAAAAGCAGCACACACTCCTTTCGCATACTACCGGACGATTTGAGATGGTTCGGGTGGGTGAGCGAGCAAGTACGCCAGCCCTTGATGAGATGAGGGTGAGCAGAAGGTGAGCGGGAGGTGAGCGGAAGGTGAGAAAGCAGAGGGTACATTTTTCACTTGGCTCCATTCATTTGGAGAAAAAAAAAAGGATCCCGTTTGCACGTACGCACACGCACACACACACATGCACACACGTATCACGCCCTAAGTGTGTGTGTGTAAGTGGCAGGAAAGGATGGTAAAAAGATTGAACAGAGAAGAAGAATCAAAATCACAACGTCACATAAGGGATGGAAAGGGCGGGGTGGAAAACGGGAAATCGTAATCCTTCGCAAAAGGTGTGGGACACACTTTTCTTCCTCGTCTTCCGCTTCTTCCCCCTCCCCCAGTATGTGTTCTTCCGCGGGGCAACGAAATGAAACGGGCGAAACTACTTCGGCTACTCTGCGCTGCGTCGTCTACCGAAAATTTCAACCTTCGAAAACAGGGCGTACGCCGCACGGTACTTGCACGTCGACACATACAAACACACACACACACACATGCACACACACACATGCACACACCGTGGCACAACCACACGTAATGGCTGCCTCACATTCCGATTGCTTTTCCATCGCTTTCTTCACTTTACGCTTCCAGCGAACGCGAAAATGAAGCCGTCGCTGAAGAAAATGCCTTATTTTCACATTCGCAAACTCCACTTTTCCTTACATTACACACTTTTTCTTCCTCGCTTCCTTTTCACCACCACCCAGCCAGCTTACGGAGGCTCCAAACTGAGCCCATTTTTTTGCCTCTCACGTTTGCCGTTTCCTGCTGCGTCACACAGCACGGTAAAAGTTGGAAAACCTTCTAATATTGCCAGGCCAGTTGTTTTTCACCAGCACTGCACACACTCGTTCCCAAGAAACAGTACAGCAGAAAACAGGCGGACACGGAACCCGTACACCACGTACCACGCAAATCTGTGCGATGATGGCAGCTGCTGGCTGCAGAGGCACCCCCGAAAATTCTTTCTCCGCGGAGCGCAGAGGAAACACTTTAGCTACAGCCGTACAACAGGGCGCATCCGAGAGCTGGGCCCGCTGTGAAAAGCGAAACGTCTTCCGCGAGCTTTCGTCGGCGATGGAGTGTTGCTTCTGGGCAACACGGGAAACTAGCCATCTTCTCTCGATCTCGGGAACGACCTGCTCCCCCCTCTTCTGGTTTTTCTCCATACAAAATGGTAGGCACGCACCTACAAATCTCTTTCGCTCACTCACTCTCTCTCTTTTTATCCCTCCAACAAGAATGTCTGGGGGGCGGGGGAGGGGACGAGATGGGGTTTAAATTTGCCTTCCTTTCACGCAGGACGAAACAACCCGGAGCGGATGCTTTCTGCGAGATGAGCATTTACCTTCTGGATGTGAGAGAAAATCGCGAGAGAGAGAGAGAGAGAGTGAGATAAATCTTTTCCAAAACCAAAGCACAACATACTCCATCTTGAATCCTGTATTATTTTTTTTATCTTCCAAAAATATCCCAAAAAATCTCTCTTACACCCAATCGGGGCGCGGGTTGCGAGAGAGAGAGAGAGAGAGAGAGAGCGCGCGAGAAAAGCGTTAAACGTGAGAGCGTGAAAGCTTTCTTTGCATCGGGGAAAGCTCACGGCACACAGCATCCAAACAACAGCATCCCAAAAGCTTTCTCGCAATGAGTGAGTGAGTGAGTGACGGTTGGTCACTCACGCATCGCCAACCCGGCACCCGGCATTGGGAGTGCCTTGGAATTTGACGGAAAAGTCTCCGCAGTTCTCGGAACCAAACACAAAAGCGTATCAATTGCGTACGTTGAACTGGAAGGTGGAAAACCCCTCGAACGAAATAAAAAAAACAGCGTGAAATAAACGCGAGAGGAAACATGAAGGACACGTTTGGGGTAGCGAATGTAAAGCAAATAAACAGGTCGTGCCAGCGAGCGAGCGAGTGACAACGCTGTACAGTGCAATAACCACTCAGTGTTGCCGGGCTTTGCTTGGTTGGGTTCGTTTTGCCCTTGTTCCTGCTGTTGTTGATGTGTCAAATTAACGAACTTAGTGGATGCACTTTGCAATGGCGAACTGATGCATTTTACCTGTTCCCGTATGTACACGGGAAATCAAATTGCTTTAACGCGCAGCGCCCCTTAAAACATGTGTCCGTTTAAATTGAATCACAACATCAAATTGGATTGTTTTCGCTTTACATCTCATCTCGATAAATTATCTTTTACTCTTTTTTTCCTCACTTTTCTTTACCTTTTTTTCTCGCATCAAGCGATTCACACGTTTGAAAAACTACTTTCGCTCAATTGGCAGGTGTGTTCGCTCGCTCCCTCTGTCCCATTCTCCCTCTCTTTCACTTTCTTCTCCTCACCTTCTCCAATATCAATTTACTTGCATGTACTTTCCTCGTACACCGATCGCGCTTGCTGGACGCGAGATAAATAATTCACCGGAAAAACAAACCAGATTGCCGCATGATGGAGACGCATGGTGGATTATATATTTGCTCGACCATAGGGGCCTGCCATGCGCCCATTTATCAACTGATTAGCTGTTGTTTAAGTTTTGTTTTTCTTTTCTATATTTTTTTTAAACCAGCTGCAATAAGTTAGCTCGATAATTGCCCTATTAGTTAGTGGTACAAATTGGCGTAGGAATTGTCGTCTCGCCGTCTAGCAACGGACGAAAATCGCAACAACAATCAATTAGCTGGTTCGTATCAATTATCTTATTTGCATTGGCATTTAATTGACTTTGGAAAAAATAACACATCATTATCCAAGCGAAGCTAGACCAAACAAACAAATTGCTCAACAAGTAACGCCAAAACAACCAAAAGCAAACGGTGTTTCGTGTTTCATTTTGAGACATTTGATTTTTGTACACACACGGCACTCGTTTTTCTTGCGCGTATGTTATCCACACAGTGTGTGTGTAAAGCGTTATATCGCAAGCGAAACCTGGGGGTGACATACAGGGAACACGAAACAAACTAGACCGCGGTGCGTGTTCCTTGGCTGCCGCAACCGGACGGCTCTAAAAATATATCGTTTCACTTAGAGCAAACATTTTATTTCCACACACATGAAAAGGTGTGCGAGTCTTGCGTGCTGCATTCACGGACAGTCACGCAGTCATGGTCGTTTGGGTATTTTTTTTTTGCGTTTGTGGCAGAGGTAGACACTCGATTGGTTTTGCATCCAGATGTGTGCTGCACATCAAAAACAAGGGGCTAGCAAATGATCGACGGTGTTGGAAGCGGTAAACTTAAGGGATGAAATGTCCCAAACAGTTGCAATATTAATTTAACATTAAGGAAAAATTGTTTTTGTTTTCTAAAAACGAATGTTTCTGTACTAAATCTACTCTTCAAGTGGAACGATAGGCTTAAGAACAAACTTTTATATATGTTGTTGTTGATGGTCTAAATGATTTTTCTGGTCAAACTTACAGATGGCGCCCCGAAAAACAGCTTCTCAACTAATTCTGCATGTGGTAAGCGTTTTAGAAACATTGGTTTTTGTCTATGGAATCGTACATTAGACAGGTGATCTGTTATATTCTTAATCGTTTTCCTAATATTGCTCTGAGCCATGCAATCGCTGAGCACTGAGCCAGAGCGGATGACTAAATAGAACCTTAATTTTGAAATGCCGTTAAACCTTAAAAATTTTGAAATGAATAGTTATTTTTACTTAGCAATACGGCCTGGCCGTCTCTACTAAATAAAAAAAAAAAAAGATATTTTTACTTATTTTATACACTCTTGACTCTCTTGAAACGCATTAAACCGTTCCAGAGAATTCCTCGTCAAACGAAAAACTATATTTGCGGGTTCACTAAAACCTTAATCTATTGACACAATTAGAAGCATATTACTAAGAACAAAAATTAAATTGTTCGTTATGCGATAACATACTCGTAAAAGGAGTGTTTATCGGGTATTTGGTTTACTTTTTGTGAGAAAACTCGTTAAACAAGTGAATTCATTATAAGATGCTTGCATATTTTGCATAGTGTTTCCACTTTTAAGAACTTTTTTCTGTATAGTTTCTCTAGTACCATACTTGATAAGCCGACAGACGATCGAAAAGAAACTGTTGGTTTTGGGAACTTCCCTTTTGGAAGCGTCTGTTTTCTTCTTTAACTCTATAGCTCAGTGGACTGTCGAAGTTTGACCTATACGGACTCTTCAACTAACTCTAAATGCAACACAAACTAAGTTCCACTATTGTCAATCGAAATCACTATTTTTTAAGGAACTGCTGTCCCATTGAATTGTTTTTTTTTTATTAAATAATAATCGCTGCTATTCAAATGCTATTCAAATGCTATTCAAACTGTCTTTCCTTACGATGAACTGTATATTTTACACACCAAGTCACCAGAAAACAACATCCATTTGTAGCTCCAACAAGGGTTTTTTTGTGTCAAAAGGAAGAAAACGAATAAATAATGGTTTTATTTTCATGTAATCTTGTTGGCTTGGTAAAAGGAGATCTACAAACAAAGTCAAGTCCGCTCGAAGGTCTCTGGTCTAAAGTAGTGAGAAGGTTCTCGCGCTCCCAAAAAAATGATCTGAACCCTCTAATTCCAGTCCGGCGTATTCTGTATCTATCTTATTTGATCTGAATCCTTTGCACAACGATAACCTTGACTGAATAGAACAATTGTAAAATTCTACCCAAAACTAGTTTTTTGCAGTAAAAACTTGAACAATGGTACCTCCAATGGTATCTTCCAGAGCTGGAACCTCTTAAGCGGTGCGCAATAGTTCTCTTCAAATGCCCACAGCAAATCACACCCGAAAGGCACAACCATTCCAGAACCTTTATGATTATTTAAACGGAATTAATCGTGTGACGAAATCTCGAGTCCGAGCTCCGGTCTGGAACTGAATAAATCATTGCCCCTGTTGTCAACCGGCGCGGCGGGACCAAACAGCAGGATCATTTGAGGATAGCGCGTCAATTAATGCCGGACCGTCACACAGTTGGAAGAATTCAATTAACCTTGTCTAGAGCTTCTTGCCCGCTCTTTCTCTCTCTCTCTCTGTCTTGCACTTTTACTCGTATTGTTACAGATTTGCTGTATTTGGTCTGTATGCGGCGGGTGCGCTGGGTAGTGCGCGGTAGTCGCTCGCAAAGCAGCTGGCGTTTGTCAACAGTGGACGCAAATGAATGGGCAAAGATGACGCACAGTCTGTTCATTCATAGGTACGAGCAGAAGGAGGTTTGTACCGAATGAAAAAAAAACCCACAAACCAAAAAGCGGTTCGCAATTTGTGCTCGAAATGTAATTGAAATTTATGATGAAATCTTTTGATCAATGGCCAATTGAGCCGTCCGCCCGTGCCCCTGTAGCGAAGTGAGCAAAGGCACATAGCCGGAGGGGAAGAAAAACTGCTCACACACACAGGCTCAATATGTCACTTTTCCCTTCTTTTTTTTACATCACACTCTTTCCACAGGCTTGGCTTTTGCTTTGCAGCGCATCACGATCTCGAACGCAATTCTCGGACGATCGAGGTGAATCCGTACGATCCTACTCCAAAACGGAGACGACGACGTGCGCACGTGACGTACGTTTGGCAACGGTTTTTTTAGAAGGTTTGCGGTGGCGCGCCGTCGTCGTTTTTATTTTTATTTTCCACCAATTTCTTCCCCTTCGCCTTTCCACTTCGAACGTTTCACCGTCTCGAGCATGTGTGTTGAAGGTTTTGGTTTTTTTTTTGTTTGGTTGAATATTCTCAGTTTGCTTTTCACGTCTTTTCACGTGTTGTTTTTTGCAGATTTTTTTTATTTCTTTAACTAATGAACCACTTCCTGTTTTTCTGCGAAAGCGTATATTATTTTTCACCTATTTTTCGTTCGCGATTCGTGCCCTTCTGTGGTTCTTTGTGCCAAGCTGTTTCTCGTTATGGAATGATTTTCTTACTGTGAGGCAGCTTTATAAGAGCACCACGTTTCGCGCGCACACACGTTCTCACTCAACTTCTACTCGCGGCAATAAATTAACACGATTAAAGACCTTTACCACAGCTTCACTGCCCGCATCTAGAGCGGAGAACTACAGTACGTCGCGAACACGCTGCTCCGAGTCGTCTGAACTGTCTGAACGGAACGGAACGCACCGGGACTGAGACAAAATGTTTCGGATCAAAACAAACGGGGCATCCTTTTGCGACACGGTTGCGCGTACGATCGCGCACCAACAACACACTCACACACTCGCCCAGAAGAAAACTCGTCAGCTCACGGTACAAAACCCACCCCACCGTCTACTCGGACAGGCAGGTCGGAAGACACTGGTCTGGTGGATGCTGGGATTCGCTCTCGCAACCCGCCCGAAAATAAGCCGCACAACGTGATCGCCCTTTGTCGCGCCACATGTGTATGTCTCCGGCCCCATATCTTATGTGCGGTTTCGTCCGACTGTTTCTGTGTATACGTCCCGGTCATCCCCAATCATCTTGCCGCCAGTCCCTTTACGACGGCGACGGGAGATGTCTCGAAGATATTGTGCGCGGTTCTTTCACCATATCCCTAAGGGGTTGATCTTTTGATTCCCTTTCGACGGGTCGGTTTGCTTTTCCCTTCGTGTTTTTTTTTTCTCTCTCTCTTTCACTTCCACAGTGTGTACTTCCGATTCTAATTTTACAGCAGGCGAGTTTTTCGCGTACGGAAGCCCTTCTCGCGCGACTCCATTTTTTGTCTGGATGTTTCTTGTTCTGCTGCCCAGGGAAATGAGTGCAGCGACACATTTACCGACAGGTACAGTGAGGAAAGCATTTACATGCTTAAGTGTGTAGAAAATTCTTTAAATGTGTTGGAATAACGCCACTTAAATGGTATTCTGGTAGCCTGTAAAATTCGAATCTTCTCGGGATTAGATCGGTTTGGTGTTCTATTTGAATTCCATCAGGTCTTCTCAGGATTCGATTTGGGATTCAACCAGTGACTGTGACTTGTTTGAACGTGCAGGCACTCCTGACAATCGCCTTTCGATCTGGAGGCAGTGCAAAACATGCATAGCGCTGAACGTATTAAATAAATTTGGTGTAATTCTAACAAATTGCAGAAAAGATTTCGGTTTTGAGGTACGGAATCGACTAACCGATTGGTACTGATCGCCTTAACCACCTGAACCTATGGAAAACGTTTAAAAAAATAAATTTAAAGAATTGCTCATTTGTATCTATTCACGGCGTGGAGTGTGGACAAACAATCTATTCTACCATTATTGGCTTGTTCCAACAATCAGTTCAACAACAACATTAATCGCCCGCACTGTAAGTTGGGAGATTGCTTTACGCCATCAACCAGGCCCATGAATTAGCGCATCCCGTTCGCAAGTGCGGTACGGTACGGTTGCGGATGAAAGAGCTTTAAATCAATTAGCCTTAAGCCGCGACCATGTACCGGACCAGATGTTGGGCAGCCGTCGATCTGTTTCCTGTAATCTCAGCGTGCGTGGAAGAGTGTAACTATTTCGCGAGGTGCTTTGTTGCAGGAAATGTTTTTTTTTTTTGGTACAACAAAAAAGTAGTAGAGCAGGTAAAATAATTCAAATAATTTACCATTGCACCATCACACTCGAAGCCAATTGAACTCGCAGCATTAAGGCGATCAAGTGGTTCCTCTCCATCCCTGCTCGTAAAATCGGGTTTAGTAAGATTGTAAGCGCCAGAAGTGGCGCAACCCAAGATAGCCGTCGAGAGTGGCCAATTTTCCCATCAAGCTTTGGTCCGACAAATTTCAGACCCCGTCCCCGTGTCTGTCTGTCTGTCCACTTTTCCAGCCTTTGCTCTTTCTTTACCTACCAAACACAGACTCTATCGAGTGTTACCGTAATCCACTTCGGTACGTTTTGTCTGCTGCTCGGCGACGCCGCGATGAGCAGATGTTGGCTTCCCACGAACAATTTTCTAATCAACTGATTGACGCCTGCGTCTCTGTCTGAGGGTGTTGGCCACGCGCCCGCAATCGCCCGCTTGAAAATTGCGCAGCAGTGTGTGATTTGTGGTACTAGGGAGTGTTTCTTTCAGTCCTTTCTGATCTGTAATATAAAATATATGTCAGATATTATTTCAAAAAAGTTTGCAAAACGTTCCCTCTAATAAACGACAGCTGCACAGCAAACAGCCATTCGTGAACATTCCTATTTTAGAACGAATATCCCGAAACTAACTGCTTCCAGCGCGGCGTGAAGCAAAGCGCTCGCGCAAAACATTTAATCAGCTCAAACCCCCAGTTGTGCGTCGTTTGTCACGCTGTCGTTCACGGCGCAACACCACAACAGGGCTTACCATTCCATTCTGTAAGCCGATGCTAACAACCCCGGGCGGGTTGATTTCATTCAACAGCGACGACGGCGAGTCTGCTGGCGACATGGCGGTTCCTGGGTGCAGTTTGCAACTGTCTAATGCCCGAAACGATTCCTATTTTTGGGGCGTACTTTTCATTCAGCTGCGTGGTACATGAGCTGTGGCCGTTCCCAACAAGCTGTGCCTCATTACAGCTGACGCAACGTGTCATCGCACACCGCCACAAACCGCATCTGGAACTAAACCGAAGGGAGAGAGACACGGCATTTATTTTTAGCTCATATTCGACGCATTGGAAACTGTGATGTAGAACGCTCGGTGTTTTTATTTTCCGCAAAACGCTTTCCTTGCTTAAAATTCATAACATTTATGTACGCGTAATTACTTTTTTGTTGTTGCCCGTATACCCTTTCAGATAATGAGTGTAGAGAAGATAAGGAAAATTCACTCCCGATTTCTTAATGCGTCTGCACCGTACCGGCGTTGAAAATCTCGATCCAGTAACCGTCCGGGTCCTTAATAAAGGCCAATCCCTTCATGCGTCCCTCGTCCGGGCGCTTCACGTACTCTACGCCCAACCGGTCGAACCGCTCGCAAGCCTTCTTAACGTCCGGCACCATAATGCCGATGTGACCGTAACCGCGCGGATCGCTGTTACCGTTGTGGTACTTAAAATCGGCATCATTTTCCGTACCCCAGTTGCTGCAAGAAACCGACAAACGCGACCGTTTATTTTATCGATTCTCTTTTTGTTTTGTGAGCGCACGATCCATTACTTACTGGGTGAGTTCAAGTGTCGCCTTTCGGCTCATTGCCCACTGGACGCATTCCTTACGGTCCGACGGTTGACTGGCAATGTCTTCATAACCCATAAAGTAGAGAGAAAACTTGGCCTCGGGGAAGTCTAGCTTGCAGAGCAAATTCATGCCCAACACCTCGTTGTAGAACGGGAGTGATGCACGCGGATCTTTGATGCGGTACATCGTTTGCTGGAACAGGAAGTTCTGCAGACCGAAACGGCCGGAAGTGATGTCATAAAAATATAAAAAAGGAAGGTTAGAAACATTCATCAATAAATGGCAGGGAAATGATTATTTTGGGATGGGAGCGATGAGTGCGCCGTGCGTAGCAGCGATAAGATAATGGCGTTTTTATGGTTTACAGTTCAAGTGGCCTATCACCGAATGGCTGTAAACAATTTGACCACGGTTCAACTAAACAAATCATCCATTTCAAGCATGGGAACGATTTTAGTTGCATCGGGGGAAAGATAAAAATAGTTAAAGACATTATACAATACAAGGAAGATTGGTCGTTCGTAAGTAACCGGCAAAGATACGTAAACAACTCACGGAAATCGATGTTGCTACAATGAGCCACAAGTAAATCTAATCTTATAAAGCTCACAAAGAGTTTAAAACAGGAAACAGCAGTAAGAGTGAAGCGTATCATGTCATCCTAAAGTAATTTAATAAATAATTAATCACTATTCGTACCTTTGTTTCGGCATCCGGAAGCTTCAGCAGCTCCTTCGCTTCCTTATCGGTCAGTCCTTCGCTCATTTTGCTGCAATTTACGGTCTATACGTTGTAAGGCACAGTACAATCCTACAAAACAGAACGGCCGGATTAGATTACAGCAAATAACCCCGCTAGCTTAAGGAAAAGTGTGTTTTATACCTGCAAACAATTCGCCGGATGATATCAAATTAGATTTTTCTTTATCGTTCCTGTTGATAGGCGCCGAACTGACAGTTGTGCGCTGCGCGTTTATACTTTCGATGTTAATGACATAAAGGGTTACTCCGTATGACTGAGCTAAGCAAACATAAACTTACCATCGCCTCGGAACGAATCATGTCCAGTTTTTGCATTATATGTTCCTGTTAACTCAATTCGTCGCTTTCTTCGCTGGTTTGTATATCCGATCGTATCGCCATCATTTTCTTGGCGTGCTCACCGTCTGGATATCGGTCTACCACCTTTAACAATTCATGTCCAATCTCTTCGAGGAATGATTTTTCCTTTTGATGCAGTCGTTGTGTTAATTTTTTGATGAACGATTCTATATTGTACTCCTGGCTCACGGGAGATGCTGCGCTATTTGAGGGTTCAACAGCTTCTATCTGTTGCGGAGAGTCTCTATCGTCGTCGCAAGATTCTATCTGCTCCATCAAATCATCCTCATTGCTTTTTGACTGCTGTTCAAGCTCTTCAAGGTCGTTCGAGTCGTCAGAAAGATACTCCTCGTTGGACAAATCATCGAAGGTAGGATATTGATCAGTTTCATTATCCAGATAATTTTCAGATTCGTCAAGAATATCCAACGAGTCCAGGAAAAATCCATCCTCAGTCTCGCGGACCATACACGAGCCCGAGGTTCTTCTTGAGCTCAAGAACGGAGCGATCAAACGCTGAAAGTATATTTAATAGAACGGAGAAATTACATCTTTTTTAAAATAATAATATCTCCATAATTACCCTTTTCTTCACCTTCCCAGAATGAACTATATTGGTTAAGAACTTCATGGCATCATACGCAAACCATCGGGGTTGATATGGTTTATTCGATCCTAGAAAATGATAAAAAAAATTAAATAAAAAAATCACCAGCATGTTAATTACAAAATGCCCTACCTTCTGCTTTTAAAATCTGTTTCCTTATTCGGAGAAACTGTGACCGCAGTGAATTCCACTTCTCTCTGCAGTCCTCTACGTCGAGATCCATCTCATCCGCAACCAGCTGCCAAGTTTCTTCCATCTTTGTGCCGTGTTTATAATACGGATGCGACTTATCCCACAGCAATGGATAGCTTTCCACGACCTCAATGAACTCTATCGTAACTTTATTTGAAAGAAAGTACTACACAGCGGATAAGCGATCATAGTTCTATATATCATAATTTAGGAAACGGTTACTTACACTACGCTCGACGTACGATGGTTCCCCTTTTATGGTTGACTCATTGGCGTTGCTTCCACATATCTTCGAATTACAACATAAAATAAAAGTATTACAATCCGTTAAGAAAAACACAGTTAACATATGTCTTACCGTTTGATCAAATGTTTCGTCAAGAAATTTCATTGCTTCATATGCATACCAGGACGGTTGCGGAATACTTTCTGTACGCGATTTATCCAGT
The DNA here is from genome assembly GCA_000349105.1 of Anopheles epiroticus. Classification (NCBI taxonomy): domain Eukaryota; kingdom Metazoa; phylum Arthropoda; class Insecta; order Diptera; family Culicidae; genus Anopheles; species Anopheles epiroticus. The sequence continues at coordinate 278,847 of KB670836.1, forward strand.
CTAGCTTTCACATTTTTTTTCCTAATTCTATAGTAGTGGGCGCGCAACACACTCCACTTTTCTTTACACAACGCTACGCTTAAACCCACCCGGCTGGCCACCAACTGCCAGGCTGCGTCCAACTTTCTCACCCGTTTAATGTTCCGGTACGCTTTGTTCCAGAGCACTGGCAGACTTTGGACGGTGGTAATGAGTTCAAGGTGTTTTTCACGCGAAAGTGCCGACTGCAAAAGTGCCATGTATTAATAATTGCATTAATATTTCAAACGCGGCAACACATTTCATCGATGACTACTCACGCACGGTAAAGCTTTCCGCATAGTGCTCGTTTTGTTAGATTTGGAAGCACGCTCATGTCGAGAAGGAAGTAAATTATTTGTTTTTCATTATAGTAGAGCAGTGATTACAATGTTATAGAAGCACTTACAGTATCAGTTTTTCCTTCGCCATCCAAACCATCAGAACCATTCAGAAATGACATCGCATCGTACGCAAACCAGCAAGATTGATATGTTTTAGCCATACCTGCGACCGAGTTTGGTAAAGTGATATCATTTAAACACGTCCTTTATGGCTTTCATACAGTTTCATACCTGCTTCAGGTTGCCTTGAATCAATAATTTTTCGCATAATTTTTCTAAACTGAGCCCGCAAACTTATCCACTTGTCTTTGCACACGTCTACCTCGACACCCATGCTGGAGGCTATCGAACGCCACGATTTTTCCATCATTTTGAAATTTTTGTAATCGATATGTGTCTTATCCCACAGCAACGGTATGCTCTTGACGAGGGCGATGAATTCCAGGGTTTGTTCCTTGGAGATTGAACACTAAAAGGCGTTAAATTAGAAAACGGGAAACAGTGCCCCCTGCACTATCTAAACTCACACTAAGCTCTTTAGATGGTGCCTTTCGTTTGCTCGACGCAGTATCGGACGTGGTTGTATTGATCTGCAATGATGAAAAATGTTTTAACAGAAAGAATCTTCAGGATGAATGTTTTCAGCCAAACCATTACCGTTGGATCGGGATCATACTCCACCAGTATCTCTATCTCAGAATCGTATTCTTCGTGCATGTTCATGTTGCCCTGGTTTCGCACTTTGACCGTAAGCAAAAAGAAGAAAAGTATACCTGTGAAACGATTTGTTGGGCTAGGTATTTGAAGTATGCTATGCTTGCTACTAAAAAAACAGTAACATCGCAATTAAATTAAGGTAATTTAACCATTATCTTTCCCGCTACATCGAGCACACTTGTTTACTTTCCATTCGAATGGTTTGTTTACATGCACACACTCCACGGAACATGTGACAGTTGATTTTCAAAACACGTCAAAATATTTGAACGGAAACCCGTAACGGAATCCTTTTTTTAAGGTTGATGGAAACGGGATAATGCTTCACACAACTCCAAAGTTAGCTAAATTATGTAAGACAGGATTATAAACCAACTTATGTTCGTTTGATAATTTCCGTACAAACTTTTGTTCACGTTCCGAGAATCATACTGTGAGCCGAGGTATGTAGATTGTTTTGATTGCGGTGACCCAACGCTGAAGTAGCGTCTACACGTTTGTCGAACAAGATGAATATAAGGTATCATTCGAAAGTTACGTTGAATGAAGGCACGCACGGCGCTTGGTATTCTACTGGAAAAGATAGAAATAATATGAAATTATTGCCATTTAAAATATTGCCATAAAACCATCTCGTTGGTGAAATAATAAAAATAAAAGAGAAGGTACCATCACGTATTCATATTTTTATTTCATGGATTGATAATCGATATATCCATAAACCAGACCATCCATGCTTTTATCACTAAATATTGAAGCATAAACAGTTTCTTTAACCTTTTAAAGAAAATGACACAATCATTGCTGGACGTATATGAAATTTCGATATTAATTAATGCAAATTTTAAATTAATAACTGGTCATATATGTTTATGTCAAATGAAACGCTTAAAATGTGAGAAATATAAATAAATGTTGTTTTACAAAATATGTTTTAAAGTCACTGATAAACTCCAAAATTGGCAAAACATTCAAGTTCAAGAAGCTGTTCAACAAACAAATCACTTTATGATTTTATTCTGTTCTTTTAGTTAATCAAATGAGCTATTAAGTCTATTAATGTACCTAATCTAGGCTTTTGTTGGCAAAATAAAGCCTCCATTCGATCGTTTTGCGATAAACCTAATCATACACCATATTTTAGGCTCATTTTTCATGCCACCCGGATGAAGCGCACACCACACGCGACCAACTGGCGCCGGAGCACATTGATTAGCGGCTTCAAATCAGCGATCGCCACCGGCATAGTTTGCCAAAAACTCATAAACAGCGACCCAACACGTTTTGGCACGTACGCACCATCTCGTGATCGACGGACAATTGACACCATAATTTACAAATCAATTAATCACACGGAAGGCATGAATGAAATGGATGGTAAGCAAGGAATGGAGGGAACATTGGACGTTAAACATTAGATCACAAACCCAAACCCGGACAATCTGCACCTATAGAGAATGATCGAGTTTGGGCTGATGGTATTGTGACTAGCACGTTCGCCACGTGTGATCGCAACAGTGACCACCCAAAAAGAGAGACACCCCTTTGCAAGGCCACACAACAGACGAGGGATGCGAAAAATCCCTTCGATCGAACTATTGTTCCTTTCTGTACGAAAAATCGACTTGCACACATGGGTTGCATTACAAATTGCCTGCACCATTAATCAAACGGAAAGCGGAAGAAGGAAAACAAACGGCCCAGCAGGGAAAAAGCCTTTTTTACGCACCGTTTCCATTAGTCTGGTCGTGGTCAGAGCTCAGCATGGCATTGAGAATGCAATCGATCTTTTCTGTTTGATAACGATTTTATGGTGAAGACGCAAATAAAGGGAGGCTTTCGTCATGCCAACATTTGTGGTTGGGAAAACCAAATTAACTAACCCATTTGTGGGAATCGGCCAGGAAACAACGTCACCTAATCCTTTTTCTGTGGCTAATCTCTGGGCTAACCGCATTCGTCATCAAAAATGCAACAACGTCATGATGATAAGAATGATGATTAAGAGGGAAAGAGCTTCGCTAATTCTTAGCCAAATAGAGAAACAACAAACGTGATGCAACATTGCCGTGTTATCAGAACCTTTTGGGCGGTTTGTTTTGTGCGTTGTTGCACATGCGAAGACTTTCCCACGCAGATAGTAAAGGGGACGGTAGGCTGTTGGAGTAATTCCACTCGACCTGACTGGTATAATCCTGTTTCCGCGTCCATCCATGCTCAATGCCAACCCGAACAAGGATTCAAAGCGTTGCATGAACAGTGCTCAAGATTTTACAGCGAACGACCCGTCCATATATTGGTTTAATGGTGGAACTCCTCGTACCTCCAGGCGCGTGCTAGTCGAGTGCGGCCACTGTCCGAATGTAGGTCAGTGGGGAATCAATTCGTAGGGCTCTGCAGCGAGCGAGATGCACAGGTAGTAATCACCACCACCGCGGCCACCATGGCAGGGACGCTGTAACGAAGCCCATCATCGGGAACACGATAAAGAAGTACAAAAAAGCGGGGCCACTGAAACAGAACAGTGGATGTAAAAAAAACACCAACGAGACACAAAAAACGACATTTTTCATTCTTCTCCCCTTCCGTTGGTACGTGCCGTTTACCAGTCCCCACGTGCTCCCATCATCTCGGTAACCCTTTTTCTCTCTGTTGCGCGTTATCAGCCAGCCCGGTGTTAAGCCCAGCTGCTCCGGTTTCCCATGTTTTCCCACATGCATCTTTCCGAGTAGTATCTTTTCGAACCAATTCTCTCCATGGCTCCCTGCTCCTCGGCCCATTTAGTTTGGGGTTCATTTTAACTATCGCCCCACGTTTTTTTTTGGTGTCTTTCTTTCAATTTTGTTTGGGTGCGCAGGCACCCCAGTGCCCAGTGTAATGCACACTTCACCTCCTGCCCTTTAAAAAAAGGGCTAACAACAAATTTTGTGCACCCATAGTGAACGCTACCCCATCGAGATCACCTGTGCCTTTGACTATCATTTGGTTGGGGAGCATGGAGCAATGTGGGCATGTGAAGAACTTTCCGCTTAATCTCATAAGCTGCTTGGCGCTGATTTCCATGTGCAAAGCTTCAAAATTGTTTGCTCAAAAATTATTATAAGTTATTATTCCCTTTGTTGAGACGATTCGCAACAGGCTCTGTTGTAAAACTCGGCACGAACCGTAAAGAATGCTACCCACACTGTCATATTCCTGCAGCGCTCTCTATTGTAAATTACTGAAGGACAAACTACGTGCTCGAAACGATCGTAAATATTTATCAATACCCTTGGTTATCCTTTTCAAGGAATTTGTTTATTTTTTTTAAAGTACTTGAAAAAGCATAACAAAATATTATGAAATATAGCGTTGCAACCATTGAACAGTTCTGAAAAGTGTGGCAATTAGCGTGTTACAGTATTCGAGATTTGGGAGCCCTTGGATCCATTTTGTATGAATACGGATAGTCCACATTTGAGACTGGTTAACAAAATAAAATACAAATTATAATTATCCAATCTACATGAAGTACAATCTGTGAAAAAGGACCAGTCGTTTTATTCCAATCAAATCCCCATGTTTTTTGCCACAACCAAATTTTCCCGAAAATAGCAATACGCCTGGGAAAACAGCAATACGGCCTGGCCGTCACTACTGAAATAAAAAAAAAATTTTCCCGAAAATGATAAGTAGCGTGTGTCTACATAAAGATCCTTTTTGTACTTAAACTGCTTTCAAAACGTTCATAAATACTTATTTCGATAGGGTTAAGATCGATCGATCGTCCTAACTTTTTAAAATTCGAATTAAACCAAAATGTTTTCCTGCGTTTCTGGTGGCCGTTTTGCTCCACTCTACCATACATGTGTTATTCCTTTCCCTTTTGGGCCATCACGGGATCAACGGGATGGGTTTGAAAAGTGGGGCAATGACCAAAAACAACACACACTCACACACGCAGTGGCTCCGGGACACGGGAGATCAAGCGCCCATGATGGTCAGTGATTTATGGGCGGGATGGATAGTGGACGGTGCGCGCACACACCACCCGAAGGGCCCGCGAAGCGTTTTCAATTAGTGCTTACGATACGGGCACTCGGGAAATGGTGGATGGGAATTAGGGAGCTTACCCGGGGTCTGTCCTGAAGCTGCACGCGGTGGGTCATTAAAAGGGGCACCTAGTGCACCTAGTGAGACATGTGTGTGTGTGTGTTTTTTTCCCATCGCGAAAATAAGGATTTAACGTTCTTTTTCTGTTGCCTTTCTGCTTTAGGACGCAAGCATCCGACACAAACAAGCTGCTCTTGCTTTGCTGCGTTTGTTTTTCCCGCAGTTTCCCATGCAGCGGATAGCTAATTGCTGCTCAGGCCCTATTGCAGAAGGCTATCAATTTTCGGCAACGCTACGATGTGCTGCCCAAACGTCAGCATTTGACCACACGGTTGACCACCACGGCGACCACGGGTTTCGAAGGGATCGGCCGTCACGGTTTGGTGAAGATGTCGATGCAAACCGATAACTATTTTAAGGTTCGCTTGATGCTATCTTGCTCCTCTAATCTCGTCCCATCGCCTCTACGCCGAAGAAACGCAGAACTACCGATCCGATATTCGATATCCCAAAGCCACAGCAAAAGGAAGCGAATGTATCCTCTGTGTTTCGATCGATCGCATTCGTATGCTGTTTCCGCAGGACGCCCGTCGTCAGCTGGAGAAGGATGCACACGGACGAGATTCTACGAAGAGTGTGATCTAAATAGCCGTAAACAAAAGCTTACAGTAGCAGAGACTGGGAGTAAAAGAAGAAGTAAAAAACTGCACCTTTAAATACATTATTAACAACTCGAGGGTTTTTTAGTTTGTCGGCTTGTTGAGATCTACAATTATCCTTCTACACCTCAAGAGGAAGTGAGCGATAAATTCAAATGCAAGCCAAATCTTCCAAAAATACCGTTGTAATAATTGTCTAATTTTATGTGTGGGTTTTTTTTCTTCCTTCTGCAAACCTTTTCCCTTCTTTTGTGCATACTTTCTTTGCCAATTCCTCCTCACCGGATCAAGGTGTCGAATAGCGATTCTTTCGATTCCGTTTTCAACACTGTTTTTTACTCTGCAACTAACACACTGGTTAACACTTCTTTTCTAAAACAGGGGTGGGGAACCTATTTTATTATAAAACCCATGAACCTTTCTCTATTCTTAACACAAATTGTAGTTGTTTATTAATAACTTCTTTTTGTCTTTTTGTTTAAACTTATCATTATTAAGGTTTCCCAAAAAAGTTTTTCAACATTCATATAATTCATGAAAATCTTACACACTTTTTAGTACGTTGAGAAAATTGAGTCTTATTCTGTTGTTTTTCGAAGTAAAGCTTCGTCATTTGTTACCTGCCCTATCAAGATCGTAAACACAGACAACAGTCCAGACTGTCTCCATGAAACTCAGTCCATTGCTGAATTCGGTCCATGGTATGGGATGACTCGACCTGATCCAGCCAATAAGCTCTGTGTACACGTCTACGCCTCCGTTCAGTCTTCTTCTTTGACCCGCTCATATCCGAGCACGTCTAAAAGACATGGCCAGGTCGCCAATCCGCTTCCAGGAAACTCGGTCCAGGGCTGCAGTCCTCCAGCCACAGTTGCATCCGATCTCCGACAGGTTCAACTCCACTTGATCCAGCCAACGAGCTCGCTGTGCTCCTCTACGTCTCGTGCCGAACGGGTCGCTGACGAGCACCTTTCTGGTGGGGCATGAGTCCGTCATCACGTGCCCCAACTAGCATATCCTTTCGACTTTATCGACCGTCAGAATACTTGCATCGCCAAACAGCTCAGCAAGCTCATGGTTCATTCTCCTTCTCCACACGCCCTGCTCGCACACACCGCCAAAGATAGTCCGTAGCACCCGCCGTTCGAAAATGGCGAGTGCATTGGCGTCCTCCGCCAGCATAGTCCAGGACTCGTGCCCGTAGAGGACTATCGGCCGTATCAATGTGCGATATATGTGGCGCATTTCGTGCGTTGTCGGAGTCTTCTGGATCGTAGGAGTTTGTGGAGCCCGTGGTAGGCACGATTCCCCTGAACAATGCGCTTTCGGATTTCGATGCCCATGTTGTTGTCCGAAGTTACGATCGTACCAAGGTAGCAGAACTCCTCTACTACCTCAAGATCGTCGCCGTCAACTAGTACTCTGCTTCCGAGTCGTGCTCTATCTCGGTCAGAGCCTCCGGCAAGCAGGTATTTTGTCTTCGTCGCATTGATCCTCAATCCAATCCTATCGCCCTCGCGTTTCAGTCGGGTGTATGCCTCACACACCGCCGCAGATGTCCTTCCGATGATGTCAATGTCATCCGCGAAGCCAAAGAATTGGAGAGACCGGGTGAAAATCGTGCCCCTGATGTCGAAGCCCGCGCTCCGCGCCCTTAGACCTGAACAATGCACTTGCAGATTTTACTTTCTGAAGATCCGATTTTCCAAAAAGGAAAGTATTGATAGAAAATGAAAAAAATCATCGAACGATTAAATAAATTATTCAATTTGAATTAAAACAAGCAACATTTTCAATGTAAATAAAAAAGATAGAAATGAAAAAAAATACTTACAGGTAAAATAATTTAGGATAATTATTAGCAATACGGCCTGGTCGTTACTACCCAATAAAAAATAACTTAGGATAAAATTAGGATAATAAAGGAAACTTCAAGCAACAAGCCTGAATCACGTATATTATGAAGGTTTAAAGTAAATACAGATTAAACCTTGATAAGAAGGAACACTGAAACAAATTTTATGCAAAACTATGCTGATACAAATATTTGATAAAAGAAACAAAGTGAAAGTAGATTAAACCTTGATAAGAAGGAACAATGAAACAAATTTTATGCAAAACTATGCTGATAAAAATATTTGATAAAAGAAACAAGAAATTTGAACCTAGAACTGCTAAAAAATAGCTAAAAAACAGAGTTTGTAAGGTTCCAGTTACTCTTCCGCTTTACATCTTAAAAAGGTGACAAACATGCACTCACTCCGATAGTAGTCCACCGGATGTATCTACTCGATCTCATTCTGCAGAAAATTGCAGCCAGAAGGTTTCGTTCTTCCTGTGTTCGCGCCCCCCAACTTCCGAACGGAAACTGGCGTGAGTCACACGGTCACTTCCGCTACAGAAGCGGTCTGGGAAGCGCGGAAACGCGCATCCGAAAATTCCAATCGACCAGCCCGTTCCTGGCCACCGTTCCCACCAGGCAAAAGTGAAGCAAGCATCTTTTTTCGTGCGGATTTGTAAATTGTTTACAGGTGCGAACAACGTCACACATTAACACGTCAACCGACGACGAAGGAAAGAAAAGAAGGTGGTAATTTTTGGACAATGATCACACCTTTCCCCTCTATTGTAGTTTGAAGCAAATAGTACCCAAGGGGATTGTGTGGGGGTTGGAAATCTCTTTTCGTTGATATTTTTTCTTATTTTGCGCGCGCAGAGATGACACGCAACTTCTCCCGGGATTTCCATTGCGCTAGAGATTCCATTGCGCAGGTGGGCCGCGTTGGAACGCCACGCGGATTGAATTGTCATTCGTTTTTGCGCTCCTTTCCTGCCGATGTTCTGTGGAGCTAGCTAGATACAAATTGGTGCATGATTATAGATATATCTATACGTCCTGTTATCTGTCCCCATTGGCTGGGGGATTCCATGCGTATTGCTCACACTCTCGGCGGTGTCGTACGATTTTTGATTGATAAAAACAATTAGCCGGCGCCCTGTCCCGGTGTTGCGGTATTTCCACCGCCGACAGGCGAGTGTTGATAGCGATGAAATTGAGTTAATTAATTCCTAGCTCTGCTTGTTTTGAAGTCACCTTTTCTTAACGCCATCAAAACGCGTATCTTATTGGTGACGTATATCACACTGAAGCAACACACGTGTAAAGGGGTAAGGGCGCCTTTCTTATTGTGCAATGAACGTGGACCAACACCATACCGTACGCGACCCCAACCCCGTGATGCATTAAGCTCCACATAAACTACAGTGTGTCCACCAGCCGTAGCATAGATAACGTCTGATTATGCACTCCCTAGGGGCAGGTGTTCGCTGCAACGATGCACTGATAAGAAGATTGCTCGTAAATACTCTTGCGCCAGTAACAGCTCTTGCTTTTCTCACCCTTCCCGCAGGCAAATCTAATTTCTCCCATCCCACAGCCCGATCGCACGTGTTGCCCTGCCGCCGATGATTGATGCCGTCCTGAAAATTCGATTTGACACCATCGAAAGCCCTCCGTCAATATCTGGCGCTGAGAAGTTGTTGAAGGAGACGGAATTACCATTTTCAGTGTAATTTAAATTCAAATGTGAAACTTTTAACTGATTTCAAGCTCGGTTCATCACTCACTTACCATGTTCTGCTTATTTTTTGGCCCTTTTTCCTCGACAACGGGTAAGTCACGGGAAAAGCCCCGAAAGACGTCCTCACTCGTGTGCTAAATGAATTCGTCTCACTTTCACACGGCAAGTTCGATTTCAAGACGATGGAACTTGATGGAATCGACATGCCGTCAGTGTACGTTAGATGGGGTGGGAGGGAGTTACTCACCAAGGTAGGGAATTAATTAGTCCTAACGAACACACGCAACAATCTTTCCCGTACGCCGCAGCAGTGACTAAGCGAGTAAAAGGGTCTCCATACCCCAATCCCTCCTGCCCAACGCGGTGACGATTCGTTTCGGGAGCAATTAAAGAACGGCCCAAGTCAAAGCGAATGCTTTCGCTTCCCGGCTTGCTGGTTCCACCCCAACCGAAGGAATGACCTCAAAAAATGTTCACCTTTCCGTTCCACCTTGTCTCGGCACCTACTTCGCTCGCGGCTCGTGCTGAGTGTCGAAGGCCGATGGTAAGAACCGTTGTTGGTGAGATGTATGATTAATGTAAATCGTTTGTTTGATGTTTCAATCGGAAGGAGCAGCAATCCGCCCGATCGGTGAGAAAGCCTTCGGTTGTGGCGCTATGTGGCTTGTGGGAAATTTGTATGAGTGGCGAAGAATATCCATCATTGGGGATTAGCAATGTCAAAAAAAGGGACTAAGTGTATCATGAGCAATTAATAGTGAAGGAAGCGAACAAGCAAATGCTGTTTTAATTTCGTTCTGTTAACTGGCTGAATGGAATATCGAATTACGCCATTAACTTTTACTCATTGCACTGAATGAGTTAAATTGTCTGACTCACTCGTGTATGACATACTGCGAGTAGCTAGTTAAGTGATTAATGCTAAATGTCTTAATATGAATTTAATACTTATCTAGACCAAAATCTAGACCTCTGATACAACGTGATGCAAGCACACATGTAAAAATAATTTGTTAGAGACAATTATAAAACAAGTTCAGCATAGCACAACAAAAAGCAATGCCATGCAAAAACGTTTGTTATGGTAGGCTGTGAACAATCTTTTTTGGCGTGCACTGTAAAATACCCACGAAGCAACTTCGGCGCATCTTCGGCTCTCAAGGGTTCGTGTTATGCTCAAATGCAGGGGTTTCCATACAATGCTGAAAGAATTCTCTACACATGCAATTTCCATAAATGAAAATAAAAAATATCGTTTACTTCATTCAAGTGATTTATTTTGTGAAGACCTTCCTGCATTATTTTTCAAATTATGAGTGTGCTATGTTGATTAATTGACAGCCCTTCAATTTGCGGTTAAACAAATTGTATAGCTAATATTCTCTTTTTAATTGTGTTTTATTGGTTGGCTACAATACAACCGATAGTTGATTTATTTTTTGTACTTGTTTTAAGTGAAAATATTTGAATGAAAAATCAACCAAAGAGAGAATCTAGACCAGGAGTTTTTGAAATTCATCATCGAGCTGTTCAAGTAATGCTTCAAAGACTGTTCCAAAATCCATCGCTTAAAATTATGCAAAATAAACAAACATAAGTTCCCCGAAAATATAGCATAAAGCATAAACCGAACGAAACGCAACCCCTGCAAATGCCAATCGCAATCCAAGGGCTCGTGCTTCGTCTGCTTCGCCGTATAGCAGATTTTTCCGTTCGTGCTCACCGAGCCCTGCGACGGCTTCGGAGTTTAAATCGACAATTCCGACGGTGCGGTTCGTTCGCGCGGTCCTCTCTAGAAGCTCGCCCATTCAATCAGTTGCGCGATCGCGCTCGAAACAGTCCGAGATCGAAAACCCTTCCTACGATTTGTGCATTTTTCTTCCCATTCGGAAACAAAGGAAAAACCAAAACAAAAACCACAAAAATCGTCAAACGAAATCGAAACGAAAAGCGAAAACTTACAGCAAAACATAAAAAAACACGAGACGAAGTGGCACAATTTTTGGCAGAGTGGCTAAATAAGGTACGCAAGTGTTGTTTTAAATGTGAGTTTTTCCGGCTTTGCAGTGATCTTTGTTGTACGATTATTCTCTTCGCGTGATGTCGATAGTGCGTACGGTGCCAATTCAATGCCGTTTTTCGACAAGCTCGTTAGCGCTAGTGCGTGTTGGATGCGTTTTTCGCAACTGCTAGCTGGTCTTGTTCTGTGTTGGGTGTTGAGTGAGAAGTTGGAGTTTGTTGTTATTATGGGTTTATGCCGGCAAGTGTGACGTACTGTGCGAGTAACATAGAATCCAGAGTGAGATAGATGGTAAAAAAGGATGAACCATGCCCTGAAAAGTCCATCCAGTGATCGAGCGAACGAAGAATGTGACGCTATCGCGAAACTGAAGAACTGTTTAAAACAAGACAACAAAATTCTTTTCCCTTTGTTTTTTTTTTTCTTCTGGCTCTGCCTCTGGCCTGGAGGACGCCTATAGATGTGGTCTTTGCCAAAAAAGCAACTTATTGAAAAACGCCTCTCGCTTCAGACGGGCGATATGAAGATCGTTATCGGGTTGCGTTGCGACGGCGTTGTCCTCCCTGCCAAAATCTCCAATCTCCTTTAGGCCATCGCGCCTTTAGAAATTCCACACCAGAGGGCGGACTCTCCCCAAAACAGAACCGAAAAGCACACCAAGTAGAACCGTTGGCAGTGCAGAGTCCTTTTCACCTTCAAAACCCATCGTTTATCGTGCAACGCAGCGCGTCAAGTGAAAATTAGGAGCGAATTGGCGGTTGTTTGGCTTTACACTCGTTAAAACAAGCGCCCTTAAGGGATGCTCGCTCTGGTTTTGCCTCCCTCGGGAGCGTCTTGCCGGCACGCAGACGGTGTCCGTTCGCTTATAGCCGGCAGGGATTATTGAAGGCACATCCCCACGGGCACGGGGTGTTGGTTGGCAATAAAGCAACAAAACAATTTGCATAACACAATTCCCATGCTCCTTCCCACATGCTCCTCCAATGTGTTTGGTGACCGCCTGTACGCCACTTTCCCCACTCGGGAGTCTTTGGGGTGTTTCGAAAACGAAGAACGCGCAGTGCGAACGAGGTGCACAGAAAACCCCTGCCATTTGAAAGTATAATTGTAATCAGTGTGTACAGCTCTCGCGTAAGACTCTCACTCCCCCGTGGCTCTATATAGGCGATCGGGTACTCCTCTCTCTCTCTCTCCCGTACTAGTACCTTAACGCTTACTTACGACCACATTTGGATCGCTGGTGTGACACAACTCTGTGCTACTACTTTTTTTGTTGCTTTACTTTCTTGTTGTTGCTGCTAATTCTAACCGCCCGCACGGTGGCACACGTTGGTGGTCACCTACTTCTCGCTGTCTGTGCACGGTGAACGTGAACTCGATCGCTCAAGAACCGGGTGAAAAAGGCGTGGGGTCAAACCGGGTGAGACTTTAATGTCTCGCTCAACACCACACACATACACGTCCACAGGGCATTCTTAGTATCTTCCATACGAAGATAGTGCGATTGCTAGTGTCAGTGATAGAGCGGCATGAGTCAACCTTCACAATTCCATTTTTTTGTGTTTTGTTTTCAGCATTTGACCTTTTTGATTCTCCTCTTCCCATTTGTGTACCGGAGGGAGCAGTGAAGTGACAAAGACAGCAAGTGAAGTGAGTGAACGTAATAGTGACACAACAGGTGTAGTTCTCGCAGTGTGAGCAAACAAGCAATGCACAATCAGCTCGTGCCGCGATGATGATGATGATGCGTGCGAAAAGTAATTCCAGCCCAGCGGCACCCGACAGTCACCGACACCATCTTGATCCCGGCTGCAGAAGGATGCGCTCGGTCGATCGGACCGTAAGCTTCCGGCGGACACTGCACACACCGGCACCGGGCAGGCAGCAGTCGCACAGCTACCCGCACCACCATCACTACTGCCACACTGGTCGGCTGGGACGGCCGCACGGTGTGGCTCAGCTCCTGTCCAACTTCCTGTTGTTCCTAGTTATCTGTGATAGTCAGACAGTAGTATCCCGTGCTGCATTTCGGACTTCCGCCGCCACCATCGGTCACCATCCGGCGTCGGGTGCGGACGTCTACACCGACAGTATTATTATTAGTAGTGGCAGTGAGGAGGAAGCGGAGGTTGGCGTTGGAGATGGAGTTGGAGCTGGAGCTGGTGGTGGTGAGGGGGGTGCTGAAGTTCAGCCCACTTCCGGTGCGGCCATCAACCACACCAAGCTGCAGGAGATCGTGCTGGAAGGACTCGGACTCAGCGAGCTGCCCGACGTTCGCATGGTAAGTGTCGTCTGTTGCCGCGTTGCCTAATTAATCGCATCCGGTCTTTTGGATGCTTGGAGGTCTGCCGTCTGGGTGCGCGATCGCGTCTCTTCTGGTGATATTTGAAGGCCCGTACCGTACGCAAAAATAGGTCCGAACACAGACGCAGAGTGGAGATAGGGGTTGTGCATTAGGTAATGTCTTTTTGTGATGCACCTCAACTTTATGCTACTCCTTTGCGATGCGTTTGCAACTTATTGCAGAAGGCGACACACACAAAAAAATCGACCTAAAACTAGTTTCTCCCGTATAAGTCGGTCGGTTGTACTGGTCGTTACAGTCACGCTGTGGTTTTAGTTGATGAGCTATAAACATTTTCAATTAACGTGTACGAAACGCTCCTTACATACCAACCCTGTCTCTCTCACCCTCCTTTCTTGGAGAAAGTGAAATCCTCCACTGGTGGAAAGATACACACAGGTTGTGGACTCGTTCATTCGCATCACCGGTTATACCGTGGCGGTACCGTGTCAGCCTGTCAATCATCGTCATCCTGCTCGTCACCAGGCTAATAATCAGCATCCCCTTGCCGCTCAGCAACGCCACTAATGTGCCAATAATCACCGTTCCCCACAACCACTTCAATGACTGTGTGTACGTACATCTAGTGCACGAGATGAGTAGTCACCACTCGATTCTAAAAACGCAACACACTCGCTCAGCATCCGAAGGCATCCCATCTCCTTTGGAAGCGAAAGAAAAAAAAAACAGATGGAAGTACATAAATCTAGAACTCGGCCATATACCCCGAAGGCAAGGACACACACCACACAAACTTTCCGTCGCTTTTGCATCCGTTTTCCATTCGCTCCTGCCGGCACTTCCGCCCCTTTTTGTGTGTGTTGCTCCTTGCGCATACACAGTCCACGGCGCTCTCGGGCTTTCGGGAAGAAAATGGCCCGAAGGTCAAACGCACAGAAACTAGGAGGTCTGCGGCAATGCAGAAGGGGGAAAAAATGCAAAAATCAATCCCCAGCACTTGTGCCACAACACAGAGTCGTTGCGGACTCGTTGCTCTTGAACTTGAACGAGAAAATCCCGGGACAGTTTCGTTCTCGGCGGGCTCGAACTGTACACACACTTTCTCTCGGTACACTCGGCCCCTCCGGACAGGGTGGATGGTGTAATACAACTTTTCCACTGCTTTCCTCCCCATTTCCGCGGTTCTTTTGTGTGTGTGTGAGGGAAAGACTTTTGCCACCAAAATTATTTGCTCGGGACCTGCTCTCAAATTCAATTCCAACTGTTTCGAGTGTTGCAAGCTGGCTGGTTGGATTTTCCTTTCAATACTTCCCGTGAAGCGAAACAACCCCATAACCGTAAAGCGGACCAGAAAACCCAAAAGAAATTGTCCATTGCCCGTGTGAGGCTGTCGGCATTTTTTTTGTGTGCGCTCGCCAACACCAAACTCGGGTGTCAAATTCGGGTAAGGGAAGCGTCGAGAGGAAGGGGGAAAATGGTACCACAATCCTCAAACCGAGAGAAAATTTCATCCATTTTTCATCGAGTGCAGTGTGTGGTTGCATTCTTCAGCTGCTGCTGCTGCTGCTGCTGCTGTCGGTCGTACTAACAAACTAAACCAAATCAGGTCAAACGGCAAACTACCAAAATTCGAAACTCGATTACAATGCTTCCGGGAAAACGAGTATGTGGTTGGGTGGGAGGAAAAATCTTGTAGGGGAAAACGAATGTTCCAGAATGCAGAAGGTTTCGATCACTCGAATAATCCCCGAGCAGGTTTAACATCTTTATCTGTTTTTCTATGTTTTTTTTTTATTCAATGAAGAAAGTTTATTACGATGTTGATGGTACTTTAAATGCCTTTCTTTTTTTAGATCAAAAGTAAGGAAGAACTCGTATTAATAACTTGTTTTTCCCTTGAAATGTTACCCATCTAGATATTATTAAAAATATCATTTTAGTTTTATAGATGTCAACGTTACTCATTTAAGACGATCAATCATACAATGATGAACGGGATTTGAACAAGGTCCGGTCTTGTGGGAAGCTTATCGCTCAGTGCAATAGACAACTGAGCGTCCACTGAGAAATGGCGTTAAAATTGGTACTGTTGATAGGATGCTTTTGCTTTTTTAATAACCTAATCATAGGAATAGCTAAAGCTTTAAGAATAGCTAGTGTTCAACTATATGCGTAATGTCTTTTTTATGCAACAAAATTAGTAATTCCAAATTCTTCAGTTGATTTTTAAATTAACTAAGCTAAAAGACAGTTTTCTTTGTGGACCATAAATTATTAATTTTTTGTAGACAGTATTATTATTATTTAAATATATTACAGAAACATATCTAGACTCTAAAAATATTACAGAAAACCCATGTGAAAAGTAATGCTTCTAAAATCTTCACACTGTAAGGGAAATCATGGCTCGTGATAGAGAGATGCACTGGAAAAAGAAACTGGAAAACCTTCTCACTTTCTCAAACGTACCATTCCGAAAGGCACAGAACGAAAATTGTCGATAATGATTTGTTTAGATAATGTTCTATCATCTCCCCTACCATCACAGATCGATCCACGCCAAACGCGTCGACTCCGGAGCAATGGTGAATGGTTCGCGCGCTGCTCGTCGCAATCATGACGCTTCCCGATGATTGTGTTAATTTGACTTTCCATTATTGGAGAAGAGCACAATCAAAGGCAAAAAAAAACGACGGAAAATAACACAAACGACAAATCGAGACACTTTCCCCCCCTTTACCCCCGGGGAGTCCTTAAATCGATTGGGGATCCCCGTTTTCGGGGAGGCTGGATTGGATTCACGCGAGCCGCGAGCGCACTGTGCGGCTGTGGGCCACCTCCGGTAGTTTGCGAGTGCATGACACTACGAAAATAGAACTCCGGTGCGATTAATTTTAAATGAGGCTCGTCGCGCAAAACCTCGATCTCGTCTCGGCACACCGCATGGGTACAGCGGGAAATGGAGGGCGGGCGAAGACAGACGATGGACATGAGCATAATTCTCGGCAATTTAGTCGATACGGGCAGGTGCCAAGGGGGATTCAGCCGCTCTTCACTAGTCCCTAGGAGACTTTTAAGACTTTGCCCATCCTTGTTTTCTTCTCTTTTCGGTTCGGAGGCAACCATATTGCTTGCTGCCATCCTAAAAGTAGCTGCCCGAAAAACTCGCAGAAAACATGGCATTCAATATTCTAATTTCATCCATGAATGTACACACCTCTCCGCGGTTCCGTGCTTTCCCATTCCCCCCGCCGCCACGAGCTGAGCAAACATCTGGGCGGACTAATAAGAGCGCCTTGTGGGAGAACTCGCTTCCGTTCGGTTGCTCCGATCCGGGCGGCAAAGGGAAGCCCAAGTTGTCAGACGCAATGAGCGATTTTTATTAGATTTGCGATGCTGTAATCGGTCCCAAAAAGCCGGTCCTTTTCCCAGTCCTCCCCCATCCCACCAGCTGATCCAGCTCCACGATCCTTTTCCTTACCCATTCCCTTTCATAAACAGCTGGCAGCTGGAATGCCTTTTTCCACCGTTACAACATTTTCCCAGCATCCGAAACATAACTTTACAGACCGAGAAAAGTTGGAGAGCAAAAGGGTCTTGAATGGAATAGCGACAGTCAAAAAAAAGGAGAGAGAAAAACTCCCAGCCGTGAAAACCCGTGCTGGAGTTGGGTTTGCCATCGTCTAAAGGACCGGATTTAAATTGGCTGCTGGTGGAAAATTTGTTATCCATCCATAACCAACCATTCCGAAGCGCTCCAAAGATGGGAAGGGGGCGGGAAAATGGGAAAACTGAAAAGAAAAACACGATCGAACAGCATATTAAAAACCCCGCCGGAGACGGATTTAAGCATGCGAATGCTCAGCAAAAAGGGAAATGAAACGCACATAAAAGCCAGTGCACATACGCTAATACGTAAGCAGAAAAAAGTAAATGCTTTTATCCGCAAGACAAACCTCAAGATATGCACGACAAGTTAAAGGAGTACAAGCATGGTTAGCCGATAAGCAGCTTCCCCCAATGCTGCTGCTTTTCAGCATCAGCATAAGTCGCGGGCGCGGACAGAGCAAAACTGCAGCACAACCGTGCAACCCCCAGCGAGCTTATCGATCCACGTGTATAGCTTCCTTTCGAGCATTCCTTGCCTTATCGCTGCCGGTGGAGTGCTGACTCTTCACCGAAAACGATTACCTCGAGTAGGCAGGCTGTTTGCGAACCGGTGGAAGGATGCTGCGCTTATGCAAATCGACAAGACGCTGTTTTCGTCTTCCGTCTCGCTGAAGGTGAAGAAAACACACTCATCCTACAGCAAACGTACGCAAAACAAAACAAATCGAACAAGAAGTCGACATTTTTCAAAATTGATTTGCTGGCACATTAATTTAATTCTTTGCATCCGGTATGGAGGTGCCGTGCAGGAGCAGAAGCGGGCAGCTTCTTCCTCTCTCCCCTTTCGTGAGCGGTTCGTTAATATACTGCGCGTAAAAAGATGACCAAAACCGGCTGCACGCATTCATTATTTTAAGTCTATTAATATGTAGATGCAGCCAATGCTTTAAGGCGCCCGTGTTTGGCTTGTTTGCGAGCGAAACGGTAAAGTTAATTTTGTCACACTTTGGTGCACTGTGGCGAAAACAATCGGCTCAAAAATACCTGCTGCGAGTGTAAATGGGTGGGATTAAATCCTGATTAGCGTTGGAGATACATCATTCTCAAGGATGCACTACCTGGTTTGACCTGGTTGGACAAATGTTTGATGAAAGATGCCTTTGCGTTGGTGTGTAACTGTACGAGGTTGCTATAAAAGTTGTGTATGTTTAAATCTGTTTTGTTTGTCATTTGGACAAGATTTAAATGCCAAAAAGTGACATTTTGTCTAACATTTGAATATTCTAACCGATTGATTTAATCACTTGGTTACTTGAGGTCCTAGAGGACTAAGAGATCCTGATTTTGTCCAGATACAACCAATTGAGCTGTAGAGTTCATTCTTTACAGTACGAGCCAAAGGTGCCTTATACTCTTTAGCTTCCGTATAATATAGAATTATTCTAAGTCAGAACAAAGTTAACCTAGCAAAACATTAATGATAAAACAAACAATCACTAAGGCCATTTTACAGAAGAAGAATAAGTGGAACTCGATAACTAAAAACATGTGTCGACAAGGTGTGTGAAGTAACACATAAATGAAATATACTGAATAAACCTTAAATTAGCTACTTTTCCAATTTTAAGATTTTACGTAAAACCATTTCCGTTGTGCCAAAGCAAAGAATCCTATCATTTGCAACTTGATTCACCAAGCTCAAACATTTATCAGAATCCCTTTTATAAAAGATTAAAGATTACGATGTTTTGCTTGTTTTTTACGCAAATCAAGATCTCTGGAATAAGACTTTGGATTTACAAGGATTCGCTGATATGCGATGATTTGCTATCAATAGCTGTTGATAGTTTTGTGACAAACTTTATGTCGCTTAAGTCCAACTCTTGATTTCCAGTTTTTGTCATTTGGTTAAAGTTTTTTAATGCAAAATTTAACCCAAATTTTGTGTCATTTCAAACAACAACGTCACTCACGAGACTACCTAACGGCCCTGATGCCCTACGGAATGCAATCATCGATCGAACAACCTCAAAGTGCATACTGAAGATGTGATTTTGATAACCACAAACCAAACCACTTCCACACTACCAAATGCCCCCCCCTCCCCCTCTCTTAGCTACAGATTTTCCTTCTCCGAAGCATTATTCAATTATCCGACCAATCTCAGTTACTACCATCCATCCCTAACCCACTCGCCAACGAACCACTCCTGCCTGTTTGAGGAAACTATCCGTGAAAGATCCCGAGAGAAAGAGAGAGAGAGAGTGAAGGAGAAAAAAGTGTACCGATCCCGGGTACGGCAGTGTGACCTACTAACACGGAGTAACTTGAAGTATGTTTGATTTAATTATAATTAGAATTAGAACTCCTCCGGAGCCGCAAGCCCTGTGGCTAACCGCTGGATAGCGGTAGCTTCCATTAGCAAAATCTGTCCCCAGGGGAGGAGGAAAGATTAGAAGCACGCAACCTGGATGCCCAAGCCAAGGCACGGTGCACTTTCGTGCATAATTAAAATTGAATTTGATGCAGCACTGCCGATGTCGGCAGATTCTTACTGCACACTCTACAGGAAAACTTACCGGCCATTTGCTGCTGGTTTGCTTTTGTCTTTACCCTTTTTTTTCTCAGCTCAGCTTCCAAATGAGAAGGAGAAGAGTAGGTAATCAAAGTGAGACCGAACCGACCGGCTAGTGTTACGCAATGAATCAGGATGAACCATCCACCCAACCACGCAACAGGTTCTTAGTTTACTCGGTTTTTTTTTGTGAAATACAGTGTGCTGGACACAATAAGCTTGCTATAAAAAACAAAGTGCAACAGACATATGGAAACAGCTGTATCTGAGCATCGGAGCATCCGTAGTACCTTTTTACGAGCTCGATTTTACATCCTTATTATGCTAGACGCGTGCCGATGGAGTTTCTTCAGCTCCAACAGGGATGGGATGTGACTGGGGCCGAGTACCTTTTCATCGAGAACCTTTTTACCACTCTCCAGGCACCAGACACGCCACCGCCGCTTCGGAAACAATTCGAACTCTTGCTCAATTTACATAATTGAACCCCGCTGATGTCCGGCTCGAGCATCGTTTCTCCTCGGCCCGCGGCCACAAAACATGCAGTTATAGGTTGTCGCATTCACTGCCGCAAGTGCTACAAATCGCATTCGTCGCCGTCTTCGTTGCCGACATTCGCTGCTTCAAATCGCATCACCGTCTCCGCCCGTCACTTGCGGCGAGTGATTTATCGCGCAAAGGGGTTCATCCGTAGCCCGGCCCGTGCCTAACCTGCCTCGTTTTAATTATCCTCGGGCGAGTCGGACGGTGTGCGCGCGCGGAACCTGGACGGAGCCTGGACGATGGCGACGACGACGACGACGTAATATCGACAAATTGTCCACAGACCGCCTGCATCGTCGTCTCGTGCTGGTCGACGTGATCGTTCGATCGTTTGGCTTTCATTGCGCATCATCATCATCATCATCCTCATCTACATCGATTGCAGATAGTAAGCGCCAAGGCGGCATGGCGCGTAGAAGCCTTCGCTCCTTGTTGCGTTGTGATTTTGCTGCGCCGACAGGTTAGGCTGCTCCATAAAGTGTTACACTTGTCCACACAAGACCTAAGTGTTTGACGTTGATGGGCATGTTAAAGAACCGTTTTGGAGGTATGATTAAAGAGCTGTGGTGTCTGAAAGTATGTCTAATAGTATCGTTGTTTCTCACAACAAAATACTGATATCGATAAGCAATACTGATCGTGAATTATGAATTTAAAAATCAGAACCATTTAATTGTCGATTTAAAATAATCGAGCAGATGTAAGCGAGCTTGCCGTTAAACAAATTCGAGCAGTTTATAGCAATGCTTATAGTTTTTACCTTAAACGATTTATGGAAATTCTATTTTAATTGTATTCTCATCACCTTCTTACCTTTTTTCTCGCTCTAAGTACAAAAATTAGCAGCTATAACTACCAATAAAGCATTCATACTAACCGACGGATGATTATTACGTATTTCCCGCTCGGTACCATTCAGAACACGAACACGCCACACGCCCTCCTTCGCATGCGTACGTAACGACGGTGCGCTGCTACACGCCACCGGCACGTCTCCATCGTCATCGCCATCGCCGGCAAGAAAGTGATCAATTTTCTAGTGCAATCCGGCCTGACCCTAGACCCCGTAAAGCCCCGGTACGGTTCGTACAACCCCTCAAGAGCCCTCATAAATTCCTTTCCCCGAGCAGCGCGGAACGTCACTAATAAAGATAAAGAAGGTCCGCCGCTCAGGCAGGTATTTCGCTTCCTCGATTCCCGAAGCGATGCGCACACCACTTGAGAGGACCCGGTCCACCGTTTTTGCAGCGAGGGCACCGTGAGGTTTGTGTGGACGGTGTAAAATTGATTAACAACCGATACCAATTATCGGCCTATCAGTTCATAATAAACATTTCGCGGAGTGGTGCCTCCCATCTGTAGCTCCGCACTGTCGATAATCTCGACCGAATAAAGTGGAATTCTTTGGGGGACGATTAAAAAACCCACCAGCATCTTCTTCTCGGGCGAGATTGGTATTTTACTGCGGATTTGGTTTTATTTTTTTACAGCACGTTGGCCACAAATTTGCAAAATTGATAGCTCGGAATTTTTGCGACGAAAGGCGGACAAGATAGCCCCAAAAAACTGAAAACAAGTCGAGAGACATCTGCAGCCCACGCCATCGTCGGTGCAGGTGGGAAAGGCAGTTAAACTAGTTCTCCAAACCACCGATGGCACCACGTTTTAATGTCGCTGTTGTTATTTTGTTTTTCCTTCATCGCGATTGGAAGATTTGGGCCTTGCACAACTGCTCGATTCGAGTTGTGAACCATAATAAAAGCCTTTTTATCGATTCGATAAATCTCTCCTCCGTTTGGGATCGATTTGATATGGGAGAAACGTGCTGCCACAGTAGTAAATCAGGATAAGGTGGAATTAGTTTCATCTGGAGTAAAAGCACCCATTACCGAGCGAAATATTACTTTCGCTTTGACGCAACAACGACACTCCCTCGCCAGAGTTTCAACAAATGCAAAACGACACACAGCCACAAAAAAGCCGACTGATTGTAAATGTCTTCATTATGATCCTCGCTCTTAATGGTCGTCGTCGTCCACAAGGTCTCGCTTCGCGGGTGTGATCTGCTGTCGATTCGTTCACGATCGACGTCGTCATTGCGTCGGCATGGCGAACGTACCCATCGCGTCACGTGAGCAGCCTCGATAAGAAACGGGACCAGTTTGTCGGAGGCCAGCTTCCCCACCACGCACTCACTCGCACTTTGCCGGATGTTGGAGTAGTCAGTCACTCGGGAAACGGTCTCACGATCGCCAACACAACAACAACGGCGTGGCGGGCACGCACCGAACCGAACGGAAAACAATGCAAAAACTCGATGCTTATCTGTCGATCACGCGAACCTTTTTGCGCACGCCACACACTGTATGCTTCATCGAATATGCCGGGAAGCTAATTAAACATGAGCCCAAACATGATGGAGAGGCTGTACGTCGTACCATTGTGCGTTTGATGCGTGTTGCGAGTGGTTGTGTTGGTGTAGATCACTTCCAAAGCAGCACTCCTCCACACCCTGTTCCTGTGGAGTGCGCTTCATAATTGGACGACACTTAGATGTGACCACTAGGCTCCTCGGTCGCTTTCGTTCGGCAACCTGCAGAGATGCTAAAAATCCCCCCTTGTAACCCAGAGCAGATGCATGCGCAGGCTCGGTTTGACGCAAGAAGCAATGCCCAATTCGCATGCAATCAAGCGAATGGGATTGGAATGGATTATACACCGTGGTAGACCGGTGCGTACGCCTAGGGGTGCACAGTGCCGGGTGCTGAATATGGAAGACTGCTGCCATAAAAATCGACCATTAGCTAAACAGGTTTAAGTTTTTATTTCTTTTCCGTCGTCCCCTACCGGCTTCGGGTTGACACTGATAAAAGCGCACCAGCACGATCGTTCGTCGACAGTTGCTTGTTTTTGAGCGCCTCCGCCGAGGATTACTTCAAGATGCAACGTCATGCCTGCGGGAGGTGGTGGGATGAGCTCCTCGTCACTTGCTGCGAGCCGCTGACAGCAGGATGTTAACAGCGACGCCATCCGGCAAACATGTGCGAATTCTTCCCCTGCTACCCTCGGGAAATAAAGCGCCTTTCTTGAGGAGCCCATTGAGGTCTGAACATTTATGGTGCTATTTTAACACACACGAATCCCGAAGACACCAGCGGGAAGATCATATTTTCAACTAGCTTTCAAAACCTTGGACACCTACGAGCTGATCCTCTTCACCTTTAGCACTGTCAAAGTGAAAAGAGAAAGAATGGGCACAGGGACTCGCACCTTTTTTTCCTGTAGAGCGCGTTAAAATGTTTATTCCTTCCCGGAGCTTCTTTATGGTGACCTCAGGCACGGGACGAAAATTTGCAAATGATTGATTGCTTTCCTGCGAACAGACCACCCGCCGTACCTGTCGAGAAGCTTGTCAAGCGGATAGAGAACCTTCGGTGAATATAGCTTATAGCTTTCAGAATTGTGATGGGCCTTCGCAGACATCCATAATACTTCTGCAAAGATCTATACGAAGGTCACTCGGGGACTGCTTAAACCTCCCCGGCTAATGCATCATGTCGATAATGATGCCCATTAGACATGAACTCCCGCTGGGCAGTAACATATCTATCGTGTCTTGCGCCGATCAAGGAATTCAAAAGCAATAATAAAAATCCTCACCCAAATGGCAGCTGATATGACAGATCCAGCAAAACATCACATTTTTCAACGCCCGATCAGCTCCGGGAGCTTGATGCGTGGATGCGCAAAACAACTGATGGGCTAATTTTAAAAATATAATCACACCCTTGCCATTTGATGATGATGACCAAAGATTGCTAATATGAGAACGTTCATTTGGTTTTTCAGCACCCGGTCGGGCATGTTTATTGCCACGTGCTTAAGCGGCCCAAAAGAAAATACACCCACACAGTCATGCCAGGCAGGAGGGAGGGGAGGGAGGGTGGATGGGCGATACCAATTGAATACTGAATTCCATCTCGTTCACCAATTAATTTGCTATAAAATGTTTTGCTCGCTCGTTTTGCGGATGACATTTGCGTTTCGCGCTGTTTTACCCTGTGGTACTTTTATTCCATGTAGGAATTTTATTTTTATTTACATCGACACACTCACAAACGCAAGCACAGCAGTCAGTTGCTTGGTAAGATTTCGAATTGAAGAAAAAGCGTGCAGCAAAAAAAACCGGTACCGCCAGCCAATTTGGATCCACTTTGGTCGAAACGTCCTTGCCCCGAGCGGGAGAATGCCATGCCCCGGCTCGCCGTCGCACAGCCGTCCGTCCCGATAGGTTGGCGTTGCTATTTTTGGGTCGAATTTTCCATGCTTTCCACCCGTGACACCGTACCGCTTTCCGCCGAACGGCTCACCAAGTTCCATTATTATCCCTTCTCCCATCCCCACGCATCGTTTGATAGTTGAGGCCTTTTCTTCGTGTCAAAACAACACTGTCACGCTGATTTGCATGGAGCTGGGAGGGAAAAAAGAAACGAAGGAAAGCGCCACACCAACGGCGATCAAGAAAAGTTCCTTCGCACAAGGAAAACCCCACGGACGGACACGCGCTGTGCCGCACATTACAGTACAAAAAAGTCAACATCATCATGGCGCGCTCATCTCGTCGGAATGTCTGGAATTTGTGAACGAAAAACACAAATACACAGTCGTGCTGGTGGCGCCTGTCGAATGTCGCGAGGAATTCGCGACATCAACAACGACATCACTCAGAAAAGGTAATGCACGCGCTCCCAAGACGGGACGGACAGGTCCTGAGGTCTTCCACCAGGCGGATCGTAAAGATTCTTGATGGACGATCGGCCACCGGCACCGCGGCGTGTAATGAAAAGCGCCAGCTCATCCAGCCCCGAGTTGGATACATCCTGTGGGAATAGATTCGATGTTCTTTTTTTGTGTTTCTTAGAATTGTGCTTCCTTTTTTGCTTTACCATGTTCAGGGGTTCTCCCCCTATTCCCCAACAAACTGAGCTTGTGCGCACCTTCGAGAGCACATTCGAGACCATCCGAAGTACAGACAAGAAACAGGTATTGACCGGTGTGTAATGGAAGGCACAATTTACGGCCCCGACCCCTCATAAGGTCCCCGAGGAAGACCCCATGCTCCAAACCGGAACTCTCAACACCACTACAAAGTTTCGTCCACAAATTCACGGCCAAATCGCTTGCCAACGCCTCGGATGCCCGTGAAACACGTATCGTACAGATTGTGGATATAGGTTCGATCGATTTTTATGATCACCGGCCCATTACGGGTGATGGTATGACTTATGCGGATGCTTTAGGTCTTCCAAAAAGGGACCTGGATTCCGCTACCCCACCACCGTGACCACAGAGTTCGTGCACCTGGCAGGGTGTTCTAGTGTGTTTTTATATTTTATGGCTTTTTTGCGGCCAAGATTTATCACAACGAAAAACCAACCATGTAGCAGAAATTTGTAATCCATAAACGTGTTTCTTTAAATATTATACTACATCAGTTATGAGCTGGTCCTAGGACATAAAACTAAAAGGGCATCCCAAGGACCATAAATACTTTTCGAACGCCCAAACGGGCCTAGAAACTGACTCACGCTCTTGTTCGGTGAAGATAAGCAAGCTGCCTTGCAACGTCGATGGGCAAACAAAACATTCAAATTTCTACCAAAGTTTGAAAACCAATTTCAGCACACCGATTAACAAAAACCAAACGGCTTTGTGGTCAGAGCCGAACAAACATCGAAGATCAGAGAATGATTCGTCAGCGGACCGGATAGTTTGTGCCAGGAGGAGCACGATCTGATATGACTAGACAAAAATATTCATCGTCCCAATGTCTATGTCTTTTGCAAAAGCCGGACGGAAACGGAAACGCCTACTCAGTGAGATACCGCTGTTTCGATATTCCTTATAGATGCCGCTACAGGTTACATTCGGGTCAGGTCCGGGTGTTTGGGTCGGAGAAATTCTTTAACGATTACAACGCTTTTGTTTCCCGGTGAGCGCTATTTTTCGACACCTATAGGGAGTGGGTGGATTTTTGTTATTGAGGAGTTATTTACACCTCGCCGGGAAAGCGGTGGGAAGCTCGCTGCTTTCTGTTTGAAATTTCTTTGGATTTGGAGTTTTCGGTTTAACGTCCCTAACGTAAAGATAACACAGATCTTGGGGAAGACCACTGACTCTTGACTTTTGAATCTTGAGGAATTTGGAAACGCCAATAAAGGCAAGGATGGACCGAGTTCTTTGAGGATATCTTTCACCAAAGATACAGTCGAAAACACTTTGCCGATCTTAAATGGCTGGATTCTAGACACTTTCTTCAAGGTTTCCCCTTTTTTGTGGATATAAATGTCCTATGCAACCAGACAACTCCCGGTGCCCTGTACGTACCGAGCAAGATCACAGCCGGGAGTCGGCTCTGTGTCTTTGCCTGGGGATGCAACAAGTAAACAACACTTGAGTCACTACTAGCACAGACGCTGCAACAAAAAGGCCGCAGGGAACTAACCGGCCAAACGCAAAGGTCCCGCATTAACGCATTACGGTTGATACGGTTCGTGCCCGTACCGAGTTTTTATCTCGAGTGAGTCGTTGTCCCACTGGTTTCTTTTTGAAGGGTGTCTGTGTACTTGTAATGCGTCTGCATGGCCATTTGGTTTTTTCTTGTATAGTCAAACAGACTCCAAACAAACCTAACAGCGCTTCGTTCCCAAAAAGGCCGCTAGAAGTAAGTCTCCCGTCCATCGCCTACAGACCGCTCAGAAGTTTTTACTTCAACTTCCCCCTAGGGCGTAGCTGGGGAGGTTTTATAGGCCATCGACCGAATTATCAGCCAATCGTATCCGATACCCGCCAGCAATGCACGTGTCATTGGGAAGCGTAATAAGGTTATCTTGGCTAATGTGTTCACGCCGGTCGGCGCAATGACTCTCTCATGGTCTCGGGACAACCTGGTCGATGCGCTGGACGACGGTATGACGCTCTATCCCCGCTTCTGATCTGATGTTTAACAACTTACTGTCACGCCGACGACGACGCGCTGTTTGTCAAATTTCACAACGTACAGCCAACAACACGCTGCGAACACGCCGGCAGCAGGAAATGGGCCACGGCTTACGCATGGCAACGGGCGTGAGTAAACGCCGTAACGCCTCACGGGATTTTGTCATGTGGAGGGAACTTATCGAATGGCTACGGGTCCCAAGTCCTAGCGCTAGAACAGCGTTTCTTTGCACCTTTCTTTTCACCTTGTTATCACCGATCGCGACCGATAGCGCTGCTAAGTCGAGCTATCTCCAAAAACACTCACTTTATCTCACGACTGCAGCACGCGATCGTTGATTGCAAGGTGTGTGCCAAACATGCTATGACCATAAAGCTCTCCCCGAAAAAAAAACACAACATCAAGCGACACAAATTGAATTAGCCATTAGCGCGCGCCCTCGTGTGCGTGTCTTCGGCAGCACGGCGGCAAATGTGAGAGGTGAGTGATAATTTTTGCAGCATTTCGCGATGAGCTGACGAGTTTTGTCCGTTTGCGTCGCTTCTGATCTACTGCTTGGGCAATTATCTTACCCTACCACCCCTCGAGTGAGTGGTTCGCTAGATTAACCTTGCAAAATTCATCTCCCAGGGACGACCGATCGGCAGGGTAGAAAGATCGCCCCGATGATCATTACTTATCTCAATTGAGCGTGGCACAGCACCTGTGTAGCTGTGGGAAGCTATTTTTCAACAAACTTACTTATAGATGGAAAGAGCTCCAGCTCACTAGAAGTTAGGGTTTTATGCCGCAATGCGACAAGAAAATGAGAACAAACAAACATTCCTCAATACCCAAGGATTGGTCCTTTCTCCGGATATCCCGTTTCCTGATAAGACGTCCAATAAAATGAGGTCTGCGCTTGCGGAGCGCCTTTAAAACAACACCTTCAATCTGGAGCAGCTTGTCCTAAATCCACAAACTGGCATCGCAGCTTCGTCCTGTACCTCAGAATCTTGCCCATATCGCCGATCCAACCAACCAGAACCTGAACAAATATCCTTTTTTGGTGGTCGTTTGTTGCGTCTCAATCTTCGGCGACGGCGAAAAGGAAGAATTCATCCCATTACTGTTTGAGTAAAACAAAATCGGACAAGCAAACAAAGTCCCAAACGCGGACGGTTGGAGCGCAGATAAACGCAACGCACTTCATTAGCCTGGATCGTGTCTAGGCGGTCCTGATGTTTGCTTGTAGGTGGCAGAATCCGGACGGCGCTATCGTTTATATGACGCCACCGCTAATGGATCGGAATTGTCCCGCGTCTCGAGCTGTAGCAGCGGGGATCTTCGTCCTGCATAGCGGCACTCCTCTATCGGTAGATGCCGGCAGAGCTAACGCAGAGCAGGTAGAAGGAACGGATCTTCTGGAATCCTTTTCTCCAACGGTTTTTTTCCTCCCTGATGCTGCTGCTGCTGATCTTCCAGCCAAAACGATGTGTGTGATTTTTTTTGGGTTTAAAGATAAGCAAAAAGGCGAAATCAAACAACACATTTCGTCCGGATTCTTTTGCTCCGGGCGAGTCGAGGAGATGCGGAGAGTACGGACCGGAGCAAAGAATTCTATCAGGATTTGTGTGTTGGGTTTTTTTTTGTAAAATCCTCCCACTGTCACGCCACAGGTGTTAAAGGAATGTGTCAATAATTTTCCACTCCATTGATGAAGAAGAGCTGCGCGTACTTGACACAACGCCCCGGCACAGGGGGGTACGTTGAAGTTCTCTCGTCGACACCCTGCCCAGAAGAGGCCCCAGACGGTGGGCTTGTTTCACATCCGGCTCGGCAATGATGACAAAACCATTCATCACAGGGCATGCAGTACCAAAATTTGGCTGCGATTTGCGTGAACGTGAACGGAGAGGCAAACAAAAACACACGCTCCCCTTCGAAGTGCGCTACTTCATAGGCAAACAAGAGCTATGGCAGCAGTAGGGTCGACACGCGCAGCGAAACAAGTGCGCTGAGAAGTTGATCAAGTACTCTGGCGAGGTCACACAGCTGATCACCAATTGAGTCGCGTGACAAACAAAACGGTATCATCGGCACGGTGTTGCTTGGCAACGGAATGTTTTTGTGCTGAACACATTCAGCATCGACTGATCATGAGCCGATCGATCATCATTATTTTTGGGAGGATGAATAAGGGTTTTCCCTTGTTTGACTTGTTTTTTTTTCGGATGGACAATATTTCAACCACTCACATTAATCAGCACCCCTGTGTACACTGGAGCGTATAAATCAAGATCGAGTACTCGGAACAGGGCAGGTTCTCTGTACTCATCCTTGAAACGCTGGGTGCTGGGCGAGACACACAGGCTGGCAACACTGATTGATGAAAGTATTTCGATCGCTCGACCTCAACCTCGAGCGTCCATCGAGGTCTATCAAAATTCACACCCCATTCCAAATATGCCAATTACGATCATTTTTAACATAGATTCCCGTACATCGTTGCGTCACTATTCGAATTACAATATAAATCCGATTCGATGCGGCAACTGAGCAAAGTGATGAAGCGGCCGTGGAATGCCGCGACCCAAAAGGATGCAATAAAATCGTTTATAATTTGTGGATTTGTAGAACGATCCACGCTAACCATCTGCGCTGCCAGTCCCGGGGTGGGGGGACCAACTCAAGCACAGCACATTGACGATAAATATTATAAACACATTCATCATCCCCAAAGGCAAACTACCTACTACTTATCTGCTGTGTTTTGTACGATCGAGCTTGACCATTCTCAAAACGGAACGCATGACGAAAGTATGCCAGGAATGTGTGATTGCTGTTTTTCGGTAGAGAAATTTCACAACCGAACGGGCCACAAAATAGCCGCGCGCGGTCAGGAAACGGTGACTCCCACACGCGCCATCCCGAATGCTTCCGGTCCGCGAAAAGGGGACCGTCATCCACCCGGTGGCGCACGTGTCGCACGGAGGCACATCAAAGTTGAAGATTTTCTCTGCGTTTGCTTTTCGCCGGATAACGAGCCGGCAAGCGTTGATCGTAAATTTGCATTAAACGTCAGGATCTGGTCGATCATCCGATCATCTTCGCACTGCACTACCACTACCGGTCGGCCGGCCCTTTCTGGCGGAAACCGCACGCCAGGAAGGAAAAAAAAGTAACAACAACTTCATAAATAAAACATTGTTGCTATTTCGGAGCACACCAAAATGCGATCCACCCTCAACCCCGGCCCGGTCCGAAAGGGTGGGTCGTCGTCTTCGGGTCAATATGAGAACTATTTTTGGCGTGTTCCAAAAATTGCTACCGACCTACCCTTTCACCATTCCGGCTGCCCCAAACGGCTGCCCCAGGGCGTCCGAATAATCGAAACTCGTCACTATTAATAGGCTTCCCTTTTCGGGCAGTCCCTACCCGCTTCGTCCCTTGGGGGAAGTTGCAAATATCAATGGGGATTTAATTTTAGCACCCACCATCAACCAACGATTAGCAGAGTGGGACGTTGTTGGAACGCTGAAGGGGGAAAAGATTTGTTTGTTTATGTTTTTGAACCGTTCTTAATGCTTGCACCAACAGAGAGCGCCAAAGGGGCGGCGAGCCCCGGGGCTGGATGAGTATTTTGGATGCTGCTCCTCCTGACAGGCCAGCTGGCCCCGGTGAAATGGCGTGGGATTCGCCTGGAACACTCCTCGTGGAGCCGATTTATGGAGTGAACCGATTGACAGACCGACACCCGCCGCGTCGGTAAATCATCAAGCAGCTCCTCATCGGTGGGGGGCGAGTTTTGCTTTCGGCCGTCTTATTTCCTCTTTGCTTTTTTTCTCACAATTACGATGTGTATTTTGTAGCACCGATAAACATGCTCAATCTTCCGCCAAGTAGCTCCCATATCCGGGGATGGGCGCTCGATGGAGTCAATGGAGAACACGCATGCTTCCGACGAGTTTACAGGCTCAGGCTGCTCGTCCATGCTCCCGTGTTTACATTGCAATCCGTTGAATCATCCATCCTCGAATTGGAGGAAAAAAGAGTAAGGGAACATGGGGTAATATGGACGCTTTTGATTTAAACATAACTAAAGGTTTTTCAAAAAAAAAATCTTGCCGATTTTATTACCGAACGAGATGTGAGATTTGACAGAAAAATAATATAATTTAAACTGGCTTTAAAAACATTTTTTAAAATTTTAAATAAAATAAAGAGTTAAAAATGATGTTATTATAATTGTGATGTCTAAAAGGCATACAACATTCCTTTTATGTTTTCTGTGAATAAAGTAAGCAATTTGTGAGTTTTTTACATAAAAAATAATTAAAAATTGCATGTATTTTAATTAAAGGTAAAATGGGAAAGACATTTATGGGGAATATTGATTTTAAAAAGAGATACAATGACACAAGGTGTTATATTCATGCGCATACGTACACCAAATGATATCTGACCATCGCTTTACCCAGTAATTCTACTTAATTCTGCACAGCTGTGGGAAATAAAAATAAAAAAAATTTCACCTCACCCGTTAGCAACAAATGTTCATTTGTCCTATTTCCTATGTCAATTTTATTATGCATCACAGTAAAAGCTGGTTTAATGAAAACAAAACGTTTTTTCATAGTTTTTGAGTATTTTATCGTTGTTAAAAGAACTTGTCTTATTTTTTTTATTTTTCGATAAACCATAAATAATGTAAACAATGGGAAAAAGTGAGCTTGGATGTACATTGAAAAAAAAAACTACTGAACAAAATCTTTAACGTGTCCATATTGCACCATGTTCCCCTACGGACGAACCAATCATTATGCGTATTTCAAATCTACAAAAAACTGGAAATTCGTCCGGCTAAGTGGGCGAGTCATGATGACAGGGAGCGAAACGTTTTGACGGCCTGCCTGTCATCGCGTTGGAAGTTTCGCGGTTGGGATTTATGAGCTACAGAAGCTGCCAATGCGCTTTTGCCCAATTTCCCATAACTATCGACCATGAGACTTCATGACGGCCGGGCCGGACATACAACCGCAGGAGATAGAGAGCCCTAATTGACGGTACACTTGACTCATCGCGAGCGAGAAGAAGCCGTGTACACTACTCTACCCGAAATGCCACTCGATATCACTTGACTGCCGCCTCGGAACACGATCAGATAATTACTTATCGAAAAGTTCCATCCAAATTCTTGCGATGACTTATCACTTTTTTTGTTTTCGTTGGCCAAAACTGACCAAAAAACAGAAAAAAGGGGAAGTACCTGTAACCGTGCCAAACTCTATGCCGCACTGTTTGACCGAGCCGCCTGCCTAGCTTTGTGATGGTGATTTGGAGAGTAGAGCAAGCTATAGAGTGCGTGTTCACGCACCGTGAGCGCTCTTCTGACGTCTGAGCTTTCCAACTCAACGATTCTGATAAGATCATCGAAACAGCAATAGCTAAAGGCAGCCACCAGGGTGCTGTTTGGTGCCGTACCAACAACCATCTGGTTTCTGTACCGAGACTGACGACACAGGGTTGCACTTCTGGATTTTGTCTGCCTTTTTTTCTCCCAAAATGCGATGGGTAGATGGGTGGATGCGTTTGCACGACTTTCTCCCAGCACGCCGGAAAATTGAGCTTAACGACAGCAGCTCCGGAGCTCGAGAGGGAACGAACGAAAAAAACGCACTCGCGCGTAAAAACATTCGTAATTACCAGCACCGAAAGTAAACATCCTGCCCTCAGTTTTCCATAATTCATGTGTCTCACCGAAAAATATGCAACGCAACTGCAACTGCATCAACAACGGTGGCGGTCCATGGCCAATCTCCAGCTGCGGTAGCCTCGGGTGGGGTAGAAGGTAGATTAAGGCGTACTTACCGACGGATTACCGACGCCGCCGTACATGCCAATAACGACGGCCCAGACGGCCGATGCTTGTCGCCATGCTGCAGCTATGTTGAAGATGCCGCTGTCTCGATCATCTCAAGCCCCGATGTATGATGATCGTTCGATCGCTCGGAAAACCAAGCCTGTACCGGAGGCGACTCCCTGCGGCTGGACATTGGAACAAAAAACCCCGATGCGTTTTGACTCCCGTAACGCGCCTGGAAACAATTTGTCATGCCCTTGATCCTTTCCAAGCGGGTTGCTTGCTCGTTGCATGTTATTCTTTTGCATGTTTCCTTTCGACCGCCCCTGCCTTACAATAGGGCTTAGGGGCGTAT
The DNA here is from genome assembly GCA_000349105.1 of Anopheles epiroticus. Taxonomy (NCBI): domain Eukaryota; kingdom Metazoa; phylum Arthropoda; class Insecta; order Diptera; family Culicidae; genus Anopheles; species Anopheles epiroticus. The sequence continues at coordinate 312,507 of KB670836.1, forward strand.
GTTTTTCTGGTGTGGTCGATCGTTTCCCAAAGTCCTTCACAGTTTTGCTATTTGCCCGTTTGTCCGTATGTCGTTAAACAAAAGATACGATAATGAACCGGATGGAGCGCTGTTTGCTGGAAAATTTTCTTCCTTTCCATCAATTCCTTCACTTCACGCTTTCTATCTCTAAGGACAATTTGGCTTTGGGTACTTTGAAAACGGTTTGCTTAGTGTTTTCTCTGTGGTGTCCAACATAATTAGGGGACAATAAATGTCATAAAACTAGGCACATAAATGTATAAAGCGAAGGTGTTGTTCGGTTATTCGCACATCTCCCGTCGCAAGGCGGCCCTAAAAGAGAGTGTTGTTGTTGTTTCATGGCGTGCTATTTTGGCTTGCAATAAACTGCTCTCCAAAACAAAGCCAAACATTTCGGCTAAAAATAGCATGTTATCTCTTAAAAACGCACCTTTTTTCTGGTCCTGTTTTGTTATCACACTGCGGACAGCAGATTTGCAGTGCGATGCGGCGATGAACATCCGTCAAGCGTTGGACAGGGGCTGAACAGAGCGATCCAACACACAGTGGGCACTTCTAAACGAAGATCAGGATGAACTTCGAACTTCGATAAATTTCAAAAAAAATTGTACTTTCCACCTTTTTGAAACTTTTTTCACTTATTATTGAAAAGCAACTGAACGAATTGATGGAAACTTTAAATGAAACACATTATAACAGTATAACCTGGACAAGAGAGATAGACTAATAGACCTGTAAAAAATCTCCTACAGAAATCTTCATGTTACAAAGAGTTTTGCTTCTCAGGTCTATGATAGCGTCAGATCGTTGGTTTAACAGTTTATTTGTTTCAAGCTACTTTTCAGAAAATTACCTCTAATATGGACTTTACAATTCTATCTTATATAGGTTACTCATATTTGAATCAGCGGATCTTCAAAAGTATTCGACAATAACGACCTATACATGAGTCTCTCATATCAAGAACTCACTGTACATATAGTTTAGAGAATTCGTTGTATTTAGTTGTATGAATCATTCTTATTATTTTTCTTATATTTCTTTTCTTCTTCTTTGAAGAAACAACCATTGTAGATCAAAAGGCTAAGGCCCAAAGCGCAACAAGACTTAGCTTTTCTGGGACATGGTGATCCTGTAGCAGGATATTTATTACTACGAGAATGGAGAAGCGGTCAGACAGGGAATCAAACATCAAAGGGCTTTTTTGGTAGGAGAACTACTTTAGTAAACTGAATAGGGGACAAAATTGAATAGATTTTTGAAGTAATTAAAAGAAAACCTTTTTAAACTCAAATGTGTCGAGAAATGAACCAAACCAGTACAAATTGTAGTAGCATTATAGTGATATAACGAAAGGAGAATAATGAAAAAATACCTTAGTTTTTTGGAAATTGAAGTGTTAAGTGCCCATTGGGTATCAGCTGCTCTGTGTAAGCTCTCCATTTACCTATCTTAAAGCTACCTCCAGCCGTCTAGTCTGGCGTGGTCTACACAATTGAGGAAATACTTCCAAAAGCTAATTAATAGGCAATTGTTATAAATCAATCGCAAACAAAACCTTCGCCTAATCTCAGATACGGTAGGGTAGAAACTCTTGCCTACCTTTTGGCAGCTTTGGGAGCGGCAGTGATCCGGGAAGCCTCTTGCTGTGGAGATTTCCCCGATAATCTCACGCATGTTTCGTGGGGAATTCCCTCTGCCGGAGGCGAAGGCTTTCTTCAACGGCCACCGGCACCGGGCCGTAATGTGTGACCGGCGATGACGAAATATCTGTCGAGCTAGCGACAAATTGAGCGTAACCTAATCGCAAACCAATCGCCGCAAGTCATCTGGGGAGGTTTTTTTTTGGGGGGGAGACCTCTTTTTTGACGGATCTCGCGCGGAGGCGAGCTTGCGCACAGGTACCGTTTGGAGCGAAGGTTTGAAAGGGAAATCCCCACGCGACAGAAAATCCCCGAAAGTAAAAAAATAACACCAAAGGGAAAAGGTAATCAAGAAGAGGGCGTTAAAAGGAAATCTGCAACAAGATCAAAAACTCACCGGCAAAAGGCGGACCTGGCGGCAAAAACGTGGCACAAGGAGAACGCTTTTGGAGCGTCACGTCCGTGCGAAGAAGTACCGCAACCGGTGTATGTGTGTTGTAGAAGATCACCTCAGCTTCAGCGCTTGCGGATGCAATAGGATGAATCAGCAAATGGGGTAGCTCCAATGCCCAAAAAGGTAGGGAGTTTCACGTCACGTTTTTGGAGCAAAGTTAAAGAGGCTCTCTTGTGGAACTGTTTAGAAAAGATCTCGTGCAGTGGATGCCCTCGAGCGGGTTTCCCGCTGCTGATGGAGTCATCATCAATCCCGATCTGCCCAACCTAATTAGCAGTGAATCCCTATCGCCGCCAAGGAGCGAATAGGTTGCGAATGATTCTTCTTGTTTCTCTCACCAAGATCCGCCCGAAAAAAGGCCCCAATTACGTGAATCGTGTGATAAATAGCCGATTCGCGGGGCAATGGTTCGTACGTACGGATTCACTTTGCTCCGTTTTCGACCCCTTCAGGGGTGCACACGAACCAGAAGGCGCTTGATTACAATCTTTACTGCTACCGTGGCGCGCAAGATAAGCAACACACGAACCCGTTCGCTGCAAAACAAACGGTTGTAAAAGTGTGCCCCATGGTGATGTTCACACGATAATGGTTTATGGTTGGTTCTGCTTTCGGAATCAAAGTTAGGGAATGATTTTCCTCCTTTGCCTTGATGGGAAAGATCTCTCACTGAATACAAAATGATCGTTGCGATACCTTTTCTCTGGATCGCTCCGCTTATCGGCACAAACTTTTCGATCTACCTTTTTGCTCTCTCGGGTGCTTCAAGATGAACAATGTAATGTGCCGGAGGTTCCAATCAAACTACGCCTCAATTCAACGCATTCTCCAGCGTGCGGCGTTGTTCTCCAAAAAAGGACCTCAGTACATCATTAAATTTCCACCAAATAACTACCGCACTCAGTGTCCAAGCCGCCATCACGTACGCAACGTACTGAGCCGGCAAATGTATAATGATCAGTCGAAGTGCTTCGGAGATCATTGTTGGACAGCTTGGACATCTCCTGCATCTTGCAATTTCTTTCCGATCCTCTCAGGCTTTGCGCGGACTACACGCTCATTGCCACCGCACTGCTAATTACTGCTGATCGTTGTTGACGCTCTGTGTATGTCGGCACCGATTCTTCTGCATCTTCGCATCCACTGGTCTGGAGTAATGAATGCATCCCCCTGTATGTGAGTCTCCCATCAGCTCCAGAGCCGGCCGTCGCTACGGGAACCTCGGTTATTCGCACTGTGCAAACATCGGCAACATACATTGTCCCTTCATAACCATCGGGGGCAGGTGACACACGAGGATGAGCTTTCTTTTCCCTCCCCGTGCATTGTGTTTGTGCCTATGCTTAGCCACGGTGATAGGGTTTTGCATACGGGGTGCATATACTCATGCGTACGGCCTGAAGTAAGCCGATTAGCAAAAACCGGCTGGCCGTCCAGGTGAAGATCGATGGGAATGTGTGAGGGTTTGCGTGCGTGTGTGGTCCTATGCAAACCGTACAAACAAACAGTGATGTCCGAGATGGTGTCATAGCGTGGAATGATGATGACATCTAGCCGGAGCCGTATTACCGAGATGCTTGATGGAGGTGTTGGAGTAGCTACTCCAAAGGGGGATCCAATGCCACCGTGCGCGTTTGCTGGACGAGGATGTCCAAACGAGGAAAGTGATTCACTTGCTTCTTGTTTAACAGTTTAACAGAGCAGGCTTATTTGAGGTTTTTTAGGCTTTGTTGCGGTGATTTGTTGAGAGCTTATGAGTGGTCTTCCATCTTCATTAATCCATTATAGTACGGGTGTACAAAAAACTTGATCCGAATGACATGCAACTTCATATTACATCCAAGTTTTGACTAAATAGTTGGTTTTGTTTGGAATTCTTGAAAAGTTAAGATATCCGACTCATTCAATTTTAAGTAAACACCAATTTTCCAAATGATTCTTCGGTTCTTGTGTATTATATCTCGTTTTGCACTTGCCTCAAAATTATTACTGTTACTGTTGCTCCCTTTACCTCGAACTTCAACCAGAAATTGGGCGTATACTGGGGACGTTTATCCTAAGCTCCTGAATTTTCGCGTACCTCACAACAATCTGGAAATCACTTCACATTTAACCTATACCCGAGGTTATCTTAATACAGGCCAAACCTATCAACTCCCCAGCCTTGCACTACGACCTGATGTTCCGAAATTAGGCTACCAAATGAAGATAATCCGCCCCGTTTCGAGCGTCGGCGCTTCAATCGGAACCCGCTGCTACAGACAGAAATAACAGCGCTTCGACCAACGAAAAAAAAAACACGATCGAGATCCACCCGAACTGATCACATTCGCATAAAATTAGCATCGCATTTGGAAAGACGAACGAAACTGCGGTTCGCCTTGTTTGCATTAGGCTTTTTATTCTGCTGTCTCTTACATTTTTGCCGAACGTATGGGATGGTATGAAATAGTTAAAGCAACACACACACCCACCCACACACACACACACTTTTCGTTTAAGCGAGTTCTTTCTTTGCGGTTTAAAAAACGGTTAACCCCACAGACAAATCAAATCATTCACTCATCATAAGAATCGCACGCTTTCTTGAAGCATGCAGCACCCCCGTGACTGGAGGGCTGGATGGATAGATGATGATGGGAACTTGAAATACGACCCTTTTCCGAGGGCATCGGTGTTTTGTTTGGAGTGCTGCCATACACACCCGCTCATAATTGTCACGAGCGTGCTGTCGTGCCGGTTGGCGCAAGAGTTGGATGTCCGTCGGTCCAGCGGAACATCTTTCCCGCTCGTTTCGGTGACAATGCAGAGGACAGACACGCCGGGGGTGGAGGAGCGGCATGTTGTTTATGCAGCCACCCGAAAGGGCTAGTAGAAGAAAAAGGGGCCCTCAAGAGCAGAGGGGAGTGCGACCCTTATGCGCCATCAAACCATGCCGTGGATGGAAAGTCAAGTTTAAGTACACACACGCAACACACATCACATCAAAAGTGTACGTACCCACGGGGTGTATCGTAAGCCTTTAATAGCGCACTGAAATCGAGCTCTCCTCTAGTGTTAACTGCATCACTGCCCGTGAACTACCCATGGTAGAAATAAAAAAATCAATCTATCCCAATCTGCCCCCGAAATAAAAAAAACCAGCCACAAACGTCAAAACTAAATCATCTCCGAATGAAGGGTGAGTTAAGCACCACGCCACAGCCTAAGTAAACACACCACGAAGCGGACGAACACGCCATTTAAATCGGAGTGCCAGAGTGTGCGCACACACACGCACTTTAAATGGGTTTATAATCGGAACGACCTCCGTCAATAAACGACCCATTACGGCAGGGATCGAAACCGAAGCCATATGGCACCTTGTTGGTAGGCCAGGAGTAAAAACAACACGCTTCTCTCCTCCCGGGGTGCCGATCATGACCGTAAAATTGTCGGATTACCAAAGTCACACGAGCCTCACGAGGAGGGACGACGTGCTAGACAAACAATCCCTTGGATTACGTCGCTTCCGGGGTCCCGGATCCCGAGAATCAGGTTTGCTTGCGGAACCAGGTCCTGCCGCAACCTGGCCCGAGATGAGTTACTGTGGGAGAGGTTTTATCGGATCTTAAGGCACACCGATAACCGTTAGCTGTTACGAGAGGGAGCGAGAATTTATGATTATCACTAAACCCGGTAGCCTAATCGGATTCGGGAGTACTTCCCCTCATGTCAACGACCTCGGGAAGCGACCTCAAATCTTCGTGAAATGCAGCCCATTTTACCCAGCACGTGTAAACACTCAAGTCAATAAAGAAAAAACGCTCCCTAACAGACCGAAACGATCCGAAAGGAACGGAAGAACGCATTCACATCCCCCAAAAGCGGAATGCAGTGTCGTTCCAGATGGCTTAAATAAACCCGATAAACGGCTCTTCCGAAAAAGTGATCCATAAAAAAGCGGACAAGACGTTTATCTCTGGCGTCGGCAAAGTCTGGGTTGGCGAGAACATTCGGACTGGATCTTGGTAGAAAGCGATGAGTTTGGATTCTCAAAAAGGAAACTTAAGAATGTTTGCTAATAAACGATAAAGTCCTTCAAGTTAAATTAGTAAATGACTAAAGAAAATTTGGAAGGACATATGTAAAAACAAAGAAAAGTAATGAACCATTGATACTAGTTTTCACAGAGATAAAAAATTCTCTAATATGTTGTTAATTTTGGCCAGAGCTGTTAAATGATTTGCGAAATATGCAGTCCTTACAAAGGATTAGAACATGCGTAAAGGTGAGAATACAAAAGGTGCAATTCGTTAGAGTATTCGGGATCAACTGCACCAATTAGCGAACCGCTGTAGCCCTCTTGCATCAGTGTCACTTCACAAAAAATTCAAGATTTCAATAGAATTTTTTTGAATAATGACATAAAAAACTTTAAGAATAAATTAAAATTTTAATACCTTGTTAAACTAAGAGTAGTAATAAGCTAAGAGGAGTCCTTAAACCTTAAGAAGAGATCCAATTAGGCATCAAATCACATTTGATTTCCTGAAATAGATAAAGATTGATGTCTTTAGACCAATTGGTCACCATTTGGACTCTCTTCAAAAATCTTTTTTTTTGTTTCTTGTAATCGCTAAGCAAGGAAGCAAAACGTCACCATTTTTCCAAAAAAAAATTAACAGTGTGTCAATCACTGCTTTAACGGTTTAAGAACTGTTTGTTAAACACACGAGACCCCATTCGAAGCGTGTCATCCGTTTTTTAAGATTTTTTTTTTGAGGAGTTGACACTTGATTCACACTATGCGTTACCTAACCATGCTCCCTCCTTAATGTCCACCTTCCCTTCAGGAGCCATTTCGCTACGGTGTTTACTGTTAAGGGCGATCGTGCACACATACCTTCCTATTAGCATCATTATGCGCTATGAGTGCCCCCAGTAGGTCTTGGAGGTGGCAACTCCATTGACATAACCTTGCTCCGGGAACGTTTTAAGCCCGGCCTGGACGGGGGAGGGTGAGGGCACGATACAATTTAAATCAGGATGTATACTTGCCCGGCCTGAGACGGTTTCGTTCCGGTGTACACACTACCTTGCCTCCAGACGAAGCCTCTCGTCAGACGGTCACTGAACGCCCTCGAAGATGCATTTGACCTGCACCTTTTTGCAAGGATTGCAGCTCCATTATGTGCCTCCCAAGTCCCAACGTCATCATGTGCCTTGTAAACAAACTCTTTGACCTGAACAGGGTGGCAAAACCTTTATCCTTATCATCACTCCATCGCCTTCGCTTTAAAAGGATCCGAATGCTTCTTGTTCGCGTGAAAAGGAGCTTTCAATTCCCCTTCTGTACACACAGTCATCTTCACAAAACCGCTTTAAAGACTCAACTACACGCTTTCGATGCTTTTAGCAGCGTGTCCAAGGGACGGCGTTCAATAGAGACACAATAGGTCACATAACGCGTTACACCACGCTGTACCGTCTTGTACTCCTTCAGACGTCACTGCCCCGTCGTGCGTGAAGTGTGCTGTCAAAATATTTGCACTCACTGGACGGGTGTAAAACCTCTGGTGCGGGGTGCGAACCTTACGGTTGAACGGCCACCTCAATGCAGCGGCGTATTACACTGTCTTTTTCGCTGGTGGGAGGCCACACCACCGAAAAATTGATCAGCCCTTTCTTTGAGCACGAAGAAGGCCATGGAACGTAACACTGGAGAAGATCTTGAATTTGTGTGACGTCCACGCGTGACGTCTCGCCCAAGGACACACTCCCCAAGAGTGGTTGCCCGACCACCCGGGACGATCGTCATCACCTGCCGGGCGAAGATCTTGCACACATGATCTTTCGTGCACCGTTATCGGCTTGATATGTCTTTTCACCTTCCCCTGCCAACTGCCTGGTAGTGACCCTCTAGTGTCGTTTTTCACTGTCTGCACGCGCGCACACGCTAATTGACATTTGCAAATTCCTGAAATTGTTTCCACTCGCCCCCAACCGTCAGCCGTCAACATCAACAACGCTTCAAGCCCCCCTTCCCTCCCCGTAAGCCAGATGATCTCGCCTCCCTCTCCCACACCTTTGCAGCATTTAATTGTGGAATTTGGCGTGGGAATTTTGAATGGAGCATCGGACCCAAACCGCCAAACACCTTCCCCACACATTCGCACATGGTCAGTGTGCTGAGTAGTAAACAAATGTAGCGGCCGTGTATGCGTTTGAATGGTGGTACACACACACGTAGAAGGAAGCAGTTCGCTTCAAGGTCCTTCTGACGCACTCTCCCCACTCAGAAGCGGGGTGGAGTTTTACGAATTAAAACTTAATAATGAGTTTAGTACATACTTGCAGGAGGGTTTTTTTCCCTAGCTGAAAGGTCATTGCCGGATTTTCGTGACATCGCTGATCATTTCCATGATAAATCTGGGGAATTGGCAACAATAGAAACAAATTGGAAATGATAGATGTATAGTCAAACATAACTTCAAGAGGTTTATTGCCTGTAAAACTTATCCTCTTAGCTAATTAGGAGATTATCCTTTCTTGTTCACTGCTTTAAAGTATTGATTTAAGGATTGTATGCTCTTAAATTTATCCTCCATAGCCTACTTCAATCCTGCCTAATGGCAACGAACGCTACAGTATTAATACTCACAGCATCTGTATAGCATTTCTAGGCTACTAAAGAGCTGCAATTCTCAAAAATATGTCATATTCATTCATTAATAATCACGTTTGACTCTTAATGATTTAGTAAACTGTTGTTTAAAAATCACTTTTATTATAGATTCCTCACGGTAATCAGTTTCTAGCCTGTTGGTTCGTCTTAAGTCTTCTGTTTACATTGAATGTTCACTCTCGCTCTCTCGTCTTTCTCATATTTGTGATTATTTTAGGAAATTTTTTGTGTTAAAGATCTTACTGGAAAGACTCTTCCATAGACACGACATCAGGATGATTAACGACCTACCTAAAAATTATGATTATAATATAGCCATAATCCTCCATAACTTTCAACGATTTTTGGCAGTTAAAAATCACTCTTCCTCGGGACATTTCTTCCTAGGGGGGAAGTCACTGCGGGTGTCCAGCAGCAGAACTCCGCACGCAAAACATAACAAATCCACGGTGAAAGAGAAGACGACACCAATCGGAGACACGATCGACATTAATTGGCACATAAATTTGGCACCTGTTTGACGCAACCTGTTTCTTTCCCGGAGAGTGTATTTCCCTGCAGTTTCGTGGGCAACAAACACACCATCCTTGCCGAATGGACGGGCCCCAAGAGCGCTCTGTCCTCAGGCTGGTGGGATAATGTTTGCAAAACGCCTTTCTTCAGGACAAACCGAACGTTTCGGTCAGTCCGGTCAAAAACTGAAACCGGTCCACCTGGCAACAACACGCACTGGACGTGGACGTGCTCCAGCAGTAATTCCAGCCTTTTCGGTCACTTTCAATCGTGCGCTCTCGACTTGCTACATTATGCATGATAATGTTCAACGCGCAGGAGGGGCAACACGCATAACATTCTGCACTATATCTTCCGCGACATTCCGCCGCAGGAACGCCAGCGTGCGGGATCAGGGCAGTGGATTATTGTGGCTTCGTTTCTCATGCCGCTTTTCTCCGCTTTTTTTTTTGCGCGTCTTGCTGCCAGTTGACGGATTTTCCCATGATAACCCGTTCACTTTTTCGCAAATGGGATTCTGCTTTCGTTTCCTTACCCCCGAAAATATGTGTTTTGTGTGTGAGTAATTTATTCGCTTATCGCTTACCAGTTCGTACGCTTCTCTTCCCTTCTTCCAGATGAACGTCAGCCAGCAGGAGTACGAGACGAAGTATGCAGAATACTTGGAGCGTGTCAATCGTCGCCAATCGTCGCTCGCCACCGGCCGCACCGAGGATGGATGGTACGAGCAGCGGCAGCTCTTCCGCTTTCCTGGCTCAGGTGGGTAAAGGGTTTGAATGAGGCTTCAAACGGTAAAGGACACATTACAAAATCATGCAACGGACAAGGGGGATGGGTCAAGGTCACAGTTATGCTTCAAAATAAATAGCCCCGGCAATGTCTGACCCCGGCCAGATAAAACACAATCGACCCCAAGAGACCCGTTCGTTCGGCATTAAAGGTGAAACATTAATGGAAACATAAATTTTAGGATTTGTGTGTCCTCGCGTGGCGCGCTCTGCTCAAGACGAATTAGCATAGAAGAAAGAGAGAGAAAGGGAAAAAATAGTAGAAAATCGTTTTGATTGTGGCACCCACAATTCTTGGGCAAGCATTAAGCTTTTAGAAGCCCGAGAAGGTCAGCATTTAGTTTTGGGGTGATTAAAAATCGAACGAAATACATTTGAATAATTTGATGATCGCTTTTGCCTCATTTCAATTTCCTTCAAAATCATTGAAATAATATTTTATTAATAGGTCTTATTGAAAAGATTGTTTAAACAAACTTTTTATTTACAAAATTTGTGCATATTTTTCAACTACATCTCGTGGATACAACAACTTTCGTAAATTCCCAAAATTTAAAATACCCGATTTGGTGCATCACTACCCAAAAGTGACTTGAAAGGCTTACAAAATTATTTGGTTTACCAAAACAAAAACAACAAACAAACTTACCATGACCTATATATCGATCCGCTTCCAGATCACACCCTTAACCATCGGAAGCTACGCCGCAAGCGCTCGCTGCACAACGACTACGATCTCGTGTACATCCGGTTCGATATACCGACGCGGAACGCCAGCACCGGCGAGCTGACGGGCTTCCAGTCGCCCTCGCTCTACCACGACCCCCGACCGGCCCCGGACGACGAGGCGGAGGACGGGCCCGATGCCGATGGCCCTGCGAGCGCGATAGACCGCCCCCACCGGCAGTCGCTGTCCGAGCTGCCGCCCATCTCGCCCGAGAACATCGAGGAGTCGTCGTTGAACATCATGCTAACGAGAAGACAAAACAGCGCACGCAGCACAAACGCGCCCAGTAAACATCAACATCGCTCGCCGCAGCCGCATCAGGTTCAACAGTCGGTCACGCCGTCCCCTGCCCAGGCCCACCAGCATCAGCTGCAGGCGCACGGACAGCGGCGCAAGGGCCGGGTACGATTCAAGCCGCATCAGCAGCATCAAGCCTCTCACCAGCAGCAGCATCATGCGCACCACAGCGCAGGGGGCCGCACGGTGACGATACACGCGTACCAGCTGGTGGAGCCGTACGAGCGCCACTTCCTCACCTCCAAGACGGTGGCGGTGCAGGAGATCCCACCGAACGGGAGCCGCTGGTATCAGCTGCCGCTGGAGGAAGCGGTCCGCACCTGGCTGGACGGGTCGCGCAAGAACCTCGGGCTGGAGCTGTACTGCGAGGGTTGCCATGCGCACGACGTTCACATCGTGCACGAGTCGTCGCCCTACTTTCGTAGCTACGACGAAACGCCCGTGCTGAACGTGGTGGGCCGGCTGGTGCAGCGCGAGAAGCGCTCCAAGCTGCAACGCTACCGGCCGCAGATGCGCGACTACCTATCGCCACCGAAGACGACCGCGTGCACCGCGGGCAACAAGCGATGCTGCCGGCATCCGCTGCTGGTCGACTTCCGGGACATTGAAGGGTTCGACTTTATTATTCAGCCGAAGATCTTCGACGCCGGGTTCTGTAGGGGCCGGTGCCCGACCAAGTTCAATCCGGCGACGCACCACGCACTGCTGCAGAGCTTGCTGCACGAGCACATCAAGTACGACGTGCCGAAACCGTGTTGCGCCCCGTCCAGCCTCGACCACATCGATGTCCTGCACGCCGATCCAAAGAACCCGCAGCGCCTGAAGGTGTCCACCTGGCACAATATGCGCGTGCTCGAGTGTGCTTGCTCGTGATGGGAAGCAGTCCCGGCATTTACTGTATCTCCAACTGTAAACGAAAGTATTATAATCTCGCACCGCGTGTCGTCCTGGCAAGGTTTCCGGCCTGGGGGATGCCACGTGGTGGGATGCCACGTGGTTGGCAGCGCCACGTGGTGGGTTCTGTTGTTTTCCCGCGGTATTGCTGCACCAGTTCTTGCTACGAACAAATAAAACGGGTTCCACCATGGATAACACTAGAAAAGGAAATAGAGAGAAAGATGAAGAGAAAAGAGAGTTAATATATATTTAGAGTGTAGGAAGTAATGGTAGCGAAAAGTGCAAAGCGTACAAAATTAGGTCGTCGCAGAAGAAACGGTTGATGCACAAACCGCGAGGCGCGTCCAGTAACAACGATACACAGAGAAAGAGAGAGAGAGAGAGAGAGAGAGAGAGAGAGAGAGAGAGAGAGATGGAGAGAGAGATATGGAGAGATGGAGAGGGAGAGAGGAAGAGAGGACGAGAGAGAGAGAGAGGGTGTGTGTTTTAATATTATTTATTTATTTATTCGTACGCCGAATGCCGCCAAGCAAACGGGCCCGTAAAAAACGAATGCACCCCGTGTGCACTAGTGTTTTGTAAATATCGATATAATATGTATTGTATGTAATCTGTACTTTGGGTCGGGTTATGCTTTCCAGGCCAGTTAATTACCTTTGGATTAATTTTCCTTTCGTTTAAGAAGATGAAAAACACGCCCGCCCCCTCGCTCTCCTTTGCGTGATTATGTGTATCTTTTTTTACGCTCTTTTCGAAAATATGTTCCCGCCACCTAGACAATACTTAAAAAAGCGGTGGATTTTAAACAATTTTGAAAGCTCTTTTATCTTTTTTTTCTTTTATGCAAGATGCATTTTTTCTCCTTCTCACACTTTTATTTTGTAAGCATCACTCTTCACAATCGCAATCGCCATGGCCGCCATTAAGAGCGTAACAAAACACTGATTAAACGGAGAGAAAGAGAGTGTGTTTTCCCGCCGCTACAGAAACCCGGTGGGTAGCAGACAACTACAGCTAGCAGATGCTAACCCTACTTACCAAAGGTATAGTAATTGTTCAGTTCAGGGATTCCGTTACCACTTCAGCAGCGTATTCCAATACTAGGCTCTAGTGACATACATCTTGTATATTAGTTTCCGACGCCATGCAAACCAACGCCACGAAAACGAACAAACGCTGTAAATATGAATTCGCTTAGTAAAGAGACTCGTTCCTACAATCAATCACCCTCTACTTCCAGAAGCTCTCGCGTGCGTTCGATAGTGAGCTATTTATTGAATCTTCATATACCTGTAGTGTGCATGTCCTGTACACCTGAAATGAGATGGCATATGTCATACCTGTTAGTGGAAGTCATAGCATTATCAAATCGTTAAGAGAGAGTGGATCAGCATTCGGTGCGAAATGAATAAATAAACTGTAAAATTGTAACAACAAACCCTAAGAAACCCGTTAAAAGAACGAACGAACCTATTTTGCGAAACGAAACGATTGTATGTGTTGAACCTACCCCTTCGAACGAATCATATGCACATGATTTAACGAAACGAAAACGAACGAAAACCAGCAGGCCCGCTCAGACAGCTGTTTATGTTTCTTGCCCCCTATTTGTCGTGCTGTTAGTGGAAGGGAATATTTGGCAAACCCTACAAATTGAGTGTCTATTGGCTTCTGTGAAAATGTGCGCAAATTGAATGGTTGTAATTGACCATAAAGCTTAGTAAATAAACATGCAAAACATCCTGAAAAAGAAGATTTTCTTTACCTTTGTTTCTTTTTTTATAAGTAAATTAGATTTTCCATCCGCATTTTTTTAGTATGATTTCCTTTAACGAAGCAATACGGCCTGGCCGTTACTACCGAATAAAAAAAAAAATTCCTTTAACGGACCCACCACGTGAGAATGATTCAAACTCAAATACGGCACGTTGATTTGCACGGCATTTTCACCGGGTTGCAGGGTTAATTGACGTTTCTCGAGAGAAGCCGAAGTTTGACAGCGCACAGTTTTGCCAGCCGAGCACGATGACAACATAAATAAATAAAAAATTAAAGGAAAATTGCACCTTCCGAAAACAACATATTTTTGGAAAGACTGCAGTTTAAGTTGCATTTTATCGAGTGTTTTTTTTGGTGCGCCCCAAATACGGCACGTTAAAAATGCCGCTCTACGAAACTATGCTACAGGAAAAACCGGCCATTGTGCTGGAAATCGGTACCGCATTGACCAAGTGAGTATTGACGGGAAAAATACCCCACTTTCTTCTTGCAATACCGTTCCGCCTTTCCACAGGTTGGGTTTTGCCGGTGAGCCGTACCCGCGTAGCATCATCCCGTCGGAGGTGCTGGACCATCAGGCCAAAAATGCTGGCCAAACGGCACCGAACCGGCGGCTGTTCGATTACACCAACGAGGTGGAACTGTACGATTGGTTGGTCGAGTTTCTCAACACTATCTTCTTCAAGTACGTGCTCGTCAGTCCGAAGGACCGCAAGGTTGTCATAGTGGAGTCCGTGCTGTGTCCAACCATCATCAAGGAAAAGCTGGCCCGCGCTCTGTTCTTCCACTTTGACGTTTCGTCGGTGTTTTTTGTCCCGACGCATCTGGTCGTGCTGGCAACGCTGGCCGTCGAAACGGCACTGGTCGTGGACATCGGCTACAAGGAAGCCGCCGTCGTGCCGGTCTTTTGCGGCGTGCAGGCACTGTACGCCTGGGAAGCGCAACCGCTAGCGGCGGAAAGCGTACACAACGAAATCCGCCGGCAGCTGATCGAGAGCGGTGTGGATGAGAAGCTACTGACGGAGAGCACGGTCGAGGACATAAAGATTCGCACGTGCTTCGTCACCACAGCGGAACGGGCGGCCAAGTATCGGGCGGACGGTGGTGCATCTCTTCAACCCTGTCCCGATGTGGACTATCCGGCAAAGGGCGAAGCGGTCATTAAAATTACGGGGCGTTTGCGTGAAACCGCCTACGAGGTCATGTTTCCGGAGGATAACGATAGGCTCGGACTGCCGTACATCGTTCTGAACGCAATTCTGAAGTGCCCACGGGACACGCGGATAACGCTAGCGAACAATCTCATTCTGATCGGCGGCAGCACAATGGTACAAGGGTTGGCGGCCCGGTTAAAGGCGGAACTATTGGCTCTGTTGCAGACAGACCTGTACAAGGATCGGTTGTTTGTACAAACGTTCAAATTTCACAAGGCACCGGCGGAACCGAACTTTACCGCCTGGCTCGGTGGGTCCATCTACGGGGCGACCGATCTGGTGCTGACGAAATCCATCACCCGGGAAGCGTACGCCAAGAATCAAACCATTCCCGACTTTACCAACTACGAGGAGTCACGCGGCTTACCGATGCGCGGCTGACGGCAGAAGGGCAAGGCCGGACGGACGGTAGCGACTAAGTGATCAATATTATTTATACCTAATTCTAATCTACGAATATAAGCGCACTAAAGAGGATACAACTCAATATAATAAAGGAATGTTTACTCACACTAGCGGATGTTCTCTTGATTAATATGAAGTTCAACTGCGAATATATGCTAAAGCTGATAAGAACAATGGTGAAAAAATGTGAAAAACTAGCTTCCGGGTCTTATTAAATAGGCTTCGAATTCGATGTCTATCTTTAAAATGAGAACTGATCCAAGTGCTCCACCATGCATCCAAGTGTGCTCTATACATTTGTTCCATGGTTGCCAACAGTGCCTTCTTGGACTTTACATATGATATTTTACAGAAAACTCCCGTACTGGTACTTGTTCTTATCGACTAAAACTACTTTATGTGACCCCGATCATAATTAAACTATTTTACTACTGTTTCTGGTACCTTCGTACTCTGAAACTTCCGGTAAGTATATGATAGACAGTTATCACCAAACCATTATACAATTTTATGCTCAGAAAGCGCCGGATGAAGAAGACTATTCACCTGATTTATGGCCCTAAATATTGCTAACCTGTGCTTCACTACCAAATTCTAATCATTTTTTTCAATGGGACACATCCCTCCTGTTCATTTCGAACGCTAAATTTTCTAATTTTGCTAGTAAAATCTATTGATGTTGCTTCTATGCTGTCTTGGTTTACTCTCCTTGGTGTTCCTTCACTTAACCTTCAATCAGTATCAGCTGAGAGGAGGTGCTGCTGCCGCTGCGATGGCGGCATTCCAATGCACTTCTCCACCAGCCGGAACAACAGCTCTCCGAAAAGAGGCGATACAATGTTTATCACCCTTTCCTTGGGCATTGGATTACATAAAGTTACCCCACGGGATGTAACATTATGCTGCCAAAATAGCGTACTGAAGTTGTTTGCCTTTTTCTTCCCTACCCCACCACTTCACGGTGTCTGCTATAAATAACTGAACCGAAGGGAGGATGATGATGACAAGCAATGGTGGCTGTGTGTCGTCGGCACATTTGCAAAACCTACTCTTTTGGCCCAACTTTTGCTATACAAAAATTGCATTTTGATTGTTATACCGGCTGCTTTCCGCCATCAATTGTTGATGGATGTTCCACCTCCTCCCCTGTTCGGTGTACAACAACAATTCGGATGTATTCCTATGACGTGACATAATTTTTCGTTCTTCTATTCCCCGCTCTACACCCAATTAATAGATAGAAAATTACTGAACGACAAACTCTGTTATCGGTTACGTGTATTTTCGAGCGAATTTTAAAACAGCACAAACATACACACACAACACGCATTTCTTCCCTCGCCATGTTCACACGCAAAAAACTGAACCCTTATTCTCTCTTTCGTTATCTCTCTGTTTTATGCAAAACAAGTATTTCCCGCTCGTTCGTTCGTATTTTAAGAGGGTTGCCTTGATGATGTTCTTCGATTTCGATTTTGCTCTTGTACAACGATTATGACCGAATGTGGTGGCCCGCACAAAATCCGCTGCGATGGGATGGTATTTGGGAGGAGGTTGCATTGCCGGATTTCGCACTGGTCAGCTCATTCCCACACACACTAATTTTCCTTGTTGTCAGGCAGTTACTGAGTGTACTACGCACGCACGTTAGAATTGCAGGTTTTCTTGGGTATGATGTTCGTGTTGGTGATTACGTTTCCTCCGGGTCTTTTAGCCGCTTTCGGTGTTTTTCAAACGGCCCCCGGGGAAATGCTAGCTGGTCAAAACGCATTCTCTTCTCTAAGTAAAATCTCTAACGGCCTACACACATTCTGGTGCTGCCGCGCTCTTGCTTTGACGAATGGCAGCGGTGTGTAACGGATGGTTGGCTGCGGCTGTTCTCGTTACTCGAAAAAAAAATGGCAGCACGGTTGGCTGTTACCTTACTTAGGCGGCTTCCTTGGCCAGACGCTCTGCCTTCTCGACGACCTCCTCGATCGGGCCGACCATGTAGAAGGCAACCTCCGGCAGATGGTCCAGCTCACCGTTCAGGATCTTGGTGAAGCCCTTGATGGTTTCCTCCAGCGGCACCAGTTTGCCGGCATGGCCAGTGAACACCTCAGCGACCTGGAAAGGCTGCGACAGGAAACGCTGGATCTTGCGGGCGCGGGCGACCGTCAGCTTGTCCTCCTCGGACAACTCATCCATACCCAGGATGGCAATGATATCCTGCAGGGACTTGTAGTCCTGCAGAATCTTCTGCACGCCACGGGCAATGTTGTAGTGCTCGGCACCGATGATGTTCGGGTCCATGATACGCGAGGTCGAATCCAGTGGATCGACAGCCGGGTAGATGCCCAGCTCGGCAATGGCACGCGACAGTACAGTGGTGGCGTCCAAGTGAGCGAAAGTGGTGGCCGGAGCCGGATCGGTCAGATCGTCAGCCGGCACGTAGATGGCCTGCACCGACGTGATGGAGCCCTTCTTCGTGGTGGTAATACGCTCCTGCATGCTACCCATGTCCGTGGCCAGGGTTGGCTGGTAACCGACAGCGGACGGGATACGACCCAGCAGGGCAGACACCTCCGAACCGGCCTGGGTGAAACGGAAGATGTTGTCAATGAACAGCAGCACATCCTGACCCTCCTGGTCGCGGAAGTACTCGGCCACAGTCAGTCCAGTCAGCGCGACACGGGCACGGGCGCCCGGCGGCTCGTTCATCTGGCCGTACACCAGCGCGACCTTGGACGACTTGTCCTTCAGCGAGATGACACCACCCTCAATCATCTCGTTGTACAGATCGTTACCCTCGCGGGTGCGTTCGCCGACGCCGGCAAACACGGAGTAACCACCGTGCGCCTTGGCGACGTTGTTGATCAGCTCCATGATGAGTACGGTCTTGCCGACACCGGCACCACCGAACAGTCCGATCTTGCCACCCTTCGCGTACGGGGCCAGCAGATCCACCACCTTGATGCCGGTTACCAGAATCTCCTGCTCGACGCTCATCTCGATGAACTCGGGGGCTTCGGCGTGGATCGGGGCGGACAGGTTGGTCTCGATCGGGCCACGCTCGTCGATCGGTTCACCGATCACGTTAATGATGCGACCGAGCGTTTCCGCACCGACCGGAATACGGATGGGCGAGCCAGTGTCGAGAACGCGCTGTCCTCGCACCAAACCCTCCGTACCGTCCATGGCGATGGTGCGCACCGTGTTTTCACCCAGATGTTGCGCAACCTCCAGCACCAGCCGGGCGCTGCGGTCCTGCACCTCCAGTGCGTTTAGAATCGGGGGCAGCTGCTCGTCAAACTGCACGTCCACGACGGCACCGATGACGGCCACTACCTTACCCTGCGCTCCGGCTGCAGCCTTGGCTGCTGCCTTCGCCGCGTACGACCGGGCCATGATCTGATCGGCCCGGATCGCCGCGGACATGAGCGTTTTCATCGAGGAAAACATCTCTTTTCTCGGTTGTCACACCCTTTCGCCCGGATTTATGGTGTTTTTTCGGTTTCGCTGGTACGAACGGGCCGTCTGGAAATGGAGAAAATGCCGGAAAAATTAACACCCGAAACTTTGCACACTTCACACACTTGGTTATCTAACAAGATGGTGGCCGGGGTTGAAAAAAGTGTGTGAGAGAGAGAAGGTGGTTATGTAAAACCTAACCTGCCTTTCTGGTGGACGACGACGTACCTACTCGGGGAAAATTAAAAGAGAGAATAAATGGAAAGAAATGGATTCAACCCCCCCGGCACTATAAACGTCACGCGCGAACGAGACCCGAAGGCGAGCCGAATCTGCTGCCCGAAGCTGGCCTGACATTTTAAACGTCATGCTTTCGAATGTTCGAATCGAACAGCCAAAATCGGAGCTCCTAGTTTTTTCTGTTGATTTTGTTGAGTGAATTTGCATTAAATATTTGGTAAACTATTTTTCAATGTAACAATTGAAATGATTCGTTCATGTTCCTCGATTTGAACGGATATTCATGCAATGAAAATACCGCAAACATGAATTAAAGCATTCAAGCAGATGGTTAAAACGTTGTATAAATTGTCATTCGAAATGACAAGTAGACATCAAAGGAACGTAAACAATTGCGGCAAATTTGCGTACGGCCGTATTCTTCTCGCGTACTGCAACTGATAAAAAAAAACCTTCCGAGATATCGAAGAGTCAAGTGAAAATGTTATTAAATCGATTATCGCGTATCGTGCGAGTGGGTAGTAAAATAACCAACACGTTTCAATGTACCCGTTATCGAACGATCACCTCCTCGCCCAGGTACCTTTGCCGGGCGGCAAATTCCAACGGTGCACTGTTTCAAATATCCGACGACCGAATACAAAAATATCTGGAACAATTGCGCTTGGAGTATTACGCACTGAAGGTACAAGAACAGCGCACCCGAAAGGACATCCAGCGTATGCTGCTGCTCTCGAACGTGGTCGAGATGTACGAGCAGCGCAAGATCATCGTGGACAATCTGAGCTCGCTGAAAGAGCTGAAGGACGATAAGGATGACGAGATGGTGCAGCTACTGAAAGAGGAGCGCGAAGCGTACGGTAGCATCCTGTTCCGGCTGGACAACGAAATCCTCGATGGTATCCTATCGATGGACGACGAAGAAGATTACGGGTCGCTTATCATGGAGGTAACGGCTGGGGTCGGCGGTCAGGAGGCGATGTTGTTTGCCCGCGAATTGTTCGACATGTACTGTGGGTACGTGGAGTACAAAGGTTGGGAGGTGGAAATGCTCCAAACGGAAGACACGGATATTGGAGGGACGAGACATGCGACCACCATCATCAGCGGCCCGGATGCGTATCGCTACCTCAAACACGAGGGTGGCGTTCACCGGGTGCAGCGCATCCCAGCAACGGAGAAATCTGGCCGCATACATACCAGCACCGTCACGGTGGCCATCATTCCCCGGCCGGATGACTTTCAGGTTGAGCTGAAGGAAAAGGATCTGAAGATCGAAACGAAGCGAGCGAGCGGTGCGGGCGGTCAGCACGTGAACACCACGGACAGTGCGGTGCGGATCGTTCACCTTCCCACCGGCATTGCCGTCGAGTGCCAAACGGAACGGTCGCAGCAGAAGAACCGTGAAATAGCGAAGCAAAAGCTGGCCGCAAAGCTAATGCAGATCGAGCTGGAGGCACGGTTTAGCAGTACGCAAGCGCTCAAGAAATCGCAAGTCGGCCAAAGTTTGCGCAATGAAAAGATACGCACGTACAACTATAATCAAGATCGCATTACGGACCACCGGATAGAGGGAGGTACGGCGCACAATCTTAAGGGCTTCCTCGAAGGTGGCGAACAACTGGACGAGATGATTGAGAAGCTGCGCCGTTCCGAGCGCAGAAAGCAACTAATGGACATTATTAACCGGGAGGGTGAGCAGTGAAACTATGTTCCCTTCCCTTCCTTACCCTTTAAAGGTCACTAGTCGCTCGCTGAAGTAGAATACACATTTTAATGTCGTGAAAAATGCCTCACTTGTTTTACATTCGAAATTGATTTATTTATGCACATTTCCCCAGCCGCCTGCCTGTCCCAGGTAAGTCACGTGTTCGCGCACTGTTCGATCGATTACGTTCTGCACCTCTCGGCATCCCTTCAGCGCCGTCTCAAGTACCTTAGGCAGGTGGTCTAGGTGGAACCGTTGGGACATTTCCATAAATGCGATCTTCCCGCTGCTCGGCAGTGAAGCGACCGTCAGTGTCGGTCCTCCGCTCGTTTCCTCCAGATGGGACACATCCATCAGTGGCACATTGCCGTTCGCGAGTGAGGCAGTACAGGCACACACGTACTCCTTCAAGCAGATACCAGCATCGATCAGGGCAAGAGTGGCCGCATTTACCGAAGCACAGTAATTGCCACCGTCAGCCTGCAGCACCTCGATGTAGACGTCGATCTGTGACCGCGGGTACAGCTCTGTTTTGATCGATGCACTAAGCGCTTGCTTTAGGTGTATCGTCATCTCCTGTGATTTACGATCGCCGCGCGGTCGCTTCTTCCGCTCACCAGTCGAAAACGTGGCCATGCTATACTGGCAATTGACGATCACCTCCTCGTAGTTGCTTTTCTTCGACGACGCTTGGTGGGGACCGTACACCGCTGCCAGGACCTTGGTGTTTCCCTGCTCGACGTAAGCGCTACCGTCCGGTTGGCTGAAGACACCCATCTTGCAGTGTATTTGACGTAGTTCGTTCGCCCGCCGGCCATCCAACCGTAGGCCCTGGTCAGACAGCAATTCCATCACGAAGAAGGTTGGAAATTCTGGTAAGTTTTAGCAAAGGCAGGCGACCCGGCGTGTTTACTGCGGGCGTGTGTGAGTTTATTTACATGCGGAAATTTTGACAGTTGACGTTAGTCTGCATGTGTGTGTAGAACACACACTGTGCTTGGTGGATGAAAATTGGTCATAATGCTTAAACTTTCACGAAACACGTGCTGATCATCAGTTTGAAATTTTGTAACGGAAAGTGGAGCACAAATTCAGGACCACGGCAAGCGAATTCGTTGGCTGTTGGTGTTTGCTGTTCGTGTGAGTTGTTGGGAAGCTAAAATTTTCGTACTTAAATTGTTCGTTCACGAATACTGGCGACCTGCCGGTCTTTCTATAGCCTGAGAAAGTATTTTACCTCTCCAAAGCTGATGGGACGGTCTGGGACTGTATTTAGCTGGGACTATATTGCTGTACTTGTATAGTCAGTCCTGTACTCAAGTATGCCTCTGAGACACGGACCCTGTCCAAAACTGACGAACCCCCATAGTCACGATCGAGAGGAAGATCAGAAAGATCATTGGCTTGCTATGTATCTTTAGTAATCTTTTAAGAATCTACTGACAAATTAAGATTAGGCCAATGACGGATGGTGGAACTTTAAAGCTGATGATAATATTTAAAGAAAGTAAAGCAAATCGGGAAGAACTAGACTTGGACATGGGGTCAGCTAATAAATGGCGACCGTGATCTTCAAGATTGCACTTCCGATTACGCTTCGTCGGACCCCGTATGATTTAAACCATTTCTTTACACTGTAACATACTTAGCATATAGCTTTAATAAGAAATTAAAACCTTTTTGCTTTTCCAATTCTGAAAGCATGTCCGAAAAGCCTTTGACAATTCCTATGCCATTCTGTTATATGTACTTATCAATGTGTGTTGTTTCTCACGTATGTTCTTCAATTCCTCTAAATATGATCTAGCATTCAGATAAATTTTGTGATATATCTTAACATAGTATACGCAGAAAGCTAGGAAATCGTCCTCTAGTCATTATGACGCAAATATATGGTTTTATTACAACCTACAACCACCATTCTACATGCAAACCACCTAGTGTGTTCTTTCATTTCGAAGGCCAAAGGGATTTTCTATCGAACAGCATCTTTTCTAATAATTTTCTGATTTATTCCTCACACCTATCGGGTGTGCAAGAACTTTGCTTTGGTCACCATGGTGGTTCCATGTCTTCGCATTTGAGCAGGACATGCAGGAAGTAGTGCGGTGTGAAAAAGCGAGGAAAGGGGAAACGGGGTAATAAATAATTTTTAAATTTACATCTTCTATTTTAACGATCTGCCTCAAACGCGTTTGTTGTAGGAAACCTGACCGTATTAGCATCTTCGTTGATGTTGATCGGCACCCGCCAGCGGTTAGCCTGTGGTAGCCGCCGATCAGGGGTGATTCGATCACAATTAGTTGTTCCGTGCCCGCAGTACATTTGACCGTGGGCTGAACACACCGACCTGCGCCGGGGAGCGGTTCTCCTTGCCGGGGAACGGTGACACGATCAGCTTCTTCGGTGTCTTCGGACTGGCCGTAGCCGACAGGTACTTGATCGAACCGTTCAGCTTCTGGGGCGAATCGTACGTCGAGAGTTGCTGTTGCAGGTTCTGAATTGTGTGTTCCTGTTTCTTGTTCAGCTCTTGCAGTTTGGCAATTTTCTGTAACGAGAAAGCGAAACGGGACCCGAACCATAAGCATAAGGTTTGGAGGGTTTCAAATGCAAGTAAACGCTTACCGCTTTGAGCTGCTGTTGATCTTTGTTGCATTCCAAATTCTTCATCTTTTGGCGGTTGTTCTGGTTCTCCAGCAGTTCAGTGTATTTGTCCGAGGTCTCTTTGGCAAACTCTTCCACGATGCGGAGCTTCTCTTCCGTTTCCTTTAGCTGAGTAGGGAGCAAGATCGAAGAGACATTAGATACAACACCAATTTCCCAAACCTATTCTTTCATACCTTTTCAACAATTTCTGTGCCATTTTGTTCGCCACTTGCATCCTCGATCAGCTCCTGGATCGTACCAAGATCATGCTTGTCTGACACAGTACCATGTTGCTGCTGCTGCTGCTGCTGCTCTTGCTGCTCCAGCTGGTTGATGATGTTCTCGATCAAAAAGTTTGGCACCAACCGCTCATCGTCGTCCGAACCTTCTGGCTGCGATAGTCGGCCCTCGCCCCCCTGATTGTACTTCTCAAACTGTTCGCACTTGAACCGGAACGTCATGTTCTCCAGCTTGATATTTTTGTTTTCGTTCTCCAGCTCGAAGATCTTCTTGTCCTTCGTGTCCAGCTCGATGCGGGCCAGCTCAATACCGTTCGCAAACTCGTCCAGCAGTGCCTTCAGATCCTGGATGTATGCTTCCCGCGCGTCGTACTTTTTCTTCAGCTCCTCGTACATCTCCAGATAGCGGCTCATGCTTTCCTCCATCCGGTCGCTGAACAGCTGCCCGATCTGGGACACCGTCAGTATCGCGTCCTCCTCCGAGCTCATCAGCTTCTCGAACACCTCGTTCTTTTCGCGCATCTCCTTCTCGAGCAGGGTGGATGAGGTCCGGAGCGCTCCGAGCACGCGCTGGTACTCGATCAGCTCCTCTCGCAGCTTGCCGTTGGCTGCCTCCGTCTCCGACTTGCTGCGCAGCACCTGCTCCAGCTCGCCCTTCAGCAGCTCCACGTCGCCGTCTGACTTTTTCAACCGCTCCATCAAGATGTTCACCGTCGAGCGGGTGTTGCTCAGCGTCAGCTGGTAGTTGTACTTCTCCGTCTTGAGCCGCGAACACTCCAGGGCCATCTCGCGCACCTCCGTCTCCAGTTCGTCGCGCGACTTTGCGCCCGGCTCGAGCTCCACCTTCAGCCGGCGCTCCAGCTCAGCGATCCGGTTCTCGTTGTCCTTGATCACCTCGTTCGACGCTTCCCAGAGCGTGCGCAGATCGCGCTTCTCGAACTCGCACTGCATAATCTCCGTCTCGGCAATCTTCTGACACTTGTCCAGCTCCTTCTGCCAGAGCATCTTTTCACTCGCGAGCGCCGCCGAGATCGAGCCCTGTATCGACAGCTCCAGCGCCTTCACGCGCTCCTCGTTCTGGATTTCCGCGATGCGGATCTTCTCCTCCGCCTGCTCGCCGATTCGCTCGAGCTCGCGACGATGCTCCTGCTCCAGCCGCTTCACCCGGTCCGAGTGTTCCTTCACCAGCTTCGACTTTTCCAGCACAAAGATCGACTCACACTCCTTGATCTTCATCTCGTTCATCTCGGCCATCGTGGCGAGCTGGGCCTCGTGCTTCTTGCACACCGCCGTCAGCTCTTGGTTGAACTCGTTCCGGATGTCGTTCCGCAGATCGTCCATCTCGAACTGGCGCTCGTGCAGCTCCTCCTGCATGCCGGCCACGATCGCTCCCTGCTCCGCCAGGCTCGTCAGCAGCCGGGCGTTCTCCTGCTTCAGCTGATCGATCTCGCGGATCGTGTTGCGGCCCTCCTCCACGTACCGCAGCATGTCCTCCTCGGCTTGCGCCTTCAGGAAACGGACCTGTTCCTTCAAATCTCTACCCTCGATCACGAGCTCGTTCAGCCCGTCCTCCATCACCTGGATCTCGTCCGCCTTCTTCTGCAGCTCCAGATCGTGCGCCTCGAGGATCTCGCGCAGCGCCACCAGCTCCTCGTTCAGGAAATGATTCTCGCCTTCCATCACCTCGTAATCGTTTTGCAGCATGCGGTGCAACGTCACCAGTTCCTCATACCGCACCTCCAACTCCGTCTTGGAGTCGTGCATGTCGCACAGCTGCCGCTCGTAGCTGCGGTGCAGCTCCCGGATCTCCCGCTCGTACTCCTGCACCTTCTCCAGGCAACCCTCCGCAATGTGCTGCAGCAGCTCGTCCGCCTTCGTAATGCTGGTCAGCTCGCGCTCCAGCAGCATAATCTGGTTGTCCTTTTCCGCCAGCAGGCGCATCCGGTCCAGCTCGGTCCGCTCATGTTCGGCCCGCAGTTCCTGCAGCTGCGCCTTGAGCTGCTCATTTTCTTCGCGCGCCTTACCGAGCGCCTCCTTGTTCACGTCGATCTTGTTGTAGAGCTGTACGATTGGTGGCACTTTGCTGCCCGGTGCGTCCGATGGCTTCTCTGCGCTGGCACACTCCAGCGTCGTTGCGAGACGGCTCACCTTCTCCTCCTTGGAGGAGCCCTTCTTGGGCGTCAGGTCGGAGATGTGCTTGAACTTTAGGCGACGCGGAAGCGAAGGCGTTCGGAACAGGCTGAGGGCGCTTTTGGTCGTCTTGATCGATTCCGCGTCCATACTGCCACCGATCTTGATTTTGTCCTCCTTTTTGGACTTTTTCGGAAGCTCCTTCTCTTTCGGCTCGGCGAACGCTGAAGGAGACGAAACGGCTGCTGGAAGGTGAGGGGTAAAGGGACAGAGAAAAAAAAAAATCGTTCATAAATTGTCATTACAAGCTCATTCCAAAGCGAATTCGTTCCATTCCTTCGTACAAAACCATCAACTCCCCGTCGATTTGCAAGAATGTATGTCCCGCTGCGCCCAGCAAAAACTTTCTCAACGCGAGACACCCGGCAAAGCGACGGCGTAACTGCTTGGGTGTCCCCTACCTTTTCCTTCGAACGTCCTTACGAGCTCGTGCGCCACAGACGCCGCACTCCTTATCTTCCCCTTTGAATCCTGTTTGGACAGATGGGCTTTTATGTTACGCTCCAGTAGGCACGCACGTCTGTCGACACTTTTGGTGGACGAACGACGAGTGAACTTACTCTTTGCAGCTTGCAACAATTCTTCTGAACGGAGCTGTTAAACTCGCATGAAAAAACGGCCACGACAGTGCGACCTCACAAGAAAGCAATCTGGTGAAGGTGAACGCGCGCCCTGAACATAAAAGCAATGTTTTTGTTGTACCTTCAAGAAACACGAAGGACTACATTGAAATGTGTGTACGACACTCCTTTTTCTTTGAGCGGAAACGTGGGATGATTAATTAAAAACTCATACGAGTACAGTTTGCAGCCCGACAAAAAGGGAACTCTCACTCCGTCCACTTCCTCCATTAATCATACACGCATGAGCGCACGGAAGCGTGGCGTGATGCGGTTCGTCACACGCAAGGAAGAAAGGTGTATGTGCCACGCATATTACCTTTGAGCTTGTTCTGTTTTCTTCCAACATGGAATGAAAGTCTTACCAAAAAAAAAAGCTTTCAAAGAACGCAAACACCAAGAAACATCTCGAACCAGTTTGAAAAGGTGTGCAGCAGTTCAAACAGGGGGTCACAATCGAAAAGGGAACCGTCCGGAAATGCTGCCTTCTAATTGCTCTACCATCTAATTACTTGCAGCCGCACGTGGTCGCTACGAATCCGTTTGCCTATCGTAACGGTCGGTAAAGCGTGCTTTTAACGTCGTTGGGGAGAACGATTTTTTTGTTGTGTTTCGAGACAGCCTTTAGGTGGAATAGTGATAAAGCAGACAAAGCAGTAAGATCGAGAGAAGATAAGGGAGTCGCGTGTGGGCAGAAGGATTGATATACGTGCGCGAAGGAGCGCGCGTGCGCAAACGAAATGCACACGCCACGTGCGTGCATTTGAATTTTTGGAAACACACCTGCGCCATCTTTGAGGTGACATGGCGAAGAAAGCATGGCATACTAGATGAGTTGCTTTATCTTATTTGGAAAAATGTAGATGCATCCAGAGATGGGAAAATTTTCTCTAGAGGAAATTTAATTTAAAAACGTCCCCTCCCATTTCGTTTCCTAACGCCCTTCCGTCTCAAGCATAGCAAACAAAGCACAATTGTGTAGCCATCAAAACGTAAGACAGCATTCCACCAAATGCTGGTTGGTTTTGCGCGGGAAAGCACTTCCGAACCGTTTCTCACGATCCTTCCGCGACCCATATAGCGCACGAGCGGCTTGTGCAATCCGTCCCATTCCGTACCAGCATACCGGCAATCAAGCCGAGCGCGCAACACAAAAATCCCCTGCGCGGACTGGCCGTCTTCCCTTTCAGCCGTCAAGGGTAGTGTTTCCGCTCGCGCTCGAGGGGAAAAAGTCGTCCGTTACCAAGGGGACGCATGTTTTTCTCACGCAACAACAGCGTACCCGTTTGATGCGCACAGGACTGTTCGGTTGCGCAGTGCGCAAATGCAACGGTGCGCAAAAGGGGGAGACGAATTAGAATGCGTTAGAAATAAGTGTGATGAAGACGGTTTTTCGAGGAGGGAAGAAAGGAACATTTAAAAGGATTTTTTCTTGGATAGGGTGGAATCGAAAAAAAAATAAATTCAAATTAACGACACTTACCAGGCACATCGTTGAATCGCTTCAGCTTCGCCTTCGAGAACGACATTTTCAACATTTATATAGAGTTTTGGGCCGTAGTATAACAAAACGAAACAATAAACAGAGCGCAAACTCACAAACAAGACCACAGCCGTGCTCTTGCTTCAAACGAAACGGTTTAAACGATAAAAATTAAATTGTAAATGATATATCTTTCTGTTTTTGCGATGTCACCAGAAAAGGGGGGAAAACCGAGGAACAGAATAAACTTAACCGTAGCACCAAACTTAACAGAAGATTTAACCGTTTGTTTTGCGCATAATCGGAAACGAAGGTGGTGTGTGACGTTGCTTTTTTAAACGTTTCTCTGGTGCCGTTTTTACGTGTACTTGTACTGCTTTTGCAATGTCTCATCTAGGCCGGTCTGTCCGTTCCTTGCTTGCTGGCATACACGTTCCTTTCGTAATTACTTCTTTCAATTCGCACTGTTCTCAATCACACGCTTTTCGAACGTTCCCTTTCCGTTTCATTAAAGCCTTGCCTTTGTTCACGCACAAACTCACGCACGCCACGCAACAAACTAAACCAAGGGCCGAAAGAATAAAAGTCGTTGAGAGTGAAACTTTGCCTAACCCGACGCCTTTCCGTGCGATGCGTTCCTGACGGTGGTTCCGTTACGAATAAAAGCCACACTGCACGTTCAAACCGATCAAACGGTCGGAGCGTTAGGGTCGGTATGGTGCAGTGGCTGTTGCACACACTCTCGCACACTCTCTCACACGGTGCTATGTCCTCGGTGTGAGTGTATATAGGGAAGGGTATGGAACACCTCTTCTCCGGGGAAAAGGGAAGGAAAGAATACGACGATTGCGATCAGGACATCTTTTTCTTGGCGCGTGTCGTGAAGGAAAGCCTGGATAAGGCTGGAAGACTTGCTATTTACCTACAGGGGGTTTATGTTCTAGATTGGCGGGCTTTTTAGGTTGTTCCGGTTGTTGGGAAACCGTTTTACGGTCCTAGGGTGATGACGGCGGTTGTGTAAGTTCAATGATTGTGGGGTGCCGGTATAATGTTAAAGAAAACGTCTGCATCTGCATGCCTAAAATGAAGCAGACAGATAAGGAGAATTATTACAAGATAAAAAAATCTGTCAACTTATACATATAATCTTAGGACATCATAAATCGTTAAAGGTAAACGAAAGAGATTACAGATTTCCTTAAAGTTTCATCTCAATTTTTTCGTTTTATAGTTAAAATTGATTAGCAAAACCTTCAACCGGATCAATCGTTACTTGAAAAGCAAACGGTACGATTTCTCGTCACAACAGTCGACGTGCGTACACAAGCATGTAGCCGTAACATAAATCAATCGATGTTTTCCCATTCATCTTTTCCCTTTGAAGCACGGTGTTGCTCGGTAAACAGTAATTGCAGGACGACGCAGTTTACGGCACTACAGCTGCCCGTACCTTTTTTTGGAGGGAAACTGCTTCCACACGATCCTTCGGCAACTCGCGTATACACCCGCGAGGATCCTTTCCTACCCCCGGGGTTGTGCGCTCTTCAAAGACGGCAGGAAGCAAACCGCATTATAAGGAGCTGCAGAAGCAGAAAGAGAGAAGTCGAGGGATCTTACCACCGCAGGTATAATGTACCATATAAACTTGGGGACTATGTACAGCGGGAAAGGAAAATCAGCTGGTTTGTTGCTTCACGTTCGCTTTTTCTCACATCTTTCGTGCAATTCCTTTAAATATGTTCGTCCCTGAAAAGAAGGAGAACATAAAATGAAGGAACCGGATAATAAGGGAATTAAATACGCAGTAGCTGGACAACGGTTTCGAAGGACGAAGGATGAGAATGGGAAGCAAGACAAAAAGGGATAAGCGACGGAAAGTGGTATCTTTTGCCAAGAAGGAACAAGAAAAGCATCAGATTAGTGAAAAGAAAACTCTATCTCCAGCAGGACCAGCGGAGAATAGTGTTTCGGGATGCGAATTCGCAACCACCAACCGGACGGTCCGGGGTCCTGTACACCGAACGTTGTTATGATAAATGCCGGTTGGCGGGTTTGGGACCGGTTTAAAGAGCAAACGCTGTCCCGTTTTGCATTCTATCGTCGCGGAAAGCGTCGTTTTAGCATTAGAAGCGTTAGGATGGATAAATTTGCATTTTCTTTGGCTCGCATTTGGATTGGCAGCAGCTTTTACCCTTTAATTCCCCTTATGGGACGGGTTTTCTCACAGTAAAGCAGCCTCTAATAGGGATGAAGATAAGGATATTTGCATTTTTTGCATTATTTGCATTTATATTTTTAATCAGTGACTGTATTCTTCATTTATTTCATATTTTATTTGTAAGTTGTTTGTCAAATTGATGATAGAAAATATAATAGTTTCTTCAAATGCAGTTATCAAACGTGACGGGCATTCTAGCCACTAATTGCTTGAACTTGAAATTTCAGGACATTAACTGAGTTCGTTGTGAAAATTACTCCTTACCTTTCCTGCTTTGCGCAAGTTCGATGATTATTTTCTTCCTGCGCACATGTTTTATCCCAGGCATATTTGAATAAAATTTTAAAATAATATTGAAAATAATAAACTGTGTAGTTCGAACAGAAGCAAGACGATGCGATTGGTGTTGAGTTGATGGACTCCAAATCACACTGGCATGTTCAAGAAGAGATCGAATGATGCTGCAGTGAATTGTCTCAAGACCAATGGGGTCTTTAAGTTTTGTTGCGATTCGCGAACTCGAAGATCTCAATAGAGTAACTACCGTGGTTGGTCGTATGAGATGTGACGACATGATGAACAACTTTTTGTACCTAGCTTATAGTGCTTACGAGGGTATCATTGATTCAAATGAGTTAAGTGCTACTGTAGTTCGTAATTAGCTTAACAGGCGAGGACAATCCCTACGAATTGCCTTCGAATTCTTAAACTTCTAGAACAATTGAATAGGCCTGATACGCCTGACCAAGGGTTGTGAATGACTCGCAAAAATATGGAAAATTATTTAGAAGAAATTTATTTAGAATCTAGCTCTGGGATCTGGATCCTTTTAGATTAGTGTGTTGATTAGAGTGATGAATCAGAACCCCAACTTGCTCTTGACTCTTGAGATTCAGGTTGATGGTTCAATTCGTGATTCGAATGACTCTTAATTGAGGATTCATATGAATGTAAAAGATTCTTTAACCACAACCACAGCTTTGGGTGTTCCATGATGCCGTTATCTGTATCTTCCCCTAAGATCATATTATCTGTAGAACTGATTTACGTTTGCTAGATAGGCTAGTCTAGGCCGTATTGCTAGCATTTTGTTAGTGTCCTGAGAAAAAATAATGTGTTAAATTAAGATAAATGTTATGGTATTCTGAACAAAATCAAATAAAATAAACCAGGTTGGAGATTTGATGGTAACTAGAAAGCATATTGTATCGATTTTGCATGTGTTTTCCATTTCATGTATGTTCTAATATTAAAAGTAAAGTTATCTAAGCATAGAAAACCAACACTTTCTTTCATTTGAACTATAGAACATACTACTATAGGGATTTCTTACCTAACGGGAATATGTTACATGGAATAAATACTTCTTTATTTATCTTCCAGTTGTTTGTCCCTGCTAATAACATGATCCTCAAACTTCACCATGTACGTCGTACCCTTGTGCCAGTGAGCGGAAACCTGGCATGTCTGTGAGCAAAGAGAATCGAAACAAACAGTTTGAACATGATCTCATCTAGGATAGTTGAATAGGACAAACGATACTTACGAATCCGCAGTTCGACAGCACCGCCTGCACAATGCCGGCCACAAAGACGGCGCAGTTCAGCGAGCCCTTATCTTTCGGCACACTGATGAACTTGTTGACTAGCGGTTCCTTTTCGATGATGTAGTAAGTGCACTCGTCGTCGGTTGCATGTTCCAGCTTGTCCGCCTCCTTGCCGAAAAGAGTCTGCAAAACAAAAGCAAAAGGATCGTTCATTGTTCCTTACTCTTTCTCAGATCTGTGCGCCCTCAAACCGTACCTTCCAGAGTGTAGTCTTGATAAACAGCAGCATATTGATCAGCTTCGTTTCGCGTTTCGAGTTGCGTTCCCGCACAAAGTATAGATCGATTATGCGGCACCCGACATCCTTGCCCAAATCGTGCAGCCTTGCAAAGAAGTAAAGGAAATTGCTTTGAGAATACGCATTTGAAGGCATTTCCCACACGCGTTAATTACCTTGTCTGTAGATCGGGAATGGTGCTGACACGGCTCTGTGAGTATTGGACCAGCTCGGAGAACAGAAGGGCATAGCTGCTCAGCGACACTTCACCCTTTCCGCGGCTTAAAGGCTTATCCAGGATGCTTGCCTTTGGGCGGGTGGAAAGATTAAGGTTAATCTTCTCCATGGTTAGTCCGCTGGTACAAACTGCTCGCTAGGGTGGATTGTTTTCTCCTGCCCCGAAACGTATACGGTTTGTTTACGTTTTGCTATGCAGCTGTCATCGTAGCAAGTGCATGGATGCAGTTGGAAAGCTTTCATTCCATAAGAATGGGAAACTCTACCGTGTTTTAATCATGTTGTGCTTTTACTCTCTTTTATCACTTTTTCTTGTTGAGTACGATTTATAGTAATAAAAATTAAGAACAAAAGCTTTTATGTAATTACAAATTCTCTACCGTTTGAAATGTTTCACCCTCAATCCGGCATGTTGAATTATTTCCGCAAACTGTCAACACAAGTGCATCTGTCAATGCCACTGTCGTACGTTTCATCCGCGATGACAGAAAGGACCGCCCAAAACCATAACATAAATATTACCACGCTTTCCTCGCGGTTGGGCCACTGCAGGGAAAACTGGGGAAAATAAGTGTTCCACCATGCACCGGACAACGATAGCAAAGTATACGAAGTTTTCCGCCGAGGAGCTGCAGAAATCGATTGCTGATCCACTATCCTGCGTTGTACTGGTGCAGCTGAACGAAATCCTGAGCCTGCGACCGCGTGATTGCGAGCACATCGTCAAGGGTGTGCGGCGCTGCGTGACGGACAAGATCGGCCGGTACCACGCGAAGGTGAACGGGATCGTGCTGGGGTATGCCAAAATACGCATCGACAATGCGCTGTCCGCGCTGCGGCTGGACAGCCCGTACTTACACGTGCGCGCCACGATCGACTACTACGTGTTTCAGCCGCGGATCGGGTCGACCCTGCGGGGTACCGTCAACTACGTCTCGAAGGAGTTTGTCAGTGCCGTAATCTACCGGGTGTTCAACGTGACGGTAAAGCTGGGCAAAAACGCCAACCGACAGCACACGATCGTGAAGGGCTCGGACATCTCGTTCACGGTCCGGTCGTGCGATATGAAGAGCGAACTGCCGGTTATCGAGGGTGAGCTCGTGCTTAACGGGGTCATCCCGGTGAACATCAAGAAGGAACCGGGAGTTGAAAACGATGATAGTGTAGACTGTCCCCCGATGGAGGAGCAGAAGCAGCAGAACGGCGTAGAAGAAGAAATGGAAACAGAAGAGACAAACGTGAGTGTAGTGGTAAAGAAGGAACCGAAAACATCCAAACAGAAGAAATCAGAACAGAAGAAAAAGCAAAAGAAACCGGTGGTCGCATCACCGGTTAGCAATGGATTGCTAGCGGGTGGTGAGGCAAGTAGCAGCAGCGAGTCAGAGGATGACGAGCGAAGTCTGCTCATCAAGTCACTGATCGACCAGATGTTTGGCGATGAGTTTAAGAAAAGCACCAAGAAGAGCAGCAAAAAGAGCAAGAAAAAGGATAAGAAAAAGTCACCCAAGAAGTCGCTAGACTTGTCGGAAACGCCGATCCGCATCAAGCAGGAAAAACTATCGACGGACGAGGACGAACCGACGAGTAGCGTGCAAAGCAAGCCCAGCAAATCCCCTGGCGAGTCGAAGCAGAATGGAACGAATGGGTACCGTGCCAATGGTAGCGGCGTAGCAGCATCGTCTACGCCTATTGTGGCCACCACCGATGGTCAAACGGCCGGATCGTCGGGGAAGAAACGTAAGATTCGGTTCGATCTTAACCACACGGTAGTGCACTTCACACCGGATCCAAACGAAAGTGGGAAGAAAAGTAAACTCTAAATAAATAGTAGAAAGTAATAAGGCCTTGCTTCCTATCAAACGAAAAAGAAGGTTTTGAATGAAGGCGCCACGTTTGCGTCGTTAAACGCAACAAGGTTGAGAAAAGAAAAGCCGCAGGCACATTGTTGAATGTTCTTATGATCTTATTTTCATCTCTTCATAATTTATTAGAATTATAAATATTTGCTTTTTACAAATATCGTTCTCTTCTTTTTATTCCATCTGTTTTTTCTTCCTTTCTTTTTCTTTCTCTTATTTTTTCCATTATCATATTTTGTTCCAGCGCTTTCACCGCCGTGACCAACGTGTCTGTATGCGGGTTTACGTGTCTTTGTGTGTGGGATGGGTGGCTGGCTGGGTGGGAATTTGCTTCCTTGCGCAAACCTCTGAAAATGGCCACACAAAATAGATTGTGCCTTTACGCCACCACCACCACCATCCCTTTCATACCCACCAACACTTCCGATCGGAGTTTTTTTTTCCTACGATCCCCTTTCTTCCTATTTTCCCTATTAATCCTTTTCTCGCTTGGGTTACTGGGGTTGAGATTTTGTTTGTTTTAATATTGGTTTTTGCATTTTCTTGTCCTCTGTTTATATATTTATATATATATATATTTGCATATATTCATAATTTCCACAGACAGTGCGCTGCTTCGACAACGCTTAATTGTCCCTATTGCAGCTGATTTTCCTTTCGGTCGCCGGGTGTGAAGGAGACTCGCGGCGATATGATCTTTCGCAAAGAAATCAATTGAAAAAAATCCTTAAATTTCAATTCATTTCTATTACACATCTTATCGGCCGCGCGCCCCGTTTGAATTTCTTGTTATACTTTTTCATATTATTATTATATATTATTTTCCACCGGGTTTCGATTTTTGCGAAAACGATCGGTCTGCGATCGATCCGGTCGCAGTACGCTTGCTCGCGTTCCCAATCTAGTAGTCGACTGGATTTTGTATTTTCGTTCTATACTAAATGAGGGATAGTAAGCTTCTAGTTTTGTTGCTTTTCCTTTTTACGATGATTTTAAGTAGCTGCAAAAATGGCAAATGAGAAGTGCTGCTGCGTGTTTTTTTTTCTTCATCTTTTATCGTTAATCTCTAACGCATCGCATCCGCATCATCGTCGTTTTTTAATCTTTCAAATTGGCGAGTGTTGTGAAACGGGTTTCAGTTTTTCTTAAATGATTCCCTACGCCCCCTTTTGCGTGCGTGCGCAATCCTGTCGTTCGTCGCCAGGCGTAACGCCTTCGCTAGAGGCGCCGAAATATTATTGTGAGCGTATTACACACAAAACCTCACGCTTTGCAACCAATCTTCTGTGTTATTGTTTCCTCGATACAACAGTAAAACATGAATATTTTGAATAGAGAATACATACACATTACGTTGTACCGTGGTGTCCGTCGTACTGACGCGTGTGGCTGCGCACAAGTGTACTGTGTTTTGAGCCACTACTGTGACCACGTGGTACGTGGGTTCGGGCAAAGCTTTAGCTTTCTTTTTATCGCACACAGGTTCTCCTAAATGGAAATGGCCCGCGGAGGTTCCGCTTTCCCTCTGCTGCAACTAGTGTGTATTATCTATTTCTACATAGATATTTGTACGGTATATTTATAGCATTGTTCTTTTAATCTTGAGTAATTTCGCTTTGGGGCGTGACACACTTTCGCGAGGACATTTAAAGCATACAGAACGGACCATTATTGAGCCCCTACAACAGTTCGATCGGATGCTTTGGTGCCCACTTTCCAGTGTGGTCCGTTTCCTCTTCCTGGCAAAGAAAAGTTAGGACAAAATTCTTCTGCACGGCCGTAATGCACTTTCAAAAAGTAAATTTGTTCACACTGATCCTTTTTTCTTAATGATTATCGAAACTAAAATGGGTACGCCGTTTCGTTTTGGTTTGTTTGTCGTAAACAATTTCGCGTCTATCGATTTATGAACATTCATTTTTGGTTTCCTTACTGTTTATTTCCCTTTTTGCACTTGCATTTTTTTTAAATATACAGCACGATCGCGTTAGATACACTGGACGAAAACAGCGCGAAAAAAAACGTAAGCAAATCTCTCCGTCTCCACTAAAAACGTGGAGCGAAACATTAACGAACCGAACGCGAAAATACGCTGCAACACTACATAATATCATTGTGTTTTCATTTTACGGTAACGTAACAATCTCTTGGGCGCAATAGAGAACACGGTTTAGTTAAATTTTGTTGATGTACTATTATAACGAAAGCAATAGACTGAGGCGCCCTTCTCTCCGGTTCGTTCGATCGTTTTTTTTTCACAAACGGTAACGTAAAGAATTAACAATGGGTCCCCCAGAGGCCCGTGTGTTTGTTAACGAGTATCGAGTTTAAAAAAGAGGTGATTTTAAAACATGTAATTGGATATTAACTGACGAAATATCCGCTGGCAACAACGTAATATTACTCTCGCCGTGTGTCTACACTCTCGAATATAGACAATCACGACTTTCAAACAGCATTCGATTCAGAACAAAGACAGCGGCGAAACGAGTTTATGTCCGCGTTCGTGTGCTTATTAAAGTTTCATTGTTAACAGAACGTCGCCTTTAGTGGTTGTGGTGCACGCTGTTCTGTTCTTGGCTGGAACGTTTTTCTGTCCGGAAGATTAAACCATGCACATGTACCGGACATACACAGACACACATCGACAGGGACATATATATGTATTATTATTATTTTTATGAATAGTATTATTATTAGTATTATTGTAGAGCACTGGGGACGCAGTTTTGGAAACGGTTGCTTCTAGCCAACTTAATAAAAACTCTTTCCTTCCAAACAAAACAACCAAATGAGATATACAAGAAGCTCGTTCTGATCTTCGATGATTTTTTCGATTGATGGTACCCACAGATTAAACAATCATAAATTTTATGATTGTATGGTTGGTGACAGGAAAGCATACAACACATTGCATTCTCTGTTATTACACTTCCATTCGTGTCACGCTTGTGATCATGCTTTGTTGCTATCTCGCAGTTTTTTCGTTCAAATTTCTAAACTCCTTGATGGCAATGTGTTAGTGACACAAACACTACTCTTTTTGCCGTTGTTTCCTCGGCATTGTTTGTGGTACGATAATTTCACTACCATTTTCTTCACACCGTGAACGAAATTTTATGGGTTTCAGTGTAATCAACGTGTTGTTCTCGGTTTGCAGGAGATATTGTGAGGGGACAACATTGTTCTATACAAATTTTCGTACATTGTAATTCGGTAGTTTAGTTTTAGCAGCTGTAGTAGTAGTTGTATTAGTAGTAGTAGTAGTAGTAGTAGTAGTAGTAGTAGAAGTAGCAAACTGGGTTCATTTATTTCTGGAGATTTGATTTTGACTATTTTTACTGTCTGTTTGTCTGTCTCTGCTGGTTCGTCTATACAACAGTAGCTAGAAATACGAAACAGTTTCTCTCCTCTTCCGTGACAGCGCTGCCTTCTCCCTACCAAATTGTCGCACGGTTTGCGCACGGTCTATAATAAACTGTTCCTAACCAACCTTCGAGCGCACGTACATAAAGTTTATCCGTCCTTTGAAACTCATTTTTTCTGGAGATCTTTATTTCGGGTTTCGGTTGTTAGTAACGGGTAAGTCCAACGCTATAAGGGAATTCTTTCCAGTTTCCAGTGCACATTTGCCTCACTTCCCCGTAGGGGTCAAAAGAGGCCATTCTTTATGTTTGAATTCCGGCAGCTATGTGATGATTGGCGCGCAATCGCAATCTTTGGTGCGACGTAAACAAACGTTCCTTTTTCTATCATTTCTTCTGTTAATTTGCAAACATTCAAGAACAGAGCTAGTTTTCTGGTGCAAATTAGCTTGCACTATCCAAAATACTGCTCCATATCCACATACCTCCCCTTAGTTCTGTACTACACACACACACACACGATTCCGATCCGCTCTGTAAAAAAATCCCCTCACAAACCAACTCGAATCCCATTCGCCAGGCCGGCTTATGCAAAACTTTGGTTAATTATTGATCGTTGCTCTACACACGCGGCGTGTGTTGTGGAATTTTGGTGTTTGTTTGCCCTTTCACCGGCCTCACTCAACCATATTCGCTCCCTACTAGCTACTTTCGCCCGCAACGGGGATGCAAGAGGAAAGCTTTCCAGATTCTTTTCATTATCACCTACGATCAACGGATTGAACGGGAAGAGATTTGTTTCCATTTTGTTTTTTCTTTATGTATGCGCACAGTTTTGAGAGTATCTTGCGCGGTGTAGAGTATATGGTGCACATCCGTTGCAAAAAGCGGATTCAATGCATCCTCCCACTGCCCATTCTGTATGGTGTGAAATGACCGGTTATAAGTATTTTGCTGCTGTTGCTGCTGCTTCTGCACCACGATGTTCCTATATTACTACACTTTCCGTTTTTCTCCTACTTCTTCTGCCTTCGAGAGCTGCGCACACTGTATGGCGATTATCTAAAAAGGGGAAATAAAGGAGTTAATTAACCAAATGATGTAGAAAACCGAAAAGACAGCCCACACTCACCAATCTAGCCGATTAATACTTGTAAGGTTAATGATTTTGATCGGATGTCAAATTTGTGGTTTGTGCTTGCCACCGCACAACCGACAGTGAACGCCGATCCAGTGGCAAGCACGCAATGGCGGATAGCACCAAAGGCATGGCACCAGCAGGGAAAGTAACGCCAAACCGATCCACCTGAGAGAGAGAGAGAAAAAGAGACACATGATTAGATAAAACGATAAGTCTTGCAAACCACCAAATGACCAAGAACCACATCCGTACCGCTTGGTGCAGCCCGACTCGCCGGTGCACAGGCACGGGTGTGATGCCGTTTCACCCTCCGAGTCCTTCATACAGTGGTACAGCATGCACCGGGCGCACGGCATCCCGGACACATTCTCGATCGCCGTCCGGATGCAATCGGGTGCGTAATCGCACGAACCCTTATGGTTCCACTCATCGTTGTAAAACTCCTGGCAGTATCTGTGAAGCAACCAATTATGTTAAAGCACTGGCAAACCTTCCATTACCCATCAGAAGGGTTAGTGTACGTACCTGCACCGGAGCCGCGTCTTGATGAGTGTGCCTTCCTTCATAATGGGCGGTACGGAGGTGGCCCCTGCATTTGCGGCAGCGTCCAGGGCGTTCCGTTTCTTGAGACTCGAGGTCGAATCGCGCCGCCCGCCGATGAGTGAGCCGCCGATCGGTGGTTCTTCGATGACCGGATAGTTATAGTCGTGCACCTTCAAGTGATAGAAATTATACTTTAGCTTGATGTCGCACGGCTGCTGCAATGTCGGCGACCGTTCGATACAGTTGGCGTTCGGTGGGGATGGCAAGTTGGATTTCCGATTTTATGTGTTTTGTTTTTTGTTTTCGTTTGTTTTTGTTTGGTGATGAATCCGGGTTTTCGAACACAAACACACACACGCACACACAGATAAAACATACACAACACAATTTCGGTTCGATTAAATTCGGTATTTTTGGTCGTATACACAATGGTGTAGAGAGGGTTGTGGATGTAGTAAGCATGCACGAAGAAAAAGAGAAAAACAATTATAGAAAAACCTTTCGGTGTGTGCTTTCTCCAGACCCTCGCGGCGCGCACGCAGCGGCAGGTAATGAGATAGAAATTAAATGAAAAGCAAATGCGCTTCTAATTCACTTCACTACTATGTGCACTAGGATTCCTTCCGGGAGGGACTCCTTTTTATGTATAATGGCGATGGAGCAATTCTACTGTATCTACAGTCGCACCGCTTAAAAGAAACGAAGATCTGTAGTAAGCTATTCTCTGCGAAATGTGGTCTCCAAGGGGTGCTTATCGCTTTGTGATCGATTTTTCTAGTTTCTCCCACCGTAGTTTTCGCACTAACTTCTGAGTCAGGGACGAGCAGCACCAGTGTCACACTCTTCTCTACACACATTAAAACCCATCTATATATCGTTCTGACTTGTACTACTTCAGAAAGCCTCCTCGCCTCACCATGCCCTACGCCTCCTACATGCTAGATGGTTTCTGCCTCTGAATGATCAAATGAAAAAAGCATTCCATGCCCGCCCCGGCATACTTACGTCGGTTATCTGAACGTACGAATAGTTATCACCAGGTACTAGAGGAGTCACTTTTTCATCACCAGGCTTGCTGCTGCTGATCAGCGGTGATGGTTTATCGCCCGATATGTATTGAATACTGGATTGCTGCTGCTGCTGCTGCTGCTGTTGTGATTGTTTATCGACGCTTTCTGTAAAAAATGGGAAGAAAAAGAAGCATACATGAGCAATGCTATTTACGCTCGGGATTGGAAAATACGGTTGATGGATAATAACGCTTACGATGGCTTCCACTGCCTTCCGAGTTGGAGCGTGATTCCGAAGGTTCAATCGGTAAGTCCAGCGTCTAATCAACCGGTACGGTGATGGTGATGGGTCATCGGGTTGTGGTGGTGTGATTTAGATTCGAGAGCGAGATGAAAAAGCAAAGTATCAGTACACAGTAGCAACTCGTCGTTACGGAATGGTTTCCCGTGCGGATGGGTGTCTGATTTTTGCTTTGCTGTCCTTCCGGGTGCAATAGCTCGCTTCACTGGGTTCCTGTGGCTACCGTTCTGGGTCAGCGATTGCGGTAGAATGCGAACCAGTGGCGGTTGCATCAACGCAGGACAACGCAAGCTGTACAGTGTCCGGACACCCATGCCCGTGGGAATACCGACCCGTCCGGAAGTTCTCGGGAGACCACCACCTACCATGAACACGTCGTCTTCTCCAACTGTTTCATCGTCGTCGCCATCGTCACCAGCGTCATCGCCGATGTTCGCCGTAGTCACCGCGGCAACGTCAGGCGAGCCGGTGGGTGGAATGGAACCCGGGACCCGAATGGAGGAAGTGTTGGGTGTCGTTGCATCAGCCATACCTGGGGAGGGTAAAAGTTAAGACGCCAAACATTAACAAGATTGCCGTTGTTTTTATTTCGGGGTGAACAGAAAAAAAAAAAACAAAAAACAAACACAT
Organism: Anopheles epiroticus; assembly: GCA_000349105.1. Lineage (NCBI taxonomy): Eukaryota > Metazoa > Arthropoda > Insecta > Diptera > Culicidae > Anopheles > Anopheles epiroticus. The sequence goes on from KB670836.1 coordinate 353,615, forward strand.
AGATTACTCAACCAGCAGGACAACAAAACACATAACGGAACCGAAACACAAAACATAACATTTAACGGGGCGCATTGGGGCAAACGGTCAGCCACGCGGTTGCGAGGGTTAAGGAACGGTTTTTCGTTTGCGTAGATTTTCCACCCCGCACGGAACTTTCCGCCGCAGTTCCACATTATGTCACCCGAAACAGGGAAACCTTCCAAGGACACGATTCTGGACGTCTTGGAGCAGTGAAAGTATGTGCGACTATTATGTAAATTTAAGCTTTAACAGAGTAAAAGAGAGGGGGAGACAGCTCGTGTGTGCATATTTTGTATTATGCAGACTACTTCGCCTTTCCTTCATACCTCCCTCCTCACGATGTGTCCCAGGGGAGGGTGAGCGTTTCGAATAGGTTGGTAGTATAGATTTCGGCCAAGGGATTATGCTCGTTGGCCGATGTAATTAAGGCAAAGCGAACACTCTCATCGGACACACGCGTTTAATCCACTTTACGCGGTTCCAAATGTCGATACAAAGCGGTCGAAGCGCAGACAAATTATTAGGCTTCGACACGAATTCCACATATCCTTACGAAGGTGTGCGCGTTGCTATTTAAATACCCGTTTTGAACGGGCAGACTACCGTAAACCATTAAATAATAACGTAACATAAAACGTTAAAAGAAAACAGAAAAACAAACGCATTTTACAAAACATAATAACGGAACGAGCATCGGTACTAGGATGTCACACATTTATCCTTTGACACAAACTTACCCCAATCGTTCGAGCATGTTTGAATTAAGTGTTTATCGCCCACATTCGGTGCATTCGATTTGCAGTGCAATTATTGGTGAATTGGTTGAAATCGTTGATTGTTAAAAGAA
>KB670836.1:356985-361640 GCA_000349105.1 Anopheles epiroticus
TGTGAGTGTGTGTGTATGGCTGGTGTCAAATATATGACATCATTAATAACAAGTGTTTACTATTTCGTCTGACAGAGCAACCGTCATCGGGACACAGGATAACTGCGTTTTCTCACGCAGAGAGTGCACAGGAACGATCCGTCGGTTCCACACTACTTTTCGAAACAGAAACTAATTTTCCAAACGCTTGCAAAAATTAACAAACCTCAACTGCGGTCACACCATGGCACCATGAATGAGAAAGCGTGCTGACAGCGAGGGCCAGGGTGTGCCGTAGCGCGCAGCAGCGAGAGCAAAACTCCACTTCCGCTTCCAGCAGGCAACACAGAGGACATGCTGTATTGCTGGCCTCTTTTATCCGAACCATCCCCAGGCGGCTGTTGCCCTGCGCCGTTCTGCTTTCTTCGCTTCGCCCATTTGCAATGAATGTTACCATTCACGCGGATGCTACTGTCAACTAGCAGCAGTAGCAGCAGCAGCAGGCCTGTTTCAAGGATTCTTGAGCCTCGTGAATGAACGGGCTAGGTTGCCCTCGTTTGCTCGCGGGGACCTAGCTGAATTCGTTCACAAACTCGTGTTGAGACGGGCTTAATTTATGAATTGAACCGCACTGCGCACCATGGATGCATGTAGCTGGAATTGTGTTTTCGTTCATGGTCTCGTTGTTGAGTACTGTATCGTTTTTATTAGATAAGAGGTTAGTTTTAGAGAATTCTCTTTTCCTCTAGAGTCAGCGTAAGTTTTTGCAGCAGTATGTGGTTAATTCTTTAAAACTTTTGGAACCGCATCTCTAATAAAATAAGCTTTCTAAAAATAGCCATCAATCCATCCGTCAGTCATTGGTTTTTTATCAACCTTGGTTTGAACAATTTTCCAGTTCACAGTCTTATAGGCGATATTAGTTTTCCAGTTAGAATTCACTTGTACCTTGATTTGAATGTAATTAAAAACACAAGCATGCTAAAAACACACTTCAGTTCATTTTTTTTTAAATCAAATTGTATTTTTTAGTAGTGTTTAGCCAAAACACAAATTCACACTTTCGTCATTTCAGCCTTTTTTACTAATTCAATTCCTCGGTTTTAGAGCTATCGTTGTGACATCTTTTGAAATATCCACTCAGTAAATAAACATATTTGAATGCTGTGAACTACAATGTTTTTACACTTCACAGCTACAGTATGAATGATTTTGGGAACGAACGAAATTTGGGAAAGAAAACCTATAATCTCAAGAAGTTTGCTATAGAAGTCTGTACTGTGCAAACCATGTAAGAAGATAAACGACCATGACACTGTTCTTTGGCACTGTTGCTTGATGGGCTATACCACCCGCTCGATGTCTTACGGAACTGTCAGTCATAGCAGGTCATAGTGGCCTAGTATTTGGAATAAAAAAAAAGATAGATCTAGAACACAAAGAGCTTTCGTATAGGTGGAAATCAAACAGTCAGACAAAATCAAATTGATTTGTTCTAACGCGTTAAACAGTGCTTCTTCATATTTATCTATACGTTTGTTCGTGTCTTATATCAGGTTAACAGACAGACAACTGTCCCAACAGGAACTCCAATTTGGGTCACCTCTGGTGACCGTTAAAAAAGGTGACAAAACGGAAACCGTTCAAGAAGATAAGAGACGAAAGAACTTCTAGCAAGTCAAACCCTCTCTAAGCCATACACACAGCAACAGCGTTCAAATTGTTGCGAAATTATCTATGTAATGGGAGGGAAATGCCAGTGACTCTTATGCCATTTTATAGATCGGTTTTGGCGATCGTACCTAGGAATTTTATTCATGTCAAAATTCAATATTTTACTTACAGCCACTTTATTCCCTACAGTCCAATGAAGCAACAATCAATGAAAGTAAAACTGTGTTGAAAAACATACATTCTATGGAAATAATTGAAACACATTAATGATTTGTAACAAACGTTACTCTGTCGTTTCATAATTCGCACCAAAAAACCATTTCCCACAAACGATTGCGAACGTTATGCCGCCGCCCTTTTAGCATAATTCCGCTGACGCACACTATCGCTACGTGCCAGAATGTTCACACAATTACAAACGCTTGCAACACCCTCGAAAACGCAAATGAGCCCTCCGGAGACCTCTAACCCAAGAATTGTGCGCGACGCGCGTTCCTCAAATTACATCGGTTTTACATGCCTGTCTTCCCCCCACCTTCCCTTCCTGCTCACTTGACAGCGGAGCAAACGTTCTCGCAAGGGCACGTGATGCCGGGACCGATGACGGGGAACCGTCAAGCCGCATCGTTTCACGGTCCCTCCGCCCGGTATGGTCACACTTGGTTTGGCCCATGTGGCGAAAGCGATCGTGACGCGAGTGTGTGCCAGAGCCAGTAGCGTTCATTCATAAAACCCCGATCGGTTGGGTGTAACAGAGAGAGCAGGGGCAGAGAAGCAACCGCAACATCTCTCACTAGTGGCTTCTACCGACCCGTCGCCGACGTCCCTGCGAGTCCTCGAACGGAAGAGACGAGCAAGCACGAACGAGATGTTATTAATGATCACCATTTCCTGGCCGGTTCCGTTCGGTTTGCGGTTTACCATACTACTGCTGTGGTGGCCAATGCTCTCGACGAAACGCCTTTCTCAACAACTTCTGTGCACACAATTGTGTTGCTCGGCAGCAGCAATAGAAGCCGCCCTTACCCTTAAATGTTTCGTTCCTATCAGTGACTTAAACGTCCCTTTAACGCATGACTCACGTACGTCTGCCGCCTTCCCTAGCCACTCCACCAAGATTTTGCGCGACATTAGACAAGTTATTTTAAATTTGATATTTAATTTCTTCCCCCTCACCGACCGATGAGCACGAGAATCTTGAGAATGACGTCAAATCTGGGGTGGAAGACATTAGAACGGATCCCGATAAGATCAAACTCTGCGCATTGCCTCTCCCTCACTCTATCTCTCTGTAGCTCGCACCATAAATTGGAAGAGTTTTTGCCCATCTCAGCAGCGGCAACATTCCTTCTCCTTGCCTTTCCCTCGCCACTTGCCGACTTCCGCTTTAGAGTCAACAAAAATCAATTAAGATCAACACACACACTGCCCTCTGTTTCCCACTCAAGAAGGTCGCGATGTTTACGATCTGATGAAGTCCCTCCACTCCCTTCTGCGCGGAATCGTTGTTTGTCACCGAGCAGCGTTATCAATGGTGTGTGGGAGCGTGTGCGTAACGAATAGCAGGGCTCATTCGCGCACTCTAACCCGATACGATCGCGCTGTTGGGTCAAAAGCTGGGGTAGAATACTAATTTACACAAATTAGTTACACTGCCTGTATGGTGCTGCCAGCACCATTGGATTGGAAGAGAGTCGCGGTGATGACGCCGTCAGATGACTTTCAAACCCACATCTTTATTTTTTAGCTCTCTCCTTCTCTCTCTCTCTTTTGGCAAGGGTAACCTTCGCGTGACACTCGAATTTAAACTGGCCAACTATACCCTGGAACATATGACTCCAAAGGGTGAGGAGTTTGCTTACGGGTCAAAAACAGGGAAAATTATTAAACAATTAAACAACAATCAGAACGAGATGAATTGGTTAGGTTAGAACATTCAGTACGTCTAAAAATTAGCAATGAAATTCTAGTTTTGGAAGTTTTCAAGTCCACGCCTGGACATGAACAGTTCTAGAAGTGGCTGAATAAGTTTTTGATAAATTCTTCTTAATAAAATGCATTGCACAAACTAACAGCAATGAATAAAAAACACACTGAAGACAAAACCAAGAAAAAATAGGAAAAGTACAGCGTAACACATTAAGTTTATTAATGGCCTGACTACAAAAATCCATCAATAAACTCCACACAAACACATGAATCCGCTATTATGTCTATTTTTTCCAAAAACGAACTAGTCGATAATGTCTGGGTAGGCATTCTGGACCATGAAGATCAGGCGGACAATATTCAACGATGAAGATGACGACAATATTCAACGAACGAAAGATGAGAAAGTGGAAGATATCATTCCATAAAGATGCTGAAAAGCACCATAGAAGAAGAAGTTCGGATAAGCATATCCCGACATCCCAAGCTTCCTAGAGGTCAAATACTAATATCCATACCAATTGGAAACTTCACATTCTCTAAGAACCAACTCTTGAGCGATCCTGTTGTGAAAATATACGATGAATTAAAAGATCCAGAATCCATTCAGTAGAAGAGATGTGTATATGTCCTCATCGGAACTAATAGGACATTCGTGATCCAAAAAGAAATGGTCTATACACATAAGAGGATGTCCCAAAGATCGCTAACACCCACGCATCGGAACATGTTGTAACGAAAATTTCCAACAAATTCTCAACACCAACGCTTTGACCTCACAGTGCTTGCTGCAGGTTAGAGAAGGTGCATGAACGAATAGTAGAGTTCGTCCTTCTTTTTTATCTCTTTCTTTTTCTGTCTCTCTCTCTCTCTCTCTCTCTCTCTCTCTTTCGCACTGTCTACCTCTCTTGGTTGCCTCAATAAACCAGTCTTTTAGCGTTCCCTACTAGGCGTCCGAAACCATGTCTGGAACACTCCAAACACTCCTTTTGGCCTAGTTTCGTGCAACCCATTTCTGCTGGCGGGGCAGCTTGCATGGGCGGTACACCCCTTCCATACCCCAGTTTCACGTC
>KB670836.1:365397-391578 GCA_000349105.1 Anopheles epiroticus
ACTCTCAATGGCTGTGAAAATCCCATTGCTTTTGCAGGCCGTCCGCATACACCGTTCAAGAGTCCTTTTTTACAGATTTTATAAGCTTTAGGTGCTAATTTTTTTAATCAGTTTCCCCGTTGGTGTGGCAGGAAGATGGGGAAACGAGAGAACCAGGCACACCGATGACGACACATGCGCGCACATGGACGTCCTAAACAAAAGCGGTATAAAAAATATAGATTTTTTTTAGAATTATGAGAAGGATCTCTATTTCCAGGACTAACACTAGAACTTTCAGACCAGGCATTTTGACTTGTAACGCTTAGTGTTTAAAAAAAAGTTTCTTCAGTAAAGGTAATACTTAAGGTAAACACATGGAAAAAAATAGCGCATTGATGTGTTTTGTAAGCTGTACACTATCAAAAAAAAAAACGCTTAAAACGCTTGGAGGTTCTAACAAATAATTTAGGAAAAATTGGTCAATAAATGTATCCAAAATTTTTGTCCAAAATGCACTTTGAATGCATTAAATGCTTTGAATTTAAGCCCATTTCTTATGCCCGTTTGGGTAAAAGGCCCGATAGGCCTTCTCTAGGCGTCGTCATCGGCACTACTTAAGCCTGCAAGTGAGTTTTATAAACACACCTAGCCACTAAACAATCCCACGGAGCATATTCGCCGCGTGTCCTTCAGAACGGAGCAAAGAAACCTTTGGGGGGCCCTGCGAACGGAGGGACGGCCGAGCGGGCAACACATTTTTGGCCATCCACCAAACAAACCGCGCTCCAGTTTGCCACTCCAACCAACCCTCGGCTGACAATCATGATGATGGTGATGATGGTTGGTGGTTGATGGGCTATGGTCCAGAACGAAGGGGCGGATGCGCCAGAGGCCGGACCCACCTCGCTTCCCCCTTCGGTCACGGGCGCTGGATCTACATTTTTCTCAATGAAATCCACCGAGCAACGTTCTCGAATCGCTCGCCCTTTCTCCCATTCATGAAAGAAGCAGCACATACACACACAAGCACGCGCGCGCACTCGCCTCTCCTTTCACATACGGCGGGGCGCGATCCTTTTTTGGAACCGTCGCAGAAGCAGGGAGGACTGTTGCGTTTGCGACCGACCTCGGGGACCACCACAGGCACGGTTCGGCTGAGCGCACAAGGAGCGGCCGAGACTCTCGCGCGAAAACTCTCGCACATACGGCGGAATGTATAGTTGGGTGAGAGTTTCTTTTAAAACTCCACCAACCCTGCGTGCCCTTCGTACCTTCCGTTTTCCCTCCACAGACAGTTCGCAACACGACCATATTTTCACGAACAGAGAGAGAGAGAGAAAGAGAGAAGAAGAGAGTGAGAGAGACATAGCCGTACTGGCAATAACACTAAAACCATTATTATCTAAGGAAAATGTGTCATCGTTCAAACAGCTAGAGCGTGGCAAATCAGCTGCAAAAGCTGCATGATAAGGTGACTGTTCTTATCCTGTTGTTTCTCCTGTTTTCCCTCCACACAACAAAAAAAGCACGGCTCGCAGGACATACACGAGGCTGGGTCAGAGCTTGATCTTGTCGAGTTGGAGCCGGGAGCGTGCGGCGCTAGCTGCTGGAGAGTGGAGATGGATCTCATTCTGCCTTGACCCATAGAGGGGACACACCAAAAACCAAATTGTCAACCAGTGGAAGGGGTAGCAACCAACAACCCGACAAAAAAAAGGATCCTCATTGAAACAACACTATAGGCTGGGCGTTTTGGGGTGCGTGCGTGCGAGCGTGTGCGAGTCGGGAAATTAGCGCACGGGAGGGCGTGTGCGCATATTCGCGCACATACGCACACAAACACACACAGCCACTGGTCCTATAAAACGGTTCTCGTCCAGCACTCGCAGGCGAAAAACGATGAATGATTTTCCCTCCCGATGTGGTTGCGATGCCAAAAAACCGTCGACATTCCCGCACCTCCAAAGGCGGGCCCTCTCCTCCCTGCTGTGTGCTTCCACGAGCCTAGGTTCTCTAGCCGTACTGTACCAAGGCCAATATCGAACGGCCTGGCGTTCTGGTGTGGCGCTCCATTGATTGCCTCCACCGCCTTGCCAAACCGTGCGTTCTCTCATCGGACGGAGGAGCAGCGGCGCACATTTCATTCATATTTTGTGTCACTCTAATTGGACTCTTTTCGTGAGCGTGTGTTTTTTCCAGTTCTTCTTAGAAATACCACTTACTGCCAACACTATCGCAGGATAGGTTATAGAGGCTGTTTTGCTCTTTTAGTACGAAACAACCAAAAACAAATTTTCTTCCAGCTGCTTCAAAGGATATTGGAATTAAATTAATTTTAGTATTACAGCACATACAAATCTTAAACAAACTAACAAGAATCCAATAAGTTACAATAACTTACGACCCAGGAACTCCATGTATATCAGGATGTTCAGATTGCCCGTTGAATGTCTTTTGGAGCTGTCATTGATCGAATCTAGAGCTTTTAACTTAAAAGCATATCCCAAAGAACAAGAGGAATATAAAATCAAGTAAAGTTTGGAATCAACAACCAACAATATGGAAGCAAATGAAGGATACAGAACACGATACAGATGCGTTTTTGCAAGTTTTTGGTAGTCAAGATAAGCACATGATGGGTTTTGGGAAGTAGTCTGTCGCTTGTTTCTTTCCAAACTTGTTTGATGGCTGACAGAACACGCTGCCTGTGACTTGTGACGATAGTAGTGTTCTTCGATTTTTTAAAAGTTCTAGCGTTGTTCGTAGGTATACTACAAAAGTTCTACTGAACATTCATAATGTCATAATTTAGAAGATTGAAAATGAATCCTTTAGGTGTCTATAGTTGGGTATCCTTCTAAAGACGATGTGAGCCATCTTATTATCCAGTATCATAACTGCAGTGTTACAAGATCTACGAATCAATATTGCTATCTGATGCCTCAACCATTAGTAAGTACTCAAGACTATACAGTTTTTAGCACTAACACTTCTTCAATTTTAGGTATGTCTAAAGATCAGCCGAACAACAACTGAAGCTAGAGTTCCATTCATAACCATGACCCCCTCTAGCTATCCCAGAAGCCCAGAGGTCCCAGAGTTTTGTAGAGTACATCAAACTGGAACATACTCAACCAATGAAACTAAATTGTGTCATGTTTGCAATGAAGTGTCAATCCATAAGCTTGTGCGCGGCCGCTGTTATGCGCGTTGAAGCAAAGAAATGCTTTTCACATAGTGTGTAGGCATTGTGGTTGATGCGTGGATGTGGCGATATTTCTTTATTTTTGAATTCACATCATACACACACAGTGAAAAGCTCCAACAGAGATTTTAGCATAAGAAAGGGAAAGGGAGAGAGAGAGAGAGAGAACACCCGAGAGAAAGAGAGAGAAAATAACAGAGAAAGAGTCCTTGGTGGAGAGATCATCCTGGGAGCAGCTCCCAATTTCAGGCCAATATAATGTGTGTGTGTGTGGGGGAGAAAAAGGCAATTGCAAAATTAGGCACCCCCTCCTCACATACACGCACACACTGATAGAGAAGCAAGCTTGGACGCAAGAAATTATACATGGAATCAAACACACTCGAAAGAGAGTTAAGGGCCAGCAAGTGTGAAAGGGATTCTGATTTTTAGGAACCATGGAAAGAAAGGATATAAAAGTCCTACAACGTAACAGATCGAGAGTGCTAAGAGCGAGCGAAAATGAGAGCGAAAGAGAGAGAGAGGGTGAGTGAAAGAGAGAGAGAGAGAAACAAGATGCGAAAAGGACACACAATTAAGAACCTTCTATATAGGGCCAAAACTTTCATTTTCTACTGATGATCAGTCAATCAGTTCATGCAAAAATACAGTATTTAGTTACAAATTTGCATCATTTTCATTTTGACTGGGATTAAAATCAAAAATTAAAAACAATTTATAAATGAGCTTTTAGTATCTATTTTAAATAGCTGTGTTGGTATTTCTATCATTATTCCTAGCACATTTTATGGTTGCTATGGCTAGCGGAACATGGGACAATATGAGCATGTGGAGCAATATGGACACCCATTTTCTAAATTAAATGCTACAGCTCAAATTCTACTCAAGTGAAAACCATCAATTTTGAGAACTTGTTGGCTGTCATGCACAGAGCAAACTGAGCTGTTTGTTTTGAAAAAGACTACGATGAGTCTGCGATGCTAGTAACACCAAACAATTAATGAACATTATTTTACCAAAAAATGTTTCGAATTGTGAAGTCAGGTTGGAACTAGGACAGGTTGAAACTGTCCCCTTTAGCCGAACACAAATGTTGGTGGCCATTTTATCCAAATGTTTTAACGACGTCCGTTAGAACTCCGCATCACTAAAAAGCGGGATGTAAAACATCAATTATTATTTTATAGTTTTTTAATTACGCATTTCATCGTTGTTAATAGGTCTTGTCGGAATCATTATAAATAAATAAACTATTAAAGCTCTGAATAATGAGCAAAACTGTATGTTTGGCTAACACAATCCAAAAACTGCAGCCTTTACATGCCTATACTGTCCCAGATTCCCCTACTGAAGATGAATATCGCAGCTTTCTAAGGTATTTCGTCAGAAACAAGATAATAAGTGTTGCAAGAATAGTAAACCAGGACTACTTACTCTTCATATGCCTCGGTCATGATTAGAAATCTCGAATATACTAATGTTTTGGGGTAGCAGCACTGTTTTCACCATTTTTGTAACTGTACATGGGCTCCGGGAACCGAACAACGACGCGGCGCGATCGACTTCGAGGAGGGTGGTGAAGGATACTCAGATACTCCTTGCCTGGGTTGATGATCTCGGTAAATCCAATCTTTCGTTGTATTGCCAGGACGACTCCAACGCAAAACGTTTGGAGTATTGTGATCGTTAAGAATCGGCGCGATCACTTAGTAGACCACTTCAGACCCCAGCAACACACACTGACCGGGGGAGTCCTACCGGAGTGGACACAGATTTCCCTTCAGGTACTACCGGCCACAACATGCCCCCCCCCACACAGAGAGAGAGACACTAAGAGGGGAGCGAAACACACAAACTATTGGAGAACTTGGTGCTTTGTGAATTGTGCCACGCACTTGACTAACTTTAGCACCTTATTTTTGTTGGCGTTGTGAGGATGCCTCACCTCCGGTGAACACCTTTGCTTTCTTTTAATTATATAAATACACGATCGCTCGCGTCACACACACATTCTTTCTTGCTCTTTTCGTTGCCTACTTTGACGACGACTTTTGGGGGCGCAGGACTGCACTTTGACAGCAGCTTTTAGTAGGATGCCCTTTTTTTTGGAGCCTTCACCACACACTCGCACACGTATTCAGTCGCTCCCTCTCTCTCTCTCTCGTTCTCCCTTCGGCGAGAAAACAAAAATTTACACTACTTTTGCCACTAAAGCAGCACCTCCTGAAGGCAGCCACGTCTTGCGCTTTTTCCTTTGCGGGCTGCACACGCCAACGCTCACGCACGCTATCTTACACGAAATCACGATACACAAAAATCATGCACGCACCTCACTGTAAGATGGGAAGAACGGGAAGAGAGAAAAAAAAACTATATTAAAACGGAAAATTACACAATTTCGAGCTGTTTCGAAAACTCTATTCCAATGGCACGCTGGGCACGCTAGGGACGCATCCTGGGCGTGTAGATATGCGTGCGTGCTCGTTTGGGTTTCTGTGTGTGTGTAGAGCACAGTTGACAGCTGAAAAGGGCGACGACGCTTGATGGAAACTGTGCAAAATCCTTGCCGATTCTGCTGCGAAAGGGAAGATTTTTCCGCCCTTGCATGTTCCCCCACTCCAAACAGGCCGGCCGGGGGGCGGAGGGTGGAGGGTGGTCGTTGTGAGGTGAAAGGCTTTTGCTCTTTGTTGTTTTTGTATACCCCCCCCCTCCTCACCTTCCCTGTTCCCCCAGAACCCCCCCCCCTCACACTCCAGCAGCTCGTCTATTTTTTGATTTTGCACACTGGCTGAAAATTCTGTGGGAGGAATGTGTGACTGTGTTAGTGTGTGCGTTTTGCCCTTTTTTCTCCACTGTGCGATTGGTTCTGTTCGGGTCCTTTTTGGGTTCTGATGCGCTTTTCCTTTTTCGTGCAGCAAAATGTTGCTTCCAGCCATGTCCACACCCTCTCCCGCCACTGCCCGTACCTTTCAGTCCGTGTGTGTGTGTGGTTTTGGAGCCACTACAGGCCACAACTTTCCAGCTCCTTCGCTGCTGTCCATATGCACGCACGAACGCACGGAGACGCCTACCTTCCGGGAGTTCCGCGGGTTGAAGCAGTTTTGCGAAAACTCGGCCTTTCTCGCCTTTGTACAACGCCCGTCGTCCTAGCAGGGCTTAGCAGGCGCTGCTGGCTATATCCCTATTGGTTACAGCCCACAACAAACCACATGCTCAAGCACACATACGGCCGTTGCAACGTTGCCTGCCTGGCCAGGCCAGGACACACACGCCAGGGAAAAGTACCAGGGACACACCAAAATCCGAACCCGCAGCACACAGCCAGCAACGACGACGACCGATCCGACCCGCGACAGGAGAACGCTCTTTCCTTTTTTCTTTCTTTTTTTGTTTGTTGCGCTACGCAGCGCTTCTCTACGGCGGTTGCTCTCGCTCTCGCTTTGTGCTAATTATCCTTTGCTCACTCCCGCACCTGGCACGCACTTTTGCTCACACCATTTCCCAGCTCTCTCGCTTTCTCTCTCTCACTCTCGCGTTTGCCATACACACTTGCACACGGGCACGCACCTACTCTCCTGATTGCAGGCTGGATTTTTATGGATATAATCTAAGCGGTCCTAAGCTGTGGTTTGGGCGAGACGATTGGGGACCCTTCGCACGAAACCTACGCTATGGTTAACATGCCACCTCCACTATCCCGGAAGCACTAGCCCCTTTACCTGTACCGTGCTGCAGAAGGATACTATTTTGCACGCGAAATATTCGCGTCTTTTTGCTGCAAATTCAACCGAACCGAGCGCGAGATGCTTGTGTTGTATCGTCTTGCTCCTGTGCCTCGCATGACAGCTCCGATGTTTTGTCCCGTTCGCGCGCAGCTCTCCCGCTCTGTTGCTGAATTTGTCACCGGAGGGGCTTATGCGATGCTGAACGCTCGAACGTATCGAACGAAACGGAATCGATGGTCAAGGTGGTGAAATATTTCAAGCGATTAGAACACTAGATGTTTGATATTGCTTAAATAGGAAAAACGGCGATAATTCACTCAACTCAACTGTGTTATACGTATTGGCTAAGGAAAAGGTTGTGTAAAAACTCATCAACATTGCATAAAAATCTAAATTAAAGTGTTTCTGAGTTTTGTATTTATGCTTAGCCAAAATAAAATAACGTCGTTGAATTATTAAGTCTCTTAAAAAAACAACTAGGTTTATCGAAAGGAGAATAGTTATCCCGAGTCCCCCCCCCCCACAGAAAACCGCGTAAGGCGAATCTAACCAATTTCAGAAAAAATACTGCCAGAATCGTATAATTTATTGTAAAAATTTATTTTCAGTTCATTCATTATTTATTTCAATGGATTTGTAAAGAATATCAGTGTAATTGACTTTTTTATATTTATAATCAATGCCAAAAATTTAAATTATTTTCCATTTGACAATTTATTTGTAATTTGTGTGTAAGCAGTACAATTTGCCCATAGAGCAGGCAAATTTCCAAAACCACATATCTCCGAATCCGCGTAACTCAAGAACCGTGTAACTAGGAAAACTACTGTACTTTATTGTGTATTTTCCTATCGACCTTTATTTAGTGTATTTTCCTATCGACCATTTCTTTACATACGTTTCAAACAGTTCGGAATAAGCCTCTCTTGTTTACAGCAATTTATTTCATTTCCTATAGTGAGTGTTTACCTGTCCCGGTTGAATTCTATTATGAAATATTTCAATTTATTACGATAACACTTTCGAAAACGTTTTACGAACTAATCAAACGTTCAATGAATAGAAATCGTGTATTGTATACTATCTAACACACAAAAATGTGTGTCAAGAATTTTATAGCTTTACGCGTTTCTTGCAAACCATTTATCATTCATTACACAAACAGATAAAAGTAGTTTACTAACTGTCTTACTTAGCGATATCATAAAGTATGCTAATGTTTTGGAGTACAGCGAATAGAATTTAAAATTAACTCACGTTTCATGACCAGGTCGTTCGGTGTCGCACAATTGATATACTTACCGGGTGACTAGAAATAAAGTATGTACATCCTTCATTATCATTTTACACGTGGCTTAGAGTGCTCCATCACCTAATCAAAGGTTCAATGGACGTTTGAATCCTGCTGCTGGTAAAACGTGTGAGTGATTCATCGTCGGTGGCTTTGTTTCGGATGTTGCCTCCACTCTCGCTTCCAAAAAAATGGTGAAACTTGATTTCTTTCCTTCAAATTTACATGTCTTGTTTTCCATAACCTCATCACACACTCCCTTAGTTCGGGGAGAGGCGCAAATTTTGTAAGCAAACACATTTTACTAGTCGTACAATTTACAATTGCCAACTGACGTACGGATATTTCATCCTCTATCTAGCTAACTCTCTCTATTCGATTCCTACTACACGCTCTACTGAGGGTGGTATACGCGCATAACAGTGATGCACATGTGGCGCGCCGGTCGAAAAAAATGATAAGAAACAAAAAAAATAAAACAAAAAATTAAAACAAAAAGCTAACAACTATCCGTCCTACGAGACTCTCTCGATATTACCATTATTTGGAGGAGTACACGGTGAGAATCAATTAACTTTGCGCCGAAGCATGGATAATAAAACGCAAAACGTTAAAAAGCGTTAGGAGCTTATTTTCTGGACTATCAACCAACATAAGGTATGGTTTGCTGTCTGTGATGCATGGCTTAAATTTGTGCCGTTTTCTATCTGCCGTTGCACGCAGAGAGATAGATACATAGAATGTGTGTTAATCAGTGGCGCAACGTATCTGCCACAGACAAAGTTGTTGACGTACACACTCAACAGTTTTTGGTTTTTCCTCGCACAACTATCACCTTTTTACGAATGAAATCTATATCACACGCTGTGGGATACTGAGCGCCACCAGCCTGCCTGTTGAATGATGACCACACAGGCTAGCTGCCCACGGTCCTCCTAACTGCCTCTATCTTACATTCGTTTGTCCAGGCGCGTTTGGTTAAGTTTCATGTTGTGCGTCTATATAGCCCTTAAAATATATAAATGTTTGTGGGTGTGCCTATGTGTGCCTACTTGTCTGGCTGTGAGTGACCGCTGGGGGAGTTTGATTGATCGTCCGTCAGGAAGCTGCCCGCCAGCTGCTGCTGCCGGGTCGGGGTCTGAGAAGCAGAATTGGATGACATTTCCGAATCGGAATCGGTCATAGCACCGCCAATGCCACCGCCTCCACCACCGCCGCCGCCACTACCACCACCTCCACCGCTTCGGAAGCTTACGGACCGCATACCGTCGTAACCGTGTAGCGGGGCAAACACTTCGATCGGAGGGTAGACATGGTGCCGTCGATGGCTACCTCCACTAGCAGTACCGGCATAGTACTGATCATCATTGTCCGCACTCCGGATGCTGGCCGAGTTCGGTGTGTTTGAAGCCGAACGGCGGTAGGAGCCACCACCACCGCCACTAGTCGCCAGCATGTCCGACGGCGGTGACCAGGTGGCCGAATATATCGGTGATGCAAAACAGTAGCTACCAGGCCGATGCCCATTACCAATGTTGTCGTAGCTCGGCAGGTAGCTGTCCGTTTGCCGTGGGTTGTAGTACGGCGAGGTTGAGGCAAACCCACCGCTACCGCTGCCTCCACCCTGCGATGGTGTCGGAGGCTGTCGATAGCTGTAGCTTGGTGCGTACGGTGTCGTCGCACCCCACATACAGCCGGCCGCCGACTGTGATCCGGTGACAATGTCGGTGTAAATGCCGCGATGATTTTCGTACGGTGTTCCCGGGTGGTACGTGTCGCTCCATTTCGCTTGCGACGGAGTAAAGTCACCCTTAATGTAAAGCTGTGGATGAAAAAGAAATCATTGTTTTTATGTAATGAAAGATAATCATTATTTACTCTATGGGCGCCGCTACTAGACGGCTCTGAAACCAGTTCCGAGTAGTGATGAGTAAATCATTTACCCGTAGTGCAGGATGTATACGATCAAGGTTATCTTAGAAGGATTGTATAGAAGAAAAAATGTTCTCCTTAAAGAGAACTAAACCCTTCAATTATTATTTTAATGTGGGCTTTTAATAAGTGAGTATATATGAAGTAACTTTTAACAGCGAGATTATTAGAAATTCTCGATCTAAGATTTATACGAATTTCTTGATTCGATTTCTATGTTCATATGTCAATGGTTTTGTGGTTTTTACTGCGAATTGCACATCACTACTTCAGAGTGGTTCAATTATATCGGACTGGCTCCAGAATTGCTGGTGCGAATAGTTTACCGCCAGGTCCATTCGACAGTCAGCAGTTCCGCAAACTCCAATCCTTCCCAATCTTTTATCAACTCACCTGGATCGGTCGCCGGAATCCCTTATTTAGATGGCGCGGAATGCCTAGCGGAAAGCTGTGACTGAAACCCACTTCCGGACTCAGCAGATAATCGTGAAAATATTTCGGAAAGAACTCAATTTTCTGGTAATTTTGATGAATCGTTTCCTACAAAAACAAAAACAGGGCAAACAAAATATATGTAAGTAATGTTTTTGCAAATGAATCGTTTTCTCTACACTTACCGTAAGCTTCTTTTTCTTCTTGTAACTAGCCCAGTTTTGTGCTTCCAGAATTAGCTTCCCACCCGGTCGCAGATGGTTAAACATGCGCTTGAACGCCGTCTTCAGCCCCACATCACCGTAGTTCAGATGGATCCATTTGGTCACCGAAAGGCACAGGATCAGATCGTACTGCTGCGTATCGAAATTGATCATCTGCTCATCCTTAACGACGTAATTCATCTGGAATATACGAAAGAGGGATTAATACTCCCCTAGTGAGTGGATTTAGCGCATTCTAATCTTACCGTTTTAAATCGCACATTATGCGGAAACTTGTTTTCCGGCCGCCCTATATCCATCTGGTGCTCCTTCCCACTGAGATTGCCCATCGTGAGGGGAAACGAGATCGGGAAGTACTGCGAATGTTCCGACTTATTCCTTCGCAGATGATTCTGGTGCTGCTGGTGATGGTGGTGATGTGCGTGGTGCTGTCCCGGACGACCCTTCTGACCGAACCGTCTTCGTCGCCGTTTTTGTCGTAACGGCACTTGGCTGTTACTGCTTTCGGCTGGGACCGGAATCGATGAGGACGCTGCTTCTGGATCCCCTGTTTCTTCCTTTGCTTTTTCTCGTAGCAAACTCGATTGCGAGACAATTTCACCAGGTTGTCCACTCACAACGGAATCGTTATTTTGCGTTTCGGTAACGCCTGCTGCTGCTGCTGCAGCTGGCTGAGGGACGGAGGCGTTAGACCCATCCACACCTTCTTGACTAGTTGTTGGTGGCGGTACGTTTGCAGCTGGTAGAAGTTTATCTTTGTTATCACTATCCACCACCTCGCTCACTTGCATCTTGGTGACGGTGGCTGGCACGGCTGTCGATGTAGATTCACGATAGCCGCGTCTGCTCGTCCCGGAAGCGATACCGATCCGTGGCACTCGTACGTATTTGGCGAGATTTTTGCGCGCTTTTGCTATCAGCTTACCGTCCACGTCAATGCCGAGGACCGATTTGGTGTGCAGTGCCTGCGCGATAGCTATCGTCATGAGACCTACATTACAGCCAATGTCCAGCACGTCCTTGTCGCGGAAAAGGTAGGAATTGCGCAGGAACACCTTTAGCCGCACGTCGATGAACTCGTTAAGGCTGTGGTACCCGTAATAGCGATCATAATTACCAAAGTGGTACCGACTCGAGACAACCAGTGCGGTTTGTGACGTTGAACCGGTTCCTCCCTGGGACGTCCCTTGCACCAGACTCAGCGGACGCTCGATTGTTGGCCCTCCCTCAGATTCTTCCATCATGCACTGGGCCGTTGCGGTAACATTACCTTCGCTGGATCGACCTTGCCTATTGCCCTCCACCACCGGCGTGTTCTTCGCTTCCCTTTCATCCGTGCGCCGGTCGGAATGGTGTGTCTTTTCTTGTACTTGACCTTCGGCAGTCCCCTCCTCCCCGTGCATCTCATCCGTGGTAGACGTAGTAGAAAAGGTACGGGTACGGTTCCTTCCAGCACTGCCAGCGTTGGCCGGCCAGTGGGCTCGCTTCCAACCACCCGGCTGTGGGATTACCGGACTGACGATCTTATCCATCGAATCCATCCGGCGCAGTTTGTTCTTGGTGCTATTTGTACTTTCGCTGGTGCGTCGCTTCCGGCCACCGGCATTTTCGAGATCGAGCTTTAGGTTGCGCATTGCCTTTTCCCTTTCGCGATCCTGCTCGGACAGCAGTGTGGATGAGGCGGCACGTTCCGTCGCAGCACTACTGGCCATGTTTACGTGCCCTTGCTGCCCTGACGTACCAGCTCCTCCTACTCCTCCTCCTCCTCCTCCACTGCTGGAAGACTGTACGGCAAAGCTTGTCCCGAAGCCCATATCGGGCGCTAGCGAGATCCGTTCCCCTGTTGCAGCAGCAGCATCGGCCAGCTTCTGACCGATCCCGGTGAAAGAAGCTTCCTCGGCTGTCGTTGCTTCCTCCGCAACAATACTGGTTTCACCACCACCATCCCCGATTCCACTGGTTCCGATCACCTCCTCAGCCCTCGAGGGTGGAGGTGGCAGCTGATCAATCGACAGCAGTCCCCCGTCCACGTTCCGTTCCGGTGCGGTGCGTGACTTTCGCTTGCGCTTGTTGCGTGGCCGCTGCTTGCGCTTCATGGGCGAACAGAGCTGCATCTCGTACTCGACGGAGTCGACCGGATCGAGTAGATGCAGCGGATCGTTAATGTTCGGCGGGATGATCACCTCGATCTTTGCCTTGTAGTGGGGCGGCGTCGGTATGGGCGACGATTTCGGTGTGACCGCGTTCTCCGACTCGTTCTGCAGGCTGTTCAGGTTGAGCGGATCGGATATGTTACCGCCGAGCAGGAACTTGGTCGGCGGTACGATGCACTCCTTACGCGGTCGCTTGTCCGGCAGGAAGAACTTTGAAACCGATTGGAGCCGCTTGTTTCGCACCTCCATCGGGGTGAGGTTTTGTTGCTTCGGGTGTTTGTTCTTTTGTGGTGGCATGGTGGTTGGCATCGTCGAGCCCGCCGCCTGCTGCCCACTGACTGTTCCGGATGAACCGGTCTGTGAACTTGTCGGTTGCTGCTGCTGATGCTGCTGCTGTGTGCTACTAGATGAAGTCGCACCGAGCTGAGAGACCTGGCTCTGTTGATGCACCTGATGGAAACAACCCAGTTCCGGTGGATTTGTTTCCGCCGTGGTATTCCCCGTTGTGGCATCTTCTCCACCGACACCATTCATTGCAGTTCCCTCTCCGTCACCAGCGGATTGCAGACCCACCGTTACGCCGATTGATTTGTCCTTCCTTCCGCCCCTCGCAGGACCATCCTTACCACCCGGACCACGGCCACGGTACTTGTTTGCTTTCCATTTTTGCTGCTTTTTTTGCTTTTTCCCTCCACTGTGCAGCTGCTGCTGGAGCTGCTGCTGCAGTTGCTGGTGACGCTGCTGCTGTTGATGGTTATTCTTCCGATTATGGCCACCTCCTCTTCCTCTAGCGGAACTACCGCTCGGATCAAGAATTGAAGCTGATGGCCGAGCTGCTCGATGAGCATTGCAACGGCGTGGCTCTTCCACACTTCCGGATCCACCACCACCACTTGCATCAGCTGTCGCGCCGTCATCTGCATCCGCTACCGAAGGTTCCTCCATCGAACTAACTTTACTTTTGTTTTCGTCACAAAACAGTAATAACGGTACGTAACAAATTATCTGAAAATATAATACAAAAGAAAGAAGGAAATAAAACGGTTAGAAATCACGATATTTCATGAGCAATCGTAATAGAACAAGACATCGTTCAACGGAGAACGTTAAGGCTATAACTATCAGTTGGTTGATTTTATAAACACCGGGAACAATCGCATTCTCTTGTTCGAATGAGCATCACAGCATACACTGATCGATTGACATAGCATGCTGTGTGCCAATAGTTAAGATGGTAATTGTTTTACCGCGTGAAACAAGGGAGCGCGCGCGCTTGCCCTTCTACCGTGAACACAGGCCATACATCATCGCTTTGAACAAGCGAACTTCAAACACAAACACGTTGGGATTCAAACCAGTTTTCTTTTCCCCCAGTTTTTGTATGTTTCTGCACTCCCTAAAACCTGCCTTTTCGGTGGTTTCGATGCTGTTTGCACGGATGGGGAGACTTTTGCCGCGTATTTGTATCGCTGCTCACAGCAAAGTTTTCGAGCATCGTATGTTACCCATTTATACTTATTTCACTGCTGCTGGTGCTATTATTCCATACCGAGTTTCACAAAAATCAAATTCGAAAACGACCTAAGGGATGTGGATGGAGCGTTTGCCTCCTGCATGTACACTGGTACTGCGACCAACGGGAGAAAAACGATGAATGAGGTGTGAGCTGTAGTTACGAACGTGTAAAGACATCACCGCACAGTATTGGATAAACTTTTCGCAGATATTGAAAATGGGGCAAATTATTTTTCCAAACAAATTTTCAAATGCCATAAAGCTTAATTCTTCTTCTTCTTCTTCTCATAAAGCTTAATTAGATATTTCTAAATGTAAAATAAAAATGAGTTTATATGATTACTAAAACATAGGAAAAAAAACTAGCACTCCGATTAAACCCTGCATTGGCACATGCACTGGCCAACTTTTTCTTGATAAAATCCTCAACAGTGGTGGCTGCAGTGACTATAAATTTTGTTCCATTATTAAATAAAATTGCTCAATGAATAAGAACGATATGTTTGGTTAGCCCCACAAAGTAAATGTTTTTTTCTTTGCTTTGCATTGAAACACATTACTTAGATATTCTTTAAATACTAGAGATTTACGTTGGTTTGTTTGGATGATGTTGTATAAGATTACAGTAAATCTTGCTGCTCAGCATAAAAGGGTTTGAGAACAAATGAGATTAATGAACTTTTTTTCACGAAATCGGGACAACGAAAGGAGACACTAACCATACTCTGCTATTGCATTGTTTAAACGTCCCAAGTAAATTATTTCATTAAAAAATATAGCACCTACTATTTTTAACAAACTCAAACTAACATATCAAACAACCATCCGGAACGAGTTTGAACAAAACTGTTTGATTGTAGTTGGTTTGTGGGACAGTGTGTGCATTTTTCTCGTGTTGCCACAGTGTGTCGTGTCGTGCCACATCCAAAACAGCACACGGCCAGTGTGTTAGGGAAAGGCGGTCGCGAGAGTGGTGGCTTCGCAGGAAAGGGGGACCAACCAAATTGGCCATCCAA
This sequence comes from Anopheles epiroticus, assembly GCA_000349105.1. Lineage (NCBI taxonomy): Eukaryota > Metazoa > Arthropoda > Insecta > Diptera > Culicidae > Anopheles > Anopheles epiroticus. The sequence goes on from KB670836.1 coordinate 380,873, forward strand.
ACCATCGCCATGTGCGTAGCAGCAGCATGTTCAAAAACGTACACCACATCACACCGTCTTAACCGGTTCCTCCTTTTTTTGTTTTCATCACTCCCTGTTGGAGCCCTCCTACATCTTGCGCTTACAGGTTAGATGGCCAGATTCTTTACCGCACCCCTATTTTCCTCACAACCCCTCGCACGCGGCTTTTGTTTGTGTCGCCTCTATGCTTCACCACATCTGATCCGCGGTAATGCGAGATGCGCGAGATGCATCTCCAGCGCAAAAAAAACATAGACACACACACACATACACAGAGCTATATCTAAAACTTGGAGCAGAGTTATGTGCGTAAAGACAAACACTCTCGCGTGTCACATCGCGCGAACGATATATAAATCTGCAAACCGATTGTCATCTCGCTCGCTCGACTCAGTTTCAAAACCGTGTGTGAAGAGGATAACTTTCCTCCATCATTCAACGCTTGCTTTCTCACTTTCGAATGCTTCTGGACGGCGTAGTGCAACCGAGATGGCACCGTTACGATGTTCTTTAAATTTTTTATTTGCAGTAGTCCCACCGTCACCGTGGACAAATGAAGATGGGGCGAACTTTTAGTCATAACGGTCACTAACTACTCTAAAACCATTTATCACACGGCACCTTTAATGCAAGACCGCACCCACTACTAACCTTCTTCGTATTGTCTAGATCACACTACAGAAAGTCGCGTAAAATGCACTGAAATGTTGGACACGGTAAGAAACGCTACCACACCACTCCTTTCGCGCTGAGCAAATGATTTGGATATCCTCCTTTGTACGTCGGTCGGCGCGTACATACACACAGGCACGCATGTTTTTCGTTGTCTCTGCCTCTCGCTCACAATCGTGGCGAGTGTCTCCTTCTCCCCGGCTGGTAGATCGATTTGCCTTCTTGGCCACACTCACGCATTTAGGCCGTATATTTTCTGTTCTGCTCACCTCAGGAAAGATGTATTTATTTCACTTGCACTCGCCCTGTTCGTGTTGTCCTTGTCGCGTGCAAATAAAAGCGCACGCTTTCTCTTTCTCTCTGTCTCACTCGTTTTTCTAACTGTGGTGTAATTTTGTTTTTATAGATGAACCGTTTATTTTCAATGATGACCACCACAGCACTATTTTTTGCCAATAATTTTCGACGAGGGTTTACGGTGCTTCCATGCGGGGCACAGGTCTACACAGCTTTCGCGTCCACTGCGATTTGAACGAGCACGAGCTTGTGTGGACCGTTCTGCACTCAAAAATGTCAGACGAGCGTTTGACGGATTGTCGAAAACTTTAGTTTTAGTGGTTGAGTACTTGCTGTGCGTGGGATATTCGGACAGATGTTATTATTTTATTTTACTTTTAAAAGAGGCACGCTTTCCCATACTAAATCGGCTTGATATTCGTTGTACATAAAATCAGTGCATAAATTTTCTGTTTAAAACCAATATGTTCAAAAGATAAATAAACTTTTACCACAGGGATGCTTATTCCATTCTTTCAACTGCATACTCTAAACAGTAACGTTGCGGTGTCACGCGCGTTTGACAGCGCAACACGCACACAACAAAAAAAGAGCAACGCTGAGAAGAAAACAAACAACGATACAGGTACAACTCGGCAAAATTAGTATCGACAGGAGTTTTTTTTTTATTGCGCAAAACTCCACACATTTCACGAGCCAGAGTCATACGGTACGCTGTGAAAAACAGTTTCCAAGTTTCCATTTGCAGTATACAGTCGTGTAGGTGTGCGGTTTTACCTCCAGCAACGAAACAACAACAGAGCGGGTGTGTAGGCTACTGCGGTCGGATAAGCGAAGCGATGAAGCATCGGAAGAAGACGTGTCCGTGCACATAAGTGGAGAAATAACAAAGCCTTGGCCCGAGACGGTTGCACTGAAATTATCGTCGTGTAACGTTTGTTTCCTAACGCCTAAAACAAAGAGGGAAAGTGATTATCCTCCCTGTGCGAAAGTGTGGGCGTGTGTTGGTAAATAGATTTTCTTCCCGTGGGCGGATGTATCCACGGTCCCTTGAATCGCACGGAGGGGAGAGAAAAGTGAGGAGGAAAATGTGTGATAACAGCACATAAGGGGTGGTATCTGTTTCGATTCCCTGGACTGGGCATACGCCCCTCCCGCCTTTGAGTACAGTCGATCAGGATCAGGACACATCGGTAGGGAGTTTTCAAGGGAGCAAATGCCAAAAACATATCATTATTAACGCCATCCAGACCGCACCTTGAAAGTGTTAAAATGTGCTTACATTTTGAAAGCAACTCTTTGTTTGGAACCGAAAAAGTGGGCACTCAATTTCACCTGTCGCTTTTTTCTCCATCTAGCCCGATGTGTCATCGTCAAGGGGGACAAGTGAGAGAGAAAAAGAAATCGTTTGTTATCACAATGCACACCACCATCGTCGTGCAATCGGTTATGTGTGAAAAATATCGTAATCCCGCTCTACCGCACCCTCTCGGAGTTAGACGACAAGTTCGGCACGCTTGCGAGGACGTTCGAGACCCGCGAATGTTCGGAACGTTCGATTGAACACCCCTCGAAACGTTGGACTGGAAGTTAGGGGAAGCCTTTTAAAAAGCCTCGTCCTTGTGAAGGAAGCAAGCGCTTGGAATTTGACAAACCCGCACTTGTTCCATGGCCTCCTTGATCGAAAACGAATCGAAACTAATTGATCACTAACAAGGCAGCAGGTTGTTGCGATCGAAATTTGATAAAAAAGCAAGCCATACCAATACCACCAGCCGTTCCAGTGAATTCTGGCCCTGCTTTCCCGCGAGCTCATAAATTAAGACCAATCGTGTGAATTAGTTTCATTTTATGGTGTGTTCCTTGCTTTTTTTGTGTTGTTTTCCTTCATTTCCATTCCGTCTTGTGCACTGTTTCGAACTGCAGAGCAGAATATTAATTTACTTTTATCGCTCCTACGGCTCAAGGCATCGCCGTCTTTGCCTTTCCATTCTTTTACGCCTTATATGTCCACTTCCGGCCAGAGTGCTATCTCGAGGGGGAAGTTTTATTTTGTTTCATACACACACACACACAAGAGATAGTGCTTGCTGTCGGGAACTTATATCCAGCACACTCCCAGCACCCAATCTCTCTGTGTGTGCTTTATGCCGGCAGTGTGGAGTGTGTATTATTAAGTGCATAGAATATTAATGACATTTCTTTCACTTTCCATTGTTTTGCGCCGCAATCTAGTGTGCAGTGGGAAGATTTCGTTTGGATCAACCAGTCTTAAGGAGATAAGAAAACCTTCTGCTTTCGATAAGGATTATCGGATTATCGGAATTCTGTTACCGTTTGTCATTGCGTATACTCGAGCGCGAATCGGCCACCAGTTCCAGCTTCAGCTCCATCGCGAAATATGAGCAGAAAAAATGAGACGGAGCGGCAGAAGCAGATACAGGAAAAGTGTCAGATGCTGCTGACCAAGATGCTGCGGGACGATGACAACAAGTACTGTGTGGACTGTGACGCGAAGGGACCCCGCTGGGCGTCCTGGAACTTGGGTGTGTTTCTGTGCATCCGCTGTGCCGGCATCCACCGTAACCTGGGCGTCCACATTAGCCGGGTCAAGTCGGTCAATCTGGACAGCTGGACACCGGAACAGGTGGTAAGTAAACCCTGTAATGGGACGGGACGTGGAGGATGGTGGGGGAAAACACGTGACAGGGCACCGCACGAGGAGTGATGGGTAAAGGCGCCGTGCCCATGCGCCGTATTGCTCGTAGCACATCAATCTCGGCCTTTTCTTAATTAATTGCTTTTTTTCTCCCATGACACTCCCCCTCTTGCGTGTACCACACGGGTCCTGCAAGCATTCGGTTTTGTGTTAGGATTCCGTGTGTACATAAAAAAGATACGGAAACAAATTAATTTCGCCTAATCAGATTCACCTGACGATATGGTGGCGCTAATAAATTACTAGAGTATAAAAACGTTCTGTTTTTACATATCTGATCTGCTTTTACGTCCAAAATAGTGAAACACGTTTCTTTACTCTACGTGTAACAGCTTTATATTGTGTTATAAACTTTTTGAATTTATGCACTTCATTCATTATAAGTTCATAAAATTGCGCTGAGTTAAGTCATTAAAAATACGCTGAGCGGCTCAATTTGTCCCAGATTCGGCTAAACAAAAAAGCCTCCTGAGTAATTTTCAAGCTTTTCTTTCGCAACATTTATAAACTAATGCTTTCCATTTCCCGCCGTAGGTTTCCCTCGAGCAGATGGGCAACTCTCGCGCACGTGCCGTATACGAAGCAATGATACCGGACGGATTCCGACGCCCGCAGACCGATTCCGCCCTCGAGAGCTTTATCCGGGCAAAGTACGAGCACAAGAAGTATCTCGCCCGCGAATGGGTACCACCGCCCGCACCGAAAGTCGACTGGGACCGGGAGATCGATGAAGAGATCGAACGGCAAAAGCGCAAGAAAAAGGCATCCGCAACGGGTGGTGGCGGTGGCGGCATTGGTTCGGTCACCGGCAGCCTCTCCCTTTCATCGCCCGCCGACAAGAAAGGTCACGGCAGTGGTGGTGGTGCGTCCAGTGCATCGCCATCGTCGGTCGGTTCGGCTGTGCCAAAGTTGAAAGCACCCGCCAGCAGTATGAAATCGTCCAGCCGGAATTCGGGCGCCGTTTCACTGAACAGCTCCGTCTCTTCGACTAGTGGAACCGCCGATGTGTCCAGTGGTCCGGCTGCCGGTAATACGAGTGCAGGGATGGATTTGCTCGGGCTTTCCCTTGGGGAAGGTAGCAGTACAACACCGATTCACAGTAATGCGAACAGCAAACCCGCCAACGGACTCACGGGGACTGGTAGCAATGGGGTGGATCTGCTCGAGCGAAAAAACACCACCGAAACGGATGACTTGGCGAAGGTGGAAGCGGACTTCTTTAACCAGGCGGGAAGTGGCAGCGCCGGTAGCGGAATGGACGCAAGTGGTAAGCTAACGAAGGACAAAATCATGGCCTTGTATGGAACGGCACCGAGCAGCACGGTTGGACCGACGCTTGGCAGTGGGTTCGGTGGGCCGGGCTTCGGTGGATTTCAGCAGGCTGGTAGCACCTTCCCACCGGCAGCAAATGCACCGACCGCTGGTGCCGTATCATTCAACGGTGCCGGAATGATGCCCGCGAACGCATTCGGTGCATTCCAAACGTTCCCGACCGGGGCCACGGCCCCCGGGCAGTACCCAATGATGGGTGCCGGCGTTCCACCGCAGATGGTGTACAACAACAATGGGGCTGCCGCACCCGGTATGCTGGCGCAGGGGTCGATGTTTAACGCACAGGTCGGTGTACCGTCAATGGTTCCAGCGTACGGCGCGATGCCACAGTATGGTGCCACCTCCTTCCCGCCAATGGTTGGAATGCAACCATCACCTCAAGTGGGACAGGTAATGCCAGTAACGGGTGGAGGAGCAGCCGCGTTTGCTAATTTTCCTAAGGCCGTCCCACAGCAGCAACAAATGCAGCAGCAGCAGCAGCAGCAAGCGCAAGACAAGCTAAGCAATCAATTCGGCACGATGAATCTGAGGGACGTATGGCAATAGGGAGTAAATGGCAGGGACCTGGCAATGATGAGCCCTCAGCATTGGGCCAACTAACTTATCTTCTAATCCACCATCATCACACCCTTTTCCCGATCCGGCCAAAAGAACAGCAAAAAGAGCAGAACTAACGAAACAGACTAACTACTGAGTTAAATCGTATTTAGATGCGCAGAAGTGGGAGGGGGAGAATTACAAGGGTGCGTATGACGATGTAGGGCAATTACACTTATTATAGCTAAACGAAAAACAGAGAGAACGAGAGAATGAATACTATGAAAAGCATGTAGAATCACAAATATATATATAAATATATTGGTAGGTTAGTTTTGAACCCTCCCCGGTTGCCCGTGTTGTGTACTCCGTTCTTTTAGAACGAAACTAATTAGTAAAGTCGGTTAGTCGTTTCGGTTTTACCATCATTACTTTTCTTTCCGGAATTGGTTTAAAACCTCATCCAAACGCCCAGAGAGTATTTAGCCAACAGTGAGAGAGTCTAGGATAAACTCACAGTATGTCCCCGAGATGAATAGATTTTTTTGTAAAAGCTTCTTATACATAAATGGCTTATGCTTCTTATATACAATATTAGTAGGATTTTCTTTTGTTTTGAAAACTTGATCAAAATCAGTTTAATTTGCTAATGGTCTAACGGTCATATCATATGGCAAAAACACTGTATTCGACAATGTAGCAACATCTTTAGTAGGCGTGCAGCATTCCGCAAAGCGTCAACAATTCAGGGTAGCGGAGCGTGCGTATATTAACGTGTTCTGTTAATTTCGAGATTGTGTTTCTTTTTCCGTTCATGCAATTGCTATTGATGGAACTAATCGAAGTAAACCTAAATATATAAACAGATACATATGTATTATGGTACTATTACGACGTTACAGATGTTGAGCGTTGGCTGTGCCGTGGTAGCAGAACGCAAATGGTGCGGCGTGGTTTATTATTACGTAGGCAATACTAAGCGTGCAAAGCAAATGGCATCAATGAAACACTGATAGAATGCGCATGAGTTCGTTTAAGTGTAAACTGCAATTGAGTGTAATGGTGTCTATGCAAGTATACACAAACATGGGAGCGAAAACAGGGACAAGTTTGATTCGAAGGGAATATGTGGCATGAATGATATATTGCTCTCACGGCTTAAGAGTGGTTTAGAGTATTATTACTGGGAATAATGTTTATAAGATGCAAGCAGCAAGCTGCAGAGTAAGGCAATATAGCGAAGATCTGGCAGTGTATATCCAGCGTAGCAGGGAGTGTGTTTGAAAAGACGGAAGGAATCAGCTAAGAACACACGAAAGTTTCACACATGCCACTTGCAGTCGGTTAAAGTAAAGTCTTATTGTAGGGTATAATTAAAAAATGATGCAAACAAGAAGATCGATTGATCGTTGCCGTGTTTGGTGTAATGATGAAAACAACATATTTCCTTTTCCTCCCCGCTCCGTACACACGTCGTACCTAACTGGGTGTGCTTGTAAGGGGCTTGGTGGCAAATTGTATTTAATTACGTGGGAATAAATTGATTGAACGCGAAAACACTTAAACACGTGGGACAGTTTTATCCAGGAGACGGTGTGAAGTGACTGAAAAGTTCGAAACAGACACTCATATCACAAGAATATTATAATAGTCAGTTCGATGTACCATTTTCAACTGCTATTTTGCACTTCGATGATAAAGGCTCAATTTTTGGCTTCCTTAACAAAATGTAAAGAAAAATGACATACACCATGCAGCTTTTGTCACATTGCTTACATTTGGATTGGTCTTACGCCGGACACAAATCTTACTTTACACGGAAACAACACTTACATTGTGCTCGATATTAGTAATTTTTTAAAGCACAGTGAACAATAAAAATGTTTTCTAACTTAGATAAAGTACAAACATTGTCCTCCGAATACTTCACGATAATGCAGCTCAAAATCCAATGCATGCTACGATAGAGATTTTACTTTTTCATACAACTATGAAAAACCAACTCCACAGCTTCTGGGCAAATGTACATCATGCTTCGACCTGCATATTATAATGTCCTTGCAATATCCTTTGAAATAACATTGCCGGCTCGGTTACATGCATTTTTGACGTTTTATTTCTCAAACCTATGTCGACTTTTTGTTGTATCCTTTACAAACGTGCTCCACCTGCCTACGGGAGCTACAGAGGTAGCAGAGGTGTACGGTACGGTGGAGCAGCTTATTCTGACAATTTAATGTTACAAATAAATGTTCTCTCTCCGTTTGGGTGTACGAGATCACTTCTCTCTTTAAAAACTTCCCAATCCGAGCGGTTTCCGGCCCGGCCACTGTTCCTTGGCATATTTCTTCTTCTTCGGTTCATCCGACGTGTCAGGTTGCTTCTCTCCCGATTTGGCTAAAAAAAAGGAACAAATCCATTTATTACCGTATTGAACTATTGCATTGATTATTTTTCTCTTACCAGCACTGTTCATTGCATTGCCGGATGCCGTTGTTGCACCCGGCACCGCAAACATCGGAACCGACGAGGACGGTTCACGAACCTGTACCGGTGCTGGGTTTACGTCGGGTGCCGGATTGGGTAGCAAAATACCCAACTTTGTCGACAGTCCGCTCGGTGTCGTGTCCATGTCGAAGCTGCCGAAGCTTCGCCCATCGGATGAGGAACTACCACCAGCACCATTGTTCGACACACCACCATCGACCGGATCGATACCATGGTAAAGGCTGGGCGTAATATTCCCTCCCTGCTGCTGGCTGCCATGACCACCGGCGGTCAGCGAGTGGTGCGAGTGCAGATGGAAACCACCGGCTTTCATGCCCCCAGGCGGTGAAGTGACAATGCCCATACTGTTCTGTACACCGTCCAGCTTGGCACGTTTGGCCGACACCGGCACGACGGTGGACTGGATAAGGTTGCGGAACCGTCCAATCGATGGATCGATATCTTCCGGATTGATAATAATTTCATCCTCATTGAACGCGACCCCCTTACGCTTGTTGCGCTTGTTCTTCTTGTACGAGCTGGCACCATTACTGCCCGGACCACCAGTACCGCCCGCACCGGCACCATCATCCGAGATGCCCAACATCGAAATGCGCCTATTGTGGGCCGTATTATATTCGGTTAGATTCTAGGAAGAGATAGAGCGAACATTAAGCAGGAAGAAAAACGGATCCACAAAACGGCCACATTTGCTTACGTCTAGCTCGGTTTGACTTTCCGGCAAACCCAGAAAGGTGCCATCGCTGATGTCCATCATCGGTATGTCCTCCATGATGTTGGTGCGCGAACCGACCGTGGGCCGCTCGCGAAGTATGTAGTGACGGGTGGAAGCTCCAAAACTAAACTGGCTGTTGATTTGCAGCTGGGTCGGTTTGTTGGCCTCCAGGCGAACCGAACCGATAAACGTACCGTGCGCTACCGGTGAAAGATGGCGGGAGTGACACGAATTCATCCGAAACAAACAAACAAAAGCTTTGTGCACTTACTGCTGCCGAGATCCACTAAGTAGGCAATGTGAAGATGCTTGTGGTAAACGAAGGCAGCGTGAACCCGTGAACAGGAAGCATGGTCGATGCAGAAGTCGTTCATCTGCGGATTACGTCCGAAAAGATAGCATCGCTTTTCGTCAATCATCAGCTTCTGGATGAGCTTGTCCTCCTTCATCACATCCAGATGCAGACCGGTCGGTGGTTTTCCGGCCCTAAGGAGAGAGAAAATAAGCGCCCATCGTTCAGTACGTTCCCCGATCCATCTGGTTGGTAGCCGACAAGCAAACAATGCCACCATCCTGCCTTACCAAGAAGGAATATCATAGTGATTTGACATTAGGGTTTCTCAAAATTGGTTCACTGATTAGTGTACACGTTTGTCCTTAAAAAGTTGCACTCGCTAAGGTGTAGGTGTAGCCGGAAAGTAGCATTATTAATTTAACAATTCAAATCCCTCCTGCTTGTGTACACAATACACAACGTACGATTGTTTTTCTCCGAGTGTACACCCTAGCTGGGAGGGTTGGATCAGACGTATGGTCTGACAGATTGAGGAAAACATGGAGTTGGGATTATGGTGCATTTAAACACAGGCGAGAATTTTAAAAAGGAAGCTAACTGCAGTAATTTTTCTCTATTATGAAAGCGCATGAGCTCTTGCGAAGATAATTTTGAAGATACAGAGATTCCTTATTTCAACATTAATATATTGACAGTCATATAAAAGAAAAGGAAATCTGAGGATCCAAAATACATATGCCCGCAGAAGTACACGAGAGAACTTCTTATGACCCAGATCAATAAAAATATTGCAGCAACATTAGAGGCCAAGTTGTACGAGTTTTTTTTTTTGTAGTTACAATAACATTTATTTATAGTTTTTTTGTTTTACATTTGCGAATTACAATTGGTTCCAGACTTCTGTCTTTTACACAATATGATGGATATTTGTAAGTCTATATACGTCATGATAATATCATGTATTGGCGGCTGCTCTACTTTGGAAATTCTTCAGAAGGGAAAAATGTTTCGAAAAACCCTGGTCATAGTTGTATGAGTAAACTGTCACATTTTGCTGCCGGAACAATTAATTTGTATGAGAATCAAATTAATAATTAATAATTGAGAATAAAATCTCATACAAAAGCATGCGGCAAAGCTGTGACTAAGGCATTGGTCTAATGTTGTTGCGCGCAACATTGTTGCTCAGCAACAATCAGTGGTGGTGGTCTATGAATGTTACCGGCATCAAGCAGAATTTGTCTGTATTGTCTCTAGCAGCAATTTTTGTGTTAAGAAACCATTAAAAGTATTACTAAAAATATTCCTTTTAGCATTCCACTAAGCAGTAAAATTTGAGCTTAAGAAACTTCCTAACGCTTTCCTGTCGTCGTTACAATGACAAGGATGGCATGATATATCTGTCTCGTTTTGTAAGCCGTAAGAAAAGAAACAATTCCATTAAAAAAAACATGTCTGTATTTTTATTACAAAATTCAGGGTATCTTACACATATCGGCACAATCCATTCACGTAAATGACATGACTTTTGTTTTAATACGGCTTCGGCAATCGATGAGATCCCAAACATTCCGGTATCGGCTGCTTCTTGCTGCTCGGGTGATTAGCTG
>KB670836.1:407620-528370 GCA_000349105.1 Anopheles epiroticus
GGAGGAGGGTGATGTCAAAGAGGAAGAGGGGATTGATCTTGGTCAGTGTGTGTTTGCGGTCGAACCGAAGGTGGCGATTCTTTGCATTTGTTGTTGATTTCATTTCCTTGATCTCTCTTTGGCTGACCGATCGACAATTTTGTTTTTGTGGGAAAATCACGTTACCAGAAAATCTGGGTGACTTTTTACATGCATGATGGTGTCAAAAACTGAGCGCCAAGTAATGAGGTTTCACAACCGCAAGGTATGTGAAGTGTTTCACACAAATTAATTAATTGGTCTTCGAACTTATTCTTATGTAATGTAGAGAAATATGTTTTATAGATTTGAGGGACAAAGAGGCAACGATTATATTCGACAAAGGAAATGTTCTAAAGCGGTATTATTCATACCAAATTTGATATTTTATAGCTCTAGAGAGGTAGGGACTTAGTAGAAAATAAGTGTGATTTTTGTGTAGAAAGCCTGAATGATTTGTTGAAGTTTAATCACAATTTTGCAGTTTTTGCTTTTTGCAGTATTATTTCTATCAATTCTATTTTTTTTTTTACTGCATTCTGAATTTCTACGTTGTTCCGCTCCAGTCAGTTCCGCTTTCTTTATCATCTTGATCGCGTGTCCAATTCCAGTGTCTGTTGCATCGAAAACGCAAGAATGCTACCCTTCCTCTCCCCTCAACACCCCCCCCCACCCCACCTCCCTTTGCCTATACACTACCAACCGGTACACCGGTGCATCCGTGTCTCTGTGTGTGCTTGTGCCATTGGAACCCTTCACACACAGCGAAAACGGTCGCACGCGCGCTTGCATCTTCCCTTGTCTCGCCAGTGTGTGGAGTCACTCGCAAATCGTGGACACCCTACCTCCCACCTCTTCCATGGGTAGGAATTTTGGTGCATCACCGCGCCGCATGTCGATAACCGACGCCCGCTTGTGTATGTGTTCGGGGCAGAGAGATTCCCGTATGTGCGCTGCACCCAATGTCATTCATGATGGGCTGCTGGTGCCGCGCCGTTTGGTTTATTGGTCTCTGCGTACTATAAATAGTACTACAACGCTACTCTACTAATACCACTGCGAAAAACGTGTTCACGCACGTGTGTGCGTGTGTGTGTGTGTGTGGCGTGGGTTCACTTTTCGGTCCAGAGAAAGAGAGGAGCAGTGGAAGCGACTTGTGGTTTTTATTCTTTCTCATTCCATTTTGCGCCTGATGCGCCACAAAATGTATGACAAAAATTGTGTTTGCTCCAAACGCACGTTCATTAATTTAATATACTCTCCGTGTAACGCTATGGTGTGTGTGTGTGTGTTAGTGTACTGGCATTGTTATCCCTCCAGGTTGTGTACATTTGTGTGCTAAACGGTGGGAGGCGTACGACGATGGCGGGGAAGCCCTTGCCGTGGCATGTGTCGGCAATTATGATTCCCTCAAGCGGCCCACCGCGACGGCGATCGATATGGCAAATTGTGTGTATCTGTTTCTAATCCAGTGCCGCAAAGTAGAGTGTATGCCCACCAGTACGGTCAATGCTGGAGTTTTTTTTCTCTCTCTCTCTGCTAGTTAGATTTTATTTGTCGGTCACTATTTTCCTGTAAAAGCACACGAAAAGATTTTCGTCAGCTCGGCACAATGCTACACGATTTTATGAGTTTTTATGCATACTGAATCAATTGATTTTCGTTGATTTTCTGGTGCTTGAAATCATGAAGTACTAATTTTAATAAAACACGGGAAATATATCCGGACTGCCAGCATTTTTAAGCAAGTTCTTGCGTCCATATTTGGCCAAAATCTTATTGAACTTTGTTAGGAATCTGTCACGTTTTAATTATAAAAAGCAATTGAATGGAATGGAAAATTGGTAATTATTTCATCAATTTCAATTAGACACTTGTAATGTGTGATTTTTTTCGATGATGCTTTATGTAAATCATAGAGGAATTGTCAGAACTACAGATAAATATAAAGCTCTAAATTTAGTTGTATGAGCATTTGTCTACAGTTGGTTAAAAAAATAATTCTTAAACACAAAGAAACTCAACGTTTACAATGAGTTTAATTGAGCTCAATATTGAGGCAGCTTTGGCTGGTAGAGAAAACAAGTACTTTAAAATAAAGAAATTGAAAAACAATTGAATAGGGAGTCGTACGACCTGGCCGTTTCTTCATTATAAAATATATAATTTTCGTCCAGATTTTCCACCTTTAAACCAATCACATTTCCATTCAGATTTGCATTTTCTGCGGCCAGCACCGCTTGACCAATTCGTTTGCGTGATTTTCCAGCTTATTGTAGTATCGTCATCAGCATCAACATCATCACCATCAGCAGCATTACCACACGGTGGTATATCGCCCGCCAATGCGCCTATCATGCATGTGTGTGTGTACCAATCTGGGCACGATGATTTAAATGCCTTTGTTGGAGGAGGCTGAATCCGCGAATTGGCAATGGCGTGTACGGAATGCTTAAGCGCAATGCCAGCCTGCTCACCTCCACCATGTGCGAATTGTTGCTGGTGGACGGTCAATATCTCTGATCTTCTTGCTTGGTGTGGAGCGCGAGCTTCCAGTGCTGTTGCGTCTCACTAACACTGCATGTCTCCCACCATGTGTTGCCCATCACGCTTAGAGATGTCCAAAGCAGCTTGTTTTTCCTATTTTTCTTTGGTCTCTTCAAGCTCTAAAATCAAGGTTTTTTTGCAAATGTGTGCTAAATTGGCACCATTGACTCGTGAATTGACGAGTGCTGTGTGGCAGCGTCAGATTTCGACTACACACTGACTTGTGCTGTCCGATCACGTAATGAGGTTTGCAGCAGTTTGATGCAGAGAGAGAGAGAGAGAGAGGGAAAAAAACACAAAACTATGAAGCTAATTTAGAAGCTAAAACCAATAAAGACTGTCGTGAAAATGTTGGAAAATAATGCAACCCTTGCGTGCATTATGAATGGAGTAGGCGTATCCATTATGGTTCGTGCGACTGAGGAGTGTAAAGAAAGTAGAAAAATAAAATGCTTTAAAAATATAGCACCCTCAGCGCTCGTCGCTCAGCTCTGTGCCGCTCGGCCCAAGGAAGGGAAAACTAATGTGAAACTCGTACCCTTACTCGATAGTACTACCTCCTGCTCACCCGTGATTGCGTGAGCTTAGTGTGCTGTTTGCTCCGTTTGCTTTCAACTCACTGCTCACAGCCTCCTCTCGCCGTGCTCGTAGTAAAAAAAAATGGAACGCCTCTACTCACGGCATTTAAATCAAGCTCGTAGCCCCCCCCCCCTGATCGGTCATGGGAAAGTAAGTCGGTTCCCTTCCTGCCCAATCTCACCGCCAACCGAAGGAGGGACAAAGGGAAAGGCAGTAAAAACGGCTTAACGATAGCGTAAATTGTGGGCCATGGGAGTTACCGCTTGTTCATAATTTAACTATTATTATTATTACGCTGTGACTTTCGTGGAGTGAGAGCTATGTTGAATATTGGCGCGTTGCTGCTGGCTGGTACACGCCGTCTAGAGAAGGAAAGCGCGCGCTATACCCAACGGTGGCGTAATTTATCCGCTTGTAACAGAGACTTGAGAATTCCAGCACGCGGTGAGTTATCGAGACCAAGCCACTCTTGTGCTTGTGGAATGCGTTTTTTTTTCGTGGAAAATAAGTTGCTAACTTATTTGAGATGTTCTTCCGGGATCTGATTGCTTTCTGCTACTATTTTCATTGGCAAGCCGTATCTTTTGGGTCTTACAAGTAGTAAGGTTGATTATAATGTGATGATTTATTACATTACCCATCATTCGTACAAAACATCACCCGTTGATAACCAACAACTTTTGTTTATTGAACAACATCATGCTGTAAACTAGTTGATTCCACATATGAATCTGTGATGTAATTTGTAATATTTCGATTTTATCCATTTCATTTTTTTAACAGTCCAATATGATTTTGGACACATGAAAAATAAACGTAGCAATTCGACCTGGACGTTTCTATGGAATAAAATACCAAACAACTTGAAACAAATCATGTCTGGGGATGTAAGTGAAAATCGATACAACCTAAAACTACTAAACTACTAAAATATAAAAGGTGAAAATCAATCTGATCTTTAACTATAACTAGCTCTTGAACTGTAATAACTAGGCCGTTGTACTAAAATAGAACTGTGCAACTAAATATTCAACTTTAAGTGTTTTTATATCGAGCAAAAATATGCATAAAAATATATACTAAATCTAAAACATCTTATCATAATGCGAAGTGAAATATTGGTTCCATTAACATGCTAAGCACAAGTTACAATTATGCTGCATAAATTCTAAAAGCTAGGGGGTTTGACGCGTAATAGCGAAGTACACTAACGCCACCAGTTGACAGCTAGCGGAAGCTATATCAGAAACAATTGAGGCTTGCACATCTAATATTTGTAGTGACTAGGTTAAATTTAATCGTTTTTCATATCGAAAAAAACCAGAATGCTCAAATTCTAATTTTGTTTTATCGATTAAATATCTTTTTTCGATCAGTTTTAGTGAAAAGTAGGAACACATTTTGCTTTCCATGGAACGGAATCAATACGCACTGTTGAACGGTTTCGTTGGTTGCCTCCAGATGACGCTAGTGTTGATCAAGATTACGCCCCACGTCTCCTGGCTTTGAATTTCAGCTAAGCTCAGCACACAGCTAACAACTAACTACATCGAAACTGTACTAAAACGCAATGTTAGATTGTTGAATATCATATTGGGCAGTTAACAATTAATGCTACAGCTGTCACTGTTGCGGGGTGTTGTACAACAATTCAGATAATTTTAATTCACCTCTGCAACTTTACACGACAATCCCTGTAATTTCATTTGGAATTTGTTGCTTCGATTCTTTCTAACGTCTTATAGCATACATTTCTTTTAGCACAGAAAGTGCTACTCGATCGAACTTCAATTTCAGCTCGATCGCCTGCTTCGCACTAATAGGAAGGTACGCAATCGCTTCACTTTACGCTTTCAATTTGCGTTGCGATTATTCATTCATTCGCTCGTTAGTATGCTTATTAGATCGACAACGGCCCCGAACGCTTTGGAGAGGGAAATCCCTCCTTCTTTTCCTTCTTCTGTGCTGTTCCCGAGAAAAACACGCTCGCTGTGTGTGAGGGTGGAGGCGAAGAGGATTTGGGGATGTGGTGATGGTCGAAGGGCGGGAGGGGGTTACACGATCTCGCGTTACTACGCAGTACGGCGGCGGCAGGTACGGTCAACGAGATCACGAACAAAACCGGGCAGCTTCTCTCTCCCGCATCGATCGGGCCTTTGTGTGGGGCCGTGCAAAGGTGCAAATAGGCAAAGTAGTTGTGTGTGTGTCTGTCTCTCTCTCGCTATCTCACCCTCTCTCTCCCCATCTTGGGTCATAAAAATAAATCCATCGTTTTGTGTGTTTCTTTGTGTTTTTTGCGGTGAGGTGCTCGGAATAAAAGATCATTTTAAAATGACTGTTTTGGCAACTATAATTTGTTTGGGGCTAGCTTATCTGAGCAGTTTAGCAAAGAAAGACGGGTGATATGGTTATCAATAATTAAGGAATTTAGATGCGGCACATGAGTGGTTCATAGCTTCAAGACGGTGGCGTCGTTTTACCAAGGATCTGGACGTGAAATGGCGAGAAGAGGATCACGTTCTCCGTCGTTGACATAGTGGGCGAAACATTCTCAACGTTTATTTGCGTTTCCCCTCCCCCCCCCCCCCCCTTCCAACTTTGCCCCCTAAAACCCGGCAGCCAAAACATTCCATTTGATGAGCCAGAAATAGGTTTTATTTAAATCATAACGCGCCGCTGCCCTGCTCAGCATCCATCTCACCAATCCCTGCCTGCGGCGGTGCTATTTATTGTCCTATAATATACCTTCCAACCGCGTGCGGAGAGCGCTGTGATCGTATGAGGGTAGCGTTTGCGAGTTTATTAAAAAGACGCTACATTATTTTTAACTTCCCCGGTTGCGGGAGTTGCGTGTGTGAAAATGGGACACCCCCTCGAGGAGGAAGCTAGAGAGATAGTATTGGGTGGTAATATAATATTTTAGGTCGTGCATGATCGTGCGTGCTTTTGATGTGGGAAAAACGGAACGGGAGAAAACCCTGGGGATCAGGTGTGTGTGTAGTATGTGGTGGGTCTGGCGATTAAAGCGCATGTTTCTCACGTGAGATGAAACCCATTTTCACTGCAATCTCACACATGTGAGGAACAGCAAATACCGAATGCATGATTTGGCGCTTCATTATAAAAGGGAGATTCCGACGTGAGAAAAGTAGGGACTGCAGGTGAAGGGGACCAGTGGTTTCCGCCGTCCTCGATGGTGCTGCGTTTTGGCAACAGCTTTATTTGTGCAGGTGAATATATTGTGGATTTTGTGACATTCTTAAATGAGGTTATTAATAAGCGTTTGCTAAAAATAGCTTTGGGTGTTTAAATTGTTTGCAATCCATTTTATTGTTTTTGGGTACCGAAATAAACTATGAGAGTAGTTGAATGTAAAGTATAAACAGTTTTATTGCAAAAAGCAGAAGATAGAATGTTTGATTAAAAAGGCCTTAAATTTACAATAGAAAGGAGAGCGTTGGGCTAAACGGTCATGTTAAAATTTTGTCTGTGGATCGCTCTAAAAGAATATTTCAAAAGATAATTTAATTTTATCTAAAAAAAGCAAGATGTTCTTACACCTTTATTCATAATGAGAATCAAGATCCAATATTTTGAATTCAAATTTATTTTTAAAAGAAACGTTACATATCACCGATTTTTTCGTCAGTACGCCAGTGAATCGTTTTTGAAACGTTGAAGACTTGGCTTCATTTTTATCACATTTGTTGATTTTTTTTCATATTGAAACTTATTTACAACTCATGTGAAATAATTGAACTGAATTTTGTCCTCCGCATGGTGCTCTTAAGACTCTGCAGTTAACATATTTAGAACATGAGAATTATTATAATTCTCTTACTTTTGCCATTATATCTAGTGGCCGTTTTGCCCCTTGTTTCCCACCCTTATAGAAATTATCTACTTGCTTTGAGTAGTTTAGATGACGCCATTTAATGGCATGTAAGCATCACGAATCAACTAAAGAAATAAAATGACAAGAAATGATGAAAATAAATGCCAAACGAATTTAACCTGTGAATAGATCCCAGGGTCAGCTAGCCCTGAGCTTATGTATGTTTATGTTTGCACGATGTTTTCTTTTCTGCTCCATTGAAACTAGTCCACACACGTCCTTGGCGCGATTGAAGGATCTACGCGCTTCAGCATTAGAATTTTAAATCACTTCCTTGCTGTGAAATGGTGCTCGGCCGGGGAGGGAAGTGCACGTGGCGGCATTGCTTTGTTGGTGGTCGATCGCAATCGGACACTAATTGAAAGCCAACCCCTACGCCCCTTCCCCACCTTCACAGCTCCATTACGATCTCGGAACCATATTAGCCAGCACCGTTGACAACTGTCACTTATCTGGCCGCCGTTGTCGATCTTGCCGATTTGCAAAGCCGGGGGACGGGTGCGCATAATGTCTCGCGATCCTCATTTGTCGCTCGGTTCGTTGCAGGGTTGCAGGGCGAGATAACGTTGCTGCGAGGGATCGCGAGATGAGAGACTGCTGCTGCACTCGGCACCAGCGTGTGTCATGCCCCAGGGACGAGATTTCGAGCACGACCGTCGGCTGGCACTTTATGGACCGCGCGCTGTAGACAAATGAGTACAAATGATGGTGTTGATTGCGTCTTTGCTGCTCCGCGATTTCCATTCCGGGCAGCGTGCGGCGGGGAGACCCCCTTTTTTGGTAGGCCACAAATGAGTGAGCTTTTGTGCGCACGGGGTGTCTTCGTTATAGCCCACTGCGTTCCTCCCTGTCCGACGGCGTCGTTGCAACGCTTTGCAAGATGCATTTTTTGGAGTCATGCCCCACACACTGGGACGGGAATGCCAATGCAGGAAGTGGCGGCAAATGTGGACGACGGGACGTATTTAGAGCCGAACGATTGCTCTAATGCATCACAGACGGGTTTGGGGCTGAGTCTGGGGCGGGAAGATAAGTGGCGCAAACCCCGCCGAATGCGCCTGGGTGGGTTGGGCGTTCAATCGGTTAGGAGTGCCAAAGCAGCAACAGCAGCAGCAGCAGCAGCAGGAAGCTACCATCCATGTCTTCGATCAGCTGACAAACTGTGTTACGACTGTTGACAGTGGATGATAATCGGAACGGAGCTGCTTGGAATGCATTCCCGTCAATCACAACCGATTTGTTTGGAATCTTTCGGAATGACGGCATCCGGGGAGGCGCGGATAGTTTGTTTTTGCAGCGAATTTAATGCATCGTTACATTTCTTTACGACCGTTGCCGGATGTCGGACGTGCGATATCTGACCGTTTTACGACTTTTCGGGGCCGATTTCGGTGGATGCCGGACGTTAAGGTGTCGCTCCGTGTAGTGGCATTTCGCACATTTGTTCGCTTTTCTGTAGCGAGGCAGGAGTGACTGGGTGTCTGAGGGTAGTGTTCTTTTTCGATCTGTTTTACTACTGCTGCAGCAACCCTGTAAATCTCCTTCTCTACCACCTTCTTTCCCCCGTTCTTCCCCTCAAGCCCTCGGCATCGCGGCTTCGCGGCCGAGGGCAAGGTAATAAAATTGATTTTTATTCAAATGCGAATATGGTAAGCGGACTGCTGGTGACTACGCGCGCAACACACCCACTCTGGTGCTGGCCCGCGAGAGTACGTCCTGGTAGGAGCTCGTTTCGCACGTTTCTTTGTTTAATCCGCCCAAGCCTACAGCGCGGCTATACAGTATTATCCAGCGTTTCTGACGCGATCTGACGGGTGCAACGGAGAAGGCTGGTTGGATTGTATTTGCCGCGAACGACCTGACAGAAGGCCAGCTTTGGCAGGGTCGAGGGGATTAAGCTCTTCGGGGGATGCTTTAAAATTGGCAACTTGATCTTCGTTGCGTCTTGCCTAGTGGCCAAGATTGAACGGTTAGTCTAGTAAAAATAAAACAAAAAATGATGGAATATAAATGGAGCATAATGTGTTCTAATGCCGGTGCAACACGGTGTTGTGTGTGTTGTTTTAGGGCGTCCGGGAAAAACCGTTGCTTATGTTTCGTTTTAGGTCAGGATTACGATTGGAAGCAATCGCTGGCTTATCGAACAAAACGGATAGCATTATTTTTATTGAACCATTTGGCATCTTCGTTTTTATGGGGGAACGTATATCCACTCTGGGGATTGTTAAGGTGGTTCCCCTAGCCCCATGTTGTTTTTTATTGAATTTTTTTAGGATGCCACAAGGACAATGCTTCTTCAAAATATGCGTTTTTTACCTCAATATGTGCATTGCTCCAAAGTACTTCCCACGTTCCAAGGAACTTTAAGGCATTCGATGCTCAAAATTCAGAATTTCTAGACATCCAAAGGACATTCAAAACAAGTGCTGGAAGTTATTATAGTCTTACTACAGAATTAGTCCCGTTGTGTCTCATTCTACACACATGTTGTAGGTTCTCAGGATACTTAGATTTATTGACAATTTGGCTATTTCTAATGCGCATTTAATCGCTACGGAATACTTTGAGGTAATCCATCAACAAAATTTGAGTAAAAGATACTAGAAAGAGACGATGTAGAAATTGAAAGATCCTCCAGGATAATAATTTCCAAAGATTCGTAGTACCCAGACTATCCTTAAAGCGTTGGCGATGGCGGATATTGTAGCTTAACCTTATTGGCGTGTTACTTTACTATACTGCCTTATTAATTTTATGATCACACCGGAACAATATCGTCTTTCCGGTCTTCATGCGAAGGAATGAACCAACAAACCAAGTATTAGTTTATGGCCCGTTTCTCTTTCCTTTGTTGAAGCTGGTGCTAAATGGAAGGTTTATCGATTTTCTGAAACCTTGCGTACGCAAAGACTTGCGCCCCAAAGAATACACGGTAGCTCCCCATTGGCTTTTAGCTCTCGGTATGTTAACTTATGATAGGTGCGGTTACATTTGAATATTGGATTTTGCTAGTTGCTGACGAACCTTTATTTTGCTCGTTCGGGCGTACTAGAATACAACTTTTTGGTGATGGTGCCCGTACGCTGAACGCACACCTCAGCTATTTACTTACAAAAATAAGCTCTCCTTTGCGTTGTGACCTTTTTCACGGTCTCGGTGGGAGTCCCTCAAGTATTTGGGGGCAAATATTATTCTATTCTCTTCATCTTTCGAACCACTTCCCGACCCTGCCGACCGACCGAAGCCGAGAAACTACTGACGATGACTAATTTCGTTGCCAAAACTGTGACCAGAGAGAACCCCCTCCTCTGTTTGTGTGCATGTTATGGGACGAGTCGTCAGTTGGGTTTCCTTTTTGTACTTTTTACACACGAAAGCAAACACACACCCAACTGCTTGTTTTTGCCTTGCAAAAGTTTGATGACCGATCCGCACGGACCAAACAGCAACTTCACCCACCAAATCGGGAGGGAAGTAATGATCTTGAATCTTTTGAGTGATCCATTCCTTCTTCCTCTGCACCTGAACTCCCTCTGTGTGGTGTCCATGAGAGAACCCCTGTCATGAGTCATACTGACAGGCGACTCTGAGTTCGAGGGTTGGAGTGGAGTTTCATACCTTCTTGGCCTGCCATGGAACGTTGCGTTGACAGTGTTTTTTTTCTGAAGAATTGTCGAAGTATAAATTTAAGTATAAGATTGAATTGATGGGAGCAAAACAGAAATAACGCTTAGAACTCGGCACCGAGCAGCATTACCCTGTAAGATGTCAAACGCCTCGCGTGACGTCACAAGGTTGACCGTCGGAGGAAGGTTACATCATGATCGGTCCGACATTGGGCCAGCCATCCAAGCCTACCAGGCGGCAGAGAGAAACAAAAACATTGGACCCATTTTGTTTGGCAACCGCCACGAACCAGCGAACAGATAGATCATCGTGTGTACTAATAAGGAATGTCGATGGCGCGCCAAACAGAACAACGCGCGGTGGCAGCACAGTTGGAACCACGTCAAATGTGCGGCTGTGGAGTGGTTTTGATTTTCGTTTTGTTTTTAATGGAGACTACCTCTAGTGCTACCACTATTGTCCACTCCTAAGCATTTCTTCCAAGTCAGCTGTTAGCCCCGTCGAATGCTGCTTTGGAGGGGGGAGTCGGCAATGCTTGGCTTACCCATCACAAAAGGCTGATTTGTTGGTACTCGATGGCGACACCTCGGTGGAGAGGCCGCCGGCGAGGCTCGTACCCAAGAGTGGCCACTCGAAAGACGACGCCACGTTGGGTTCTCACCAAGGCGATGCTAGAGGAAGGGACCAGGAAACCGGGACATGCAAGATGGTTTCTCTTATTGCGGTAGCAGCGAGCGATGAGACCATTTTTCGTTTTGCCTTCTGTCGATGAGGCTGATGTTGATGATGATGTGATAATGATCTCAGGAGCTACCCGCTTTCGATCCCATCGTTTATTACGCCATTATGCTAGCGATCGTGCCATTACACACCCACCGTGAAGTTTGCGTTGAAAAAAGGAAGGGGGAGAGGTCGGTGGTCAAACTTGAACCACCCTCCGCTGAGGGTGACGTAAGAAGCGCGGAGTCTTGGCTTGATTCGTTAGTGGCGTTTTTTTGGATTCATTTTGATGTATCAAGCTGGAGGAGGAATGTTCAGATGGTGGAGGAAGTCCTTGCAGACATCGAATTTTCTGCTTCGTTTAATTCCTTATCTTTCCCCTTGCGAGGAATCGATGGAATGTCGGGAAGGATGGTACGTGTTCTGTGTCAATCGATAAAGCAGTGATAGGTTGCTCCGCAGTATTCTTTGTTATCTTCGTTTGTACTACCGATACATCACGAATCAGTCCAGTGACACAGTACTTCAGGTCGTCAGGGGTTAGCAACGTGTTTTAATTTGCTTATGGCATATGGTAGTTACTTTGCGAAACTTTTCAAACCTTTTTGGCAGACAACGTTTGTCACAGTAAATTTACTCAAGGGAGACCACGTAAGTGTTTATGTTTTTAGCTTTGTTAAACTGGCTCTGATTTCTAGTATCATCTGTAAATTATGCTTTTTATGACATTTTATACAGGTTTTGACATTTTTGTTGTTGTTATAAAACCTTGTCACAATATTTTGACTATATATCAATATGCGTATCAAAAAACGTTGATTAGAGG
The DNA here is from genome assembly GCA_000349105.1 of Anopheles epiroticus. Taxonomy (NCBI): domain Eukaryota; kingdom Metazoa; phylum Arthropoda; class Insecta; order Diptera; family Culicidae; genus Anopheles; species Anopheles epiroticus. Next base: position 419,833 of record KB670836.1, read on the forward strand.
GGTGTATTTCCTTAAAAGCGCTTGAAAGCTTCCGCTAATTTCCCTTAGATGGCGCCAGCGTAGATGTCTATTGCACTGCTGTTTGCGTTTAGTCAACCGCGGTCTTACAGTCATAGGAAGACCATTATTCTTATCTTTAATCCAACGAATTTAAAATAACCAACATTTGTAATAGTAGTGATTCTTATATGTTGCTCAAGAAGTTCCTGTAAAGAAGGATCTCATCAGCAAAACCTCCGTTTCCCGTAAATCTCAACCCGATTGTTCATCCCTGCCACTTTCGCCAATGCGGTTATTATGTCACCTCTACCGGGCTGCCGAGACTTTTTACACGCCGTCACTCGAGAAGCTTCACCCACTTTTCCGGCCACTGGCATTTGCGCACACAACCTCACAGAACCCCCGTGTTCCCCCTCCCCATTCTCCCACCCGTTCGTTTTCAATCTTTCGGGAGGCAAGTCAATTCCCGACTTTTGCCGTGTGCTCTATCTGCTGCCGTGAGTCGTCGGTTGTCGGTCATTTCCGTGAAGCCCTAGGCGCACACCAGGGACACCACCACCCAGGGTCGTTACACTTTTGTGGCCGCGATCCCGCCACTACAGGCAACCGACCGACCGACCGACGTGAAGTGCAGCAATCTCTGCCTCAGTACATTCACTCGCACCGGTTTTCCCGCTCAAGAGGTTTGGTCCCGGTGGCACTATTTGTTCGGCACTCGGGCTTGTGCTGCGAACCGCGATTGTCTGTCGAGGAAATGTATGTGGGTTCCTTCTTTTATTTGGGTCTGCTGGCGCTCGCGGCCGGTCCTTCTTCCTTGATCGGTTCTATTTTCGGGTTCGGTGAGGAAGAACCCCCCTATCAACGGCGCGCGTGCCCTTATTGCCGTAATTTGTGCTCATTTTTTGGTCGCGCGATTGCATCGCTTTTGTAAATTAACGTTTTAGGTTGCACGTGTGGGTTTAATGATGGTCGATTTCTAGTGCTACAATTTGTTGCAAAACAAGCGTTCTGGTGTGGCAATGTTTATTTAACTTGATGCTTTGTGCGATTTAATTTATATTTATCCATCGATTTTAAAGGTATAAAATTAAACACTTTGTAGCCTAATGTTTCAATGGAAATGATGTATCACTTTTTGTCATTCTTTTCCTCACGCTCTATCTGCATCCCATCTGCCAATTCTTACCAATTCCCATGGGCATAATAATAAGCGTCATTTTATTCACTCGTAAACATTTTCCACCTCTCCCAAAAAAAGCCACTGAACTGATAAGCGAATGTGTTTTGAATTTTTCCAATTCACGCGCATCGCCCACAATTTTACATACAGAATGACGTCAATCGGCAACAGGGAAGGACATCCTTTGCAAAAAGGGACCAGTAGAAGGAGGAGGACGATGGAAATCCGCTAAATGGAATCGCATCGATCGACTGTTTTCTTCTTTTTTTTTCGGGGGGAGGCATGTGTTACACCACGCAACCTAAACGGAAGCAAAAATATGGATGACGATGAGTGCAGATTTCCGGCATGATAATGTGCTGAAAATCGTCGCACACGCATGACTATCCGTTGGTTGCAATGGACGAGAATTAGAAGCTCGCCGTGAGGAAAATGTAAGGTGTGCAGGTGGAATTTCGAATACTCCGGAAGGTATCATTTTTCTTGCGTAGGGGGGGACGTCAGTCTCTATCTAGCAATGCTTTCCAATGTGGAATAAGAAAGGTGTAGAGGTATCTCACTAGCGCTTCTGCATAGCGTGAAACGATTCAATTGGGTGATTGTTATGGTGTCTAGTGCACGTAGCAAAAAGTGTGCAAAATATGTCCCGAAAATTTTCCTTATTTGCCGAGGTGTGTAGACTGGGCACGCTGCTGGCCGGCAGACGTGGTGTGTTACGGGAAAAACAGTAAGGAGGCTCAAATGAGCCGCGAAGCACGTACGGTTTGTTTGTCCGTGTTGAGTTTTATCTGGGTAAGCTTTCGGGCGTAGGGACACAGAGCTATACGGAAACTTTTTGCAACATTTTGTGTGTGTTATGTTTAGGTTTGGAGGTGTATTCAGTTTCCTTTTTTGTTATTCCGTTTTAACAGCCAGGTCCATTGCTCTTCTTTATGAGTAGAAAATAAAATAGGAAAAGCAAAATGATATGAAATATTGTAAAACAAAGCGCAATATTATGTCTCTCTTTCCTTGCACGGCTATCTATCGTTTTGCTTTGTAATCTCTCTAGATAATGATGATTAGTTCAGGGAAATGATGGCTCAGAAATTTCCATCGAGTATGGTTTATCACAATGGATTTAGAAATTGTGGAAAAAATAAATATTTGACGATAAAAATGTCGGTTTGAAAAAGCTCTTATTCCACTGTATTGGAATTTTTCCTTTTTATTTCTTTTTACTAGCAAAATGGTAAATATGACTATTGCATCACTCGTACGAACAACTGAAAACTATGTTCATCTAAATTTAAAGTTTTTTTCATATTTTTATTATTTTTTAATAATATTTTTATGTTTTAAATATCCTACTTCTTTTGCAAACACCGTTGATTTAAAAAAAAAAAATAAAGAGGATTAGTATACCTTTGATGAAATGATGACAGTTTATTTTCTGTTTATTTCTGCTATCGCTTTCAACGACGCTTCCGGAAGCATCTCGATAGCTTTCCTTATCTAAATAAAATCTGCAAACAGTTTAAGATAGAAAAAAATAGGAAAATCCCACTCCTTCTGCCTTTTGAATTTATTCACATATTGTTTCGCCGCACCACACACACCGCCGTTAATGGGAAACGAATAATAGAACATGTGTCTTAAAACGTGTGCTGCAAAACGGAAGGTAATCCTGTGGAATATGAGAACAGCTCAAGCTACTCCAAAGCTTCAAGTACTCTGCTAACATTGCCACCACCTTAACCTTTTTTTTTTGTTGGTGTGAAGGTAAAGAAGAAAAAGGCTGTATTCGCCAAGCTTTGCATATTTTATAAACGTTCGCTCGTTCCCCGGGTGGTTGTGATTTGGCTGCTGCTGTGCGGCTTATTTGTTTTTCGGGAGGCTGCAGACGCACTGTAAGGTTTTTCTTGTCTGGGTGGAAAGTAGGAAAGGTGAATAAGTAGGTAGATATTAGACGGAAAGGAAAATCTACAGTATTTAGTGTGGTTAAAGGCAGTTTTGGTGTGTATTTTAAATCGATTTCACTTTTTATTTTAGCATGATTGAACTCAAATAAATCACAACATTCCGATATGCTCATGGGTGTTTGGGTAAATTAAATTTAAAGCAAAAATGAACATCAAACCATAACGAGCAGTGCCGCCAAACAGAGCAGCGCTCGAGAACGACCGACGGCGTTGATGAGTTTGATTATTTAACGCGTTTCTAAATCGGGTATCACCATATCGTCTAACGAGACTCTCCGTGATACGTTTAGTGTGTTACAAAATGAGTTGGAACTAAAAAAAAAAGGGGGTCAGCACGGAAAAACGACGGCGTTGTTGGCAACCCAACGTTTTTACAACATTGCCCTCAAATGAGCAGCAGCATGTTCTTTAACGAGCGGGTTTTTTTCGTTGCTTCGGGTTGCTTCGCCCTAAATATGCGCACGGAAATATCTGGTCCAAGTTCTCGGTTGGAAGCGGAGTAGCGGACATCGCTGGGCCATCGTTAGCTTGCGGCGGCTCGTTTCGGCGAGATTGACACATCTGTGTGTTTGGCAGCGGGTGGGAAAACGATGAGTGGGATGGGCATCGTTTTCCCAACCTCGCACAATCTTCCACGACGACACCACGGTCAATGGTCATGTGGGTTCCGTTGTACGTGCAGGGACGGGTGAAGGGGAGACAGCGAGAGGTGTATTTGTGTATTTTTGCCCTCGGGAGGAAAATGGAGAAGTTCTTCTGCCTTAAATCGAACCGTAGTGTGATCCTTCTGAATGGAAACGGTTCTCGCACATGATTTTCCAAACAGTGAGCGCTTGTTTGTTGTTCATTAGAAGAGGATATGTGTATTTGCAAAGCAAGAGGAGCGTATAGAGTGGTTGATATTTCCGCCGGGGGAACACCGGCAAACAGAGAAGTTGACGTGTGTTTTAAAGAGCTAATAGCGGTCTGGTTTGATGCTTTGCGTATGTGTGCGACTCTGCCCGTTTACCGAACCTCTGCCAAAACTCCTGCTGGTGTTTGGTGGGACGGTGATGCTGTAAATATTTTCTCGTCCCATTGAACAGCGATAAAATTTCCCTGCGATGTATGGAAATCCGTCTGACCGACCTGGTGGGACTGTAATTCGAGATGTGGATGGTTTAGAGCGAAACGCGCTCACAAATGGTCAACCATATGTATGTGCTGTGCTGGGTTAGTTTGTGAGGTGATCCGATTTCCCTCCCACTAAGCTGTGTAGCATATTTAACCGATGGCACGAGCGACACGACTGCTCTGCGAATCGGTCGGTTGGAGGTGTTTATTTTCCTTCCAATATTTAGCGTCCCAATCGGAAGGCACGTGAAACGCTGTTGTGTGGCTTTTGGCTTGAGTGAAACCGGGCCGTTTTTTGGCAGCACTTGTGTGTGTAAGGATTGATGGAAAATCACCAAACAACGGTCGACAAGGTGGAACATTCTGAAAAGTGATTTTGGTTGTTCGTAACACATGTTTCACCACCGGTTTTGGCAAACCTATCGTACAGGAGCGTCAAAATCAAAGCTGTTGGAAGGTAGTACATCAAGTACATCGAGGAAAACAATGTTGCTGTGTCATCAGTGGTGCCAGTTTTGAGATTGGAACCTCATCAATGTTAACATCACATAGGAGGAGGATATTTTCGAAAAGGATAATATAGATTTCTGGGCGGTTTTCGTGTGCCTAAAAGCTTTAGAAGGGATGAGGATGAGAAGATTGGTATCGTAATGAACCAAGACTGAAAAAATTCAAATTGCCGAAAATTATATTACTAGCAAGATTGTAGAACCATAAGCAAATGTATCGCTAGGCTTTCGAGCCAACTCCATGGTTTAATTGTCAAACGGAGGGTGTCAAATCAGGCCCAGTTATCGATCAAATCCCGAAAAGTCTGTCGATTTTTGATACCTCTTCCTAAGTTACATGTTATTACGATCTTTGGAGGCATTTTGACAGCAGCATGTGTTGTCATAAACAATTGTCAATGTGTTATTTTAAAAGCGCCTGACGCTAAATTCAAAGTGATGAAATTGCGAAATAACTAATAGTGTATATCTTAAATCCTACTCATAGTAGTTCCTTATACCCTTGCTCAATATACAGAAACGCTGAGAAAACCCTTCATGTTTCACCCTTTATTGGTTGTGGCGACATCCTCAAGCATGATGTGTTAAATAGCATGTCACAAAGCTCACTACTACTGCTCCCTAACCTCCTAACAAACAACACAAACGCCTAGCATGTAAAGGTGTGTATGACATTCTGCTAGTGTCAACATAACTGAAACGAAACCGTCCGTCTCATAAAACAAGTCCCACTGCCGAATTCTACGAAACGGGAAGGTGCATTCTCGCATGATCTCACGTTGTGTGGCAGAGATTTTCATTTCTAACACAAATCGTTTACTCGCCCGACATGTTCTCTTTCTCTCCCTCTCTCTTTCTCGGAGTTAAGGGCCGGTTGTGGGCCTGCACATATATATCCTTCTCTCTGAATCACGGCACTTGAAAGTTGTTTTCCGTTTCATAGGTTCTTCCCCGCCGCGGGAAGGTGTCGGTCTTTCAAAAGAAAACGGCCGTTTTTTGCCGTTTGAAATTCACTTTCAAGGCACGTTTGTGCAGCGCGCTCGAGAACACGAGCCCCGTGTGCGATGTCGTTGTTTTGTACGTTGCAGAACACAGACTATCTGGGAGGAGGAGTGAGTACAGCAGCACAGCAGCACCTTTGCGCGTAAGCGCGAGAAGAAGGTAATGGTACAGGAATGCACACCACCCGGCTGTATGTGTGCATATATGCACACTCGTCATGATACTCTCTGAAAATAGATGCAATTAATTTCTGCTGCAGGGAGATGATGACGGTACACGGGACGACGGTCGCTTACATGCGGGAAGCACGCAGTTGGGGAACATGGGGCAATAAGGCTACCCCTTCATGTAGGCCTTACTACAGATTGAACATTAATGCTCAAAATAATTTCAGTGAAACGTTTAATGATCCATCGCAATTCTCAATAACCCAAGACTCTATAACAATGTGGAAGAAGAATTGATATTTGACGGTAAAATGATATAATTTTTGCTGCCTTGAAAATGTTAAATGAGTCTGACAGCTCTCAAACAGAGCTCAAAGTCTGTTTAAAAATAAAGAAAAAAATAATTCATGCATACGATGACACCCCAAACGATATCTGATCATCGTTCAACCTCACAATGCCGCTAAATGTGTAGCATTTTCTTCCAAATGTTTCTTTTCCCCTTTGCTCATTTTGCCCCATTATCGCCCCCCCTCCCCCCTATTCTACACCGAGTCAGAAAAAAAATTGGATATAAAACAATAAACTTCATTTTTTTTTTAGCTTTTTATCGTTGTTAGCCGACATGTTATTTTTATTCAGAGATAAAACAATTAAGCTTGGAGTAATGGGAAACAGTTTATATGACTATCAATTGAAAAATCTAAAAACAAAAAATCCTTATCGTCCCCATATTGCCCCATGTTTCCATATCTCAGCCGCCATCTCACCAGGTGATTATTAGTTGCGCTTAGAACGGTTTTAGGTGCTCCGTTCTAATAAATGTTCGTTCTATGGCCAAAGAAACCCGTTTTTCGTCAGGTGTGGGTTCTATTATTTTCTATGCCAGCTCTTCCTATAGAGGCATTAAGTTGAGTATTGCTAAACCATCAAGCATGTCGTCTGTTCTGCCCTGGTGATGTACCCCGAATGTTGCGTAAAGAGTGGCAGCAGATAAGATAAATTTATCTATATTTACGGCCTTGTTAGAAGTAACCCAAAAAAGAAAAAAACAACAACACTCGCACTGACCAGATAAACAAATGGAACGGCGTAAAAAAGCACCAGTGTGTGTTTGCTCACTTCCCCTCCCATGTCATCAAGCGGTTGGCGTGGTGCGCCGGCAAAACAAACGCACGGTAACCTTCAACGAGCGGCGACAGTATGAAATGCAATTTTAATTAAGCTCAGCCAACTATTCGAAACATTTGCCATTTGCTCTTGTGCGGTGTGTGGCACGAAGGGAGTGGGCAACCAGCAGCCACACTTCTCTCGCTTGCTGCTGCTGGAATTGTTGGTGGGCTTGTGCTTAGAGAATGGAGGAGGGGGGGGGGGGTAAAGAAGGCCCTTTTCATAACTGCGCCAGTGTGCCACGTGCGTGCGTGTGTGTGTGCGGTAGTTATGGGACGGTGAACATATTTGCTCAATTAGTGTTTTTCAGATGGTTGAAATAGTTACGGCCAATTTTAAAAACGCACCATCGCGAGAGAGAGATACCTCGCGCCGTAAATGGTGCAACGTCTTTTGTATCATTTTTCTTGTCTTTGTTGATCTGCTACTGATGAATCTCAATAAATTGATGAATCACATAAGTGTTTACTTTACAAAGGTAACTTTAATTTTCAATGCCATCAAGCTGTTTTTTTAAATACTAAATCGTGTGCATAGAAACAAAAACAAAGGCTAGAAAAACGGTTGGCAATCAACTTTACACAGCAAAACATCATTCTGAAGAAACTTCTTGTGCTGTACGCTATCACTTGGACAAGAACAAAGCATGTAGTAGCAGTTTTTATTTTACTTTTCTGCTTATTATTCCACATGCAACACATACAAATAATAGCATTACGAAATTAGAAATGATTACATTAATGTAGTACATTGAAATGCTGTATTACAGATAATTTCCAACAGTCTCTTCCGTATTTCCTACAATGTTTTCAAAGATTATTATTTTCTTGTTCTATTTATGTTTCTTTATTAAATTCTTCTAAAGGTCACGATTTGTGTGTTTGCCTTTCGCTTGCATCATACCTTTGTTGCTCGCGAGAATTCCCGGCTTTTTGTCGACCTTTACACCTGTACAATCACATCATGCAGCGTCGTCGTGCCGGGTCAGCGGGGCTTGTTTTTTGCTAGCACACCTTCCCTTAAGAATGGTTTTTTTTTATATTCCTCCATACAAACCTTCGCTGAATAAAAGGCAAAAAAATATGTTAAACAAGCGCACCATTATTTTACACCCATGTGCACACACCTCTATTTTCGTCCTTTTTTTTTGTTTTGTGCGCCACGTGTTTGTTTTATTTAATGTTTTTTGTTGCCTCCTCAAACCATGCCCCCTCGCTGCCTCGTTTTACAAAACGAATTAGCGTTTAAATTGTGAAAGAAGTCCGCGGAGCGCGTGCCGCGTGATAATGAACGCACTGTGAACTGTTTGTTTGTGCCCTTTTTTTTTGTTGAGCAAGAAAGGAAGGAAGCAAACCCCACAATAATTGGGATGGATCGAAGCTTAATTGTGTCTGCAGCACCACCCGCTGATTTTTTTTTGTTGGATTTTGAATAACCACGAAAAATTAGCACCCTCATATCTCGCTGGGGCTTTCGTTTCCTTGTGCCGCTGTGGGTGGGTGTGTTGGTGTAGAAATCAAATATAAATAGCATCGAAAAAAAAATCAAATCAAAAGGAAATGAATAGGCGATTTAAATTACCGACCCTGCCCTGCCTCAGTGGAGCTTTAAATTTTGCAAACTTCAAAATCTCACGCCGCTCTCACTATGAGCAGCGTCGTCTTTACCATCGTTCTCACCAGGGTACTGTGGTGAGTGGGGTGGCTTCTCTTCTGCCCGGACAGCAAGCGTAGGATGCATAATTATCGCGATTCATTTTCACACCATCGAAAGACTTTTTAAAGGCTGCTCGCTTCGTAGTACGGCGAGAAATATTTTGTGTGCAATTTGAAGCAGGAAAGGAGTGAGAGAATGAGCAGCGGGGTGTGTCTTAATTGAACGAAGGGAAGATGTGCCTCGCAGAAAATATCTTTTTAATAAGATTATTTGCATTGTGTTTAACTCGAGCGACAAAAAAAAGCTTTAAATTATTTCCTTTATAATTTAACAGCAATTAATTGTGTCGGAATTTAGCACCACGTTTTTAAACTCAACCTACACAATCTTATGGTGAGCATGCACTTACAGCACGTGCTCTCCCACGTGGCATTTTCCTTCCCTTTTGGAGAGGTAATCGCGAAAAAATAAAAAAAAAAAAACAGCACACGGAAAGACGATGACAGCACTTCAGCATTTCCAAGAAAACGTGAAGAGTTTCGAGCCCGATCTTGCCACCATCGCAACCGCCATCACGAGGATGGCACGCGGTAAAGCGGTACCTCTTCTTCTCCGCAGCAGAAGTGTTGATGGTGGCTGTTCGGGGGGAGTGAAAGAAATGTTGGTCAGTGTGTTACGATGTTACGAGCTGATCCGATGATGAGCAGCAGCACGCAAAAGAAAAACGCAATTGCAATCCGCACGCCTTTGGTGGTGGACTCTAGACATGTTTGGAAACGCACGTTAAATTATGATCTCCATTGTCAGGTGTCAGTGGAAAATAATTACCGCGTGTTGAAACGCTCCGGACAGTCAATAATTGTTTGCGTAATATATCTCCAGACATGGTCTGTTTGGGGGGGGATGCAGATTGCCAAAAATCGCCTTGAAAACGTGATTCACATTAAATCGCATTAAATGTCACGAACACCGTTGCTTTCGTAACGAACGTGTATGTAGACTGTTTCATCTACCTTTTTAAATGTTTGAAGTTTTACATTGACTAGTTGATGAAAATAGGATGGAAATAGAACATATAGTGCTGGCCAAATCACATAAGAAGATGTTTTTAGTATATTCTTAAATCTACTTTTAATTGTAATACAAGCTTGCGAGAGGATCTACGAAAGGATCACTTAATAAAGCAACTGCAAGATAATTCGTAACAGTCCTACCTTACACCGATTGTTCTCGTATAAAGTACAAGACGGTTTGGTGTGATGTTTATGCTGCAACGTGACAAACTTTTTTTTTATGTCAGTAACATTCACACCACGCCACTGCGGCTACATCCCCCCCCCCCCCCCCTAATTAGTGTTCCTACCACCTCCGGTATGGTGTGATGATAACATGAAAGGGTGTCGTTTCGGTCTTAACAATCGTGTTGTAGTACAGCCTCCACAATCCTTACACGAATGTGCCTCCCTAGATGGGCATCCAATTTGTTATGAATCCTTGCTCCGATCGCACCCAGAGCACAGATGGTTGACATTCGAACGGGTAACATACGGGTGAGCAAAAGAAACGGGCGGCAGCAGTTATGATGGACATCCCATGCGCGTTCGCATAAATTGCGCATAATTCCCTTGAACTTCTCGTTCGGCTCTGTCTCGTGCCTTCCGGCCCAAAGTGTAATGCTAATGGGGTGGGAGAACGGCGCTCAAGTGAATAACATACTGCATCAATGTTTGGCCGGTGCCCTTTTCTCTGCTTGGAGCTAAAAACAACATGTGTAGTTCTTATAGAAATGCTAAGATAGATCACGTATTCAACACTTTTATTACATTTTTTTCATGTTCAATAGCTTTAAGGCAGTAAAATAGTTGTAAAATATGTCGAATAGCTCCCACCATAAAGTGCAAGATTGATTGTATTTCCTTCGCATGATCACTCTATCAGTGTAGAGAGTACGAAAGATCATTAAACGATCGCGACATAATAGCTTCTTCCGGAAGGGAAAGCCGGAGCTAAATTCCGCACCGGCAATCAAGCGTGTTGACGTGCTCCCGGACTCCTCATCCCACCCACCCACTGTGCACACACCATTGCGAGTTCCACTTCAGTTAATTTTCGATCCAATTTCTTGTCATTGAGGGGTGAAAAACGACCTACGCGAGATGAAGGTAAATTGAAGAAAGAGAAGAAAAAAAAAAACAAATAAAAAATGTCTTGGGCACAGACCTTAGAATTGACGCACTTTTGGCACACCATAACACCACTCGGGGTTCGCGTTTTGTCGCGTGGGAATATCGCATTTGTTTCAAGAAGGGGGTGGGGGTGGGGGTAAAGGCCCAACGCACGCACGCGTGCGCACGCTGGCGCGCACCACTCTTCGACACCTTTTGCGTAAGTTTACGACGGCGTAAATGACGCCTTGTTGTGCGCGGTGGCGCCTCCGTGCGCTTGTCGCGAGGTGGTGACTTTTTTTTCTCTCTCCACCTCGCTGCTCGTGCATTTCAGCTAGAGAGCTCCATTTTCGCCTGCTTGGCTCGGCTTTGCACGTTGGTAGGTTCACAGTTTTGGAGCAAGTAAGATGAGGGCAGCTCGGAGATCTTGCTTGGCGAATGAAAAAATACGTTAAGGGAAAAGGTCCACATTTGGAAAAGACATCGGTGCGACATGCATGTGATCCAGCAAAACTGAAAACTGGAAGCCATGGCGCGGCGGAGTGTGTCGTCGTTTACGTCCGGTGGACATGACTTTTCACGGGTTTACGCGCGCTGCGCTTTAGATCTCTCTATTTCCCCTAGAGGATAGGGGAGGCCGCCAGTGTGGTTGTATCGGTAATTTGCTGTATTTTTAATGTGACACTGACTGGTGACACTGCTGTTAGTGCTGTCGCAGTTGTTGGGTCGGTCTAGGAACGTCTGTCTGTCGGTGTTTGCTCCTCTCTATGTCCACTTTGGCACTAGCAGTAGTCAATCCAGTGCGCGGTAGACGAATAGAGATGATGATGGGCACATTCCAAATCAAGCAAACCTCGAGCGGACCTTGGTGAGGACGCTCAAAATGATGAATGGAGTTTTAAAGTGGTGGCTTTTTATTATTTCTCATGATACGAACGAATCTTTAGCTTTACAGATAGTTGAAGTAACTTAAACTACTGCTTATCATATGATATTGTAACTTTTTCAACGTTTATCACAACTACAGTAGGTGACATACATCGCAACTATTGTCTCAATGTTCCAGAGATTAATTCTTCAATTTGGAAAACTTATCAGCCTCTCAAATTTCAAAAGTGTATGTAAATCCTGTAAACATTCTCGGGACTTGTTATAATATTGTTTTTTACGAGGATGTCATTGTGCTATCATGTGGTAAAATTTGGATATAAAAGGGGAAGCATTGACTTTGTGATACAATCTTATGTTTATATCATTCCATTGCTGCATCTGGTAAAAACTTGGTGCCGTGACCAGGATTGTACTAAATTAACACAATTATACCTGAACTTGCCAAAAGATCGCGAATGCGAAAAACTTTAAACCCTAAAACAACACCTGAGAAAGCCTTTCAATTCACCCTATCCCGATGAGTCATCGCACCGTAGTGCTCGGTATTGATTTTTGCTGCTCTTTTCCGGGTTTGTGCACGGGGATATTCGGCAGAGCATTGTGCGAAACTGGCCAGAATGATGGGGAGGAGGGATGAGATCATTCAACCTTTTACCAATATAACCTCTCGACCCGTAGCATCACAAAACACCACCCTTTTCCCTCGCGCTTGGCGGGAAGAAGATAGAAAGGATGCACGAGAGAGAGAGAGAGAGAGGTGGCTGGTTTTGGCGTCAGCAGCCCGTCAGAGAATGATGCTTCTCTATTAGCGCCAGACGCTTGGTCTAGACATCCGCAGTGTTGCAGTGAGTGACTCCTCTCGCTTCCTGCTTCTTTACCCACGTTTTCTCAACCGATGGACATGGAATGTTTTATGCAATATCAAGAATGATAACATTTTCATTCCATTTTCCACAATGAGTATAATCGTGGAAAAATCTCTCGCCTTTAGAGCAACATCCGTTATCGAATTGAAATTAAGCATGTTCTGCCTTTGTGTGCCTTGTCACAGTTTTGTTTCAATGACAAAATAGTGATAAAATCGACAACAAATTGTGTCACTACTTTTGTGCGTCAAAGGTCGATGTGTGGTGTCGTTGCCTGCGCTCTCCCAGAAAGAGGTCGGAAGGAGTAATGAAAACATCGATACAGCTTACGACCCCGTGGGTACTTTGTGCGGTCGCCCGAGCTTTTCTCCCGCCCGACCATCATTTACATTTACACAACTACGTACCACATCTTTCCTCTTCCCTCACCCATCCAAACCAAACTCCAAAACCGCCCCCCTAATGAATATTTCATTCAGAACAGGGGGCGCCGCGCGCAAATAGCGTTTCAACGTGTCATCAAATCCGGAAGTTCTATTTGCTACATTTGCGCCCCCGTATACGCAGCTTTGGTTCGGTTCTTCGGTTGGCAGGGGTTTAACCGACCAGCCAGAAGGGGGGCCAATGTGCGGTACCACACAAATTTGGACCACTTCCCTCCGTGGTACAGGTGAAATATTTGGATGTGTTCTACTGCCGACGGTTGCTCTGTAGAAAAGCAAGAATCAGGCTTTGCAAGCCTTGTTACCCTAGAAACAACCGTTTTTCGTAAAAAACAAATGAAAATGATTGCTGGTGAAAAGTGGTCGTAAAGGCTTCACCTAGAACAGGGCGCAGAGTGCTCTCGCTACTTTCGATTTCACCCTTGAGTGAAGGGAAAAGTGCATTGGAGGAGGTAATAATTCACTTTTGGCGTCCTGTCGGCACAAGTAGTTGAGAAAAATAGGGGAAAATGGGAAATGTCTTACTCACGCGACACACATAAAGCTCTTTTCGGAGGGGGGCGGGAGGGGGTGGGGTGAGAATGTGTCGGCTGTGCGTTCCCATCCTAATCCCTTTTGTGTTTTGTGAGGGTGTCATTTTGCTGCAAAGTGCCTAGTTGCATAGGCGAGCAGGGAGGATTAGATATGGCTTTGCCACTTGCAAAAACACACTGCAAATAATGTATTGCCCAAATGGGGTTGGTGTAGCACAACTCAACCCCCTCGAAGGAAAATGTCGTACATTCTAGTTTCCCTTTCCACGCAGGTTTTTCCTTGTGCGCCATTACTACCATTCATTGCGCTGTACCAGCGTTTCCCAGTTTAATGGTTATGTTCTGCATGTGTGGCAGGGTTGCGACGCAGGGAAGAAAAATATAGCTAATGCACTGTGAGTGAAGGTGTTTGTTCGGGTTTGCCGGATCTCCTTGTATGTGTCTGGGGGTGTGCAAAAATATAGCGAAGGGGGACATGGTGCGGTGCAGACCGTTTCATTGATTTGATTATGTTTACGTCTCTGAGTTCACTCGCCTGGTGTCACCACCATCGCGTCGCCAGCCGTTGCTTTCCGCTGTTGGGGGTCAAGGCGACCATAAAATCAACCATTCCACTGACACATGGGTGGTGGGTGCCCACTATTAGCCGGTTGTACTCTTCCATAGGGAATTTTCTTTATTATTAGCCGTACGGCCATACACGAGTCGACTGCAGTTAAGTGCTCTGCAAATTATGAAAAAGAAAGAAAAAAAGAAGGAATTTAAAGAACTCTTTAGTGAAAAGTTTTGTTTTTCTATCTTCTTTATTCTAGTGTAATAAACGTGTTAAAGCATTTCGGTTCGCGTTTTTGTTCTAGTCTTTTGAAATGCTTGAAAGCATACAGCTTTATATTCTTTTTTTTTGTGTCAATTTTCCTGATGCACTTGATGCAGAAAACCACCAACGGTTCTGCAGGAACCATTTGTTTGGTCATTAATTTCTGATAATTGCTGCACACTCCATCTGCATCATGCTACTGCTTGCCTTACCCGCACGTGTTACTCTGTGTTGGAAAAGCTATCCAACCGTGAATCCTTTCGTGGGGCCCTCGGGTCCCTCCGCTCGGGTGCATCCTAAACAATGAGGATGGGGATAATTAAATGATTACCCTTTTATGTGTAGCCTGTTACTAATCGTTTCAATGATACTTTTCTTGTGCTTGCAGTTAAAGTTTATTGACGAGTGAGTTAATAAACCCTTTGTGGTAATAAAGCAATGAATTAAAACAGTAAATTTTCAAATGGCACATGCGTAAGAGATTGAAAAGGCTTCCCCCAAACGGTGGTTTAGACTACTGTCTATTTAATACATAATAAATAGAATTTTGGTTAGTACAGCTTTCGCAAAATGTTCTCTTCTTCGTTCATACATACGCCACAGCCGCAAAAGCATTCTATTTTTATTTACCGACGAGCAAACCGCCTTTTTCCATAGCTGCATTTTAGATCCTTTCCGAGGTTAAGGATGAAGGTGCAGCTGTGCAACTAAAAACCAAACCCACTTGCCACCAAGTCCCAGTGGGCTGACAGTTTGCGTACGACTGGTCATTAGCACGGTCTTGGGAAATGGGAAAAAAACAGGAATTGAGTGAAGGAAAAACAACACTCAGTGAAGTAGCTCGGCTTCTCACTAAAGCAACGACCAGAAAGAACTAAACACACCATAATTGTTTGTTTTAAATATTGGCTTTTGGATGGACGAAAAAAAAACGTACAGCAATACAAAGTAATAAGAGTGTAAAAGTTGTCCTTCCTTGTACAAATAAAATTAAACTTGTTATGGGTTTGATGGATCGCTGTTAAACAAGTTTAGGCCAAAAGCGTTGTGACCCATCAAAATGTTCTTTCGTTAATTAGATCATCATATTATTTCTTTCTTGCATCATGAATTAACATCAAAGCCCGTCGCTTTCAGTTCCGCTAGGAGTTCGGCGTTGTCATAATTAAATTTAATCTTAAATAGTATGCTCCCATAATTTCTCTCAGCATTTTGACCGTTTTATGCATTTGCATTTTAATTCGTTGACCCATTTTTTACACGCTAGATGAATTATTTCAAACCTGTAAAAAGTGACATCCATTGATTAAAGCGCAAAACAGTTAATGCATAGGAAAGCGTAGTTTTCACCGCGAATGTGTTTTTGTGTTTTTTCTTTGGTTCCTATTGTCCCGCTCTGCTTTGTAGCAGCATTGCCGCCACCTTTTGCATGCCACCGTGACACCCTATTCACTGATTGCGTGGTGGAATTGAATGGAAAGAGCACACTCCGGATGAATAAAGATGAAAACAGCAACACACCAGCCCACAGTACCCCCAAAGAGACATGAAAACGATCGTGCCTCCAGCAATCATACATAACTGCATACTAATGTGCACCGAATGATCGGACTGGAAAAGGGTTGAGGCAACAAAAGAAGTGGCAAAAAAACGAGCTGTAGGTAGCATGTGGCGCCCCGGGTCTAGCTAGGAAAAGTAAAAACGAAACAGAATTTTTCGCTCCAATAATTTGGCTTTTGCATTGAAAGGTAGATGGCCGTTGTGTGCGCGCCTGTGTTTCCCTTTCTGAGTTGGTGGCCCTTTTGTCTCTGATTTGGACGCATTTTAAGGACACCGGTTACAACGTGCATCCGAAAGAGAGCTAACACTCTAGTTTGAAACACTGTCCATTTGTACTGTAATGACGGGCAAGGGTTTGAGTTACCTCTTACTAGCATTGAAAAATGTATGCCACTTTTTCATAGAGCAAATTTTCGCTGCACATCCATCACGGGTATAATGGCGAATTGCAAGAAGAAGGTCGGCGCTCACGCCACAGAAGACACGAATGCACAGTACCCCAGCGTGACTTCTGGAGTAAGATTATTCGACCATTGTTTCGGTGCGCACTGAATCTCGTCCGACCCGAGCGACCGGCTTGCATGAGATTCGTTTTCGCTTCAGTGCGAGTGAGGAGTTGCGCATCCTATTCTCCTAAATGACCCAATTACATCCAGCCACGATAATGGCGCTGTAAAGTAATATATATTGCATGCAGCAGTTGCACTCGCATTAACTCTGGGAAAGGTTCTGATTTTATTTCTTTTTGTTAAAAAAACATTTGTGATTTAAAAGCAAAAAAAAATCATGCTTTTTTCATTCTCATTTAATCAATGTTGTCTTCCTTTTCTTTGTGCCATTTCAGACGTGTTCAACCTTATCCGGGGTACGCCTTTACGCTGAACGATCCAATGGTACAGCAGTGCAGCAGTGGTAAACCACCATCACGGTGGTGGCGGTTGTCCTAATGTCCTGCCGGAGGGATATCGCCACCGCCATTCGGTTCCTGTCACAGAAGGAGCCGGAAGCGCATCACCGCCACTGCTCCAAACGCTACGAGCACAGGTCAGCAACAGCAGAAGCAGCATCGATATCGGACACGAGCGGCAACGATAGAGGGACAAAGTTAGTGGCGTAGTGTGCGCGATAAGTCGCGGGGAAAGAACGGTGTAACATAAAATTGTTGTAGCAAAATTGTGAAACCAACGGCAGCGTACGGCTGTGCAGCAATCAGTCGACCTTACGCCGTCTGTCGAGTTCGGCAACGAATGGAAGAACAGTAGAAGTAACGTTCCGAGGCTTAGATAGGTTTATAAGCAATCTATCCCTGAGTTATTAAGCTAGAAGAGCGCACTATAGACACCCACACACACCCAACACCCACGCTCGATAGTTGTGGTGTTCTGTGATTCGCTGTGATAGCGACCACACTTAGAACGGAATATACACGACAAGGTAGAAACGAGGACGTGCGCGATGGCTTCCGATCAGAAGGATGTCCTCGCTGGACTGAACCTTTCCAAGCTGTCTGGTAAGTAAATGAGTGCACATTGAACATTGTAGGATCTTCGAACGAGATAAATAAAATGACAATGTGTCTACCTTGATTTTCGTTCTAGTACAATCACCTTCAGCGCGGTTAAAAGAGCTGGAAAACCTAATCCTAGACCACGTCACCACAAACAACAACTTTAGCAATAATAGTAGCAATGGCACTACCACGGGCAACAATACAAGCAGCAGCCCTCTGTTCGGTACAATTCTTAGCAGTGTGGCTGCCGCTGCCGGGCTATCGGCGGTCAAGTTCCTGTCGGTTGAAACGATGCTGGACTGTCTGGTGGTGCTGTACGACGAGTGCTGCAATTCGTCGCTGCGCCGCGAGAAGACCGTGTCGGACTTTATCGAGCTGATGAAGTCGGTCGTGCAGAGCGTCAAACAGTTGCGGCTGTCTCGTGACGACTTCGAGGTGCTCAAGGTGATCGGTCGCGGTGCGTTCGGCGAGGTGTGCGTCGTGCGGATGCACCACACTAGTCAGATCTATGCAATGAAGATACTGAACAAATGGGAAATGCTGAAGGTAACCTTACTTGTTATTAGATCCACTATATACCGATCGTGCTTCATATATTATTGTTTTATTTATAGCGCGCTGAAACAGCCTGCTTCCGGGAAGAGCGAGATGTGCTGGTCTTCGGTGACCGGCGATGGATTACGAATCTACACTACGCCTTTCAGGATGACATTAATTTGGTAGGTCACACCGCTTTGCCCCAAAGCTCAAAGGAAATGAGTTAATAATTAAATCTAACCGCTCTTCCAGTACCTCATAATGGATTACTACTGTGGTGGCGATTTGCTAACGTTACTGAGCAAATTCGAAGACCGTCTGCCGGAAGACATGGCCCGGTTCTACATTGCGGAAATGGTACTGGCGATACATAGTATCCATGAGCTAAAGTACGTGCACCGAGACATAAAGCCGGACAACATTGTGCTGGATGCGAGCGGGCATGTACGATTGGCTGATTTCGGGTCCTGTTTACGCCTCGGTCCCCAAGGAACGGTCCAGTCGAACGTGGCCGTTGGCACGCCTGACTACATCTCGCCGGAAATTCTGCGTGCAATGGAAGACGGCCAGGGCAAGTATGGGCCCGAGTGTGACTGGTGGTCGCTGGGTGTTTGCATGTACGAGATGCTGTTCGGCGAAACACCGTTCTATGCGGAAAGTCTGGTCGAAACGTACGGCAAGATTATGAACCACAAAAACTCGTTCGATTTCCCGAATGATGACGATGAGTTCGGCGTGAGCGACCAGGCCAAGGATCTGATCCGACAGCTGATCTGCGCTCCGGAGTACCGGCTCGGGCAGAATGGTATCGATGATTTCAAGGCGCACCCGTGGTTCGAGGGCATCAACTGGGACACGATACGGAACGGGCAGGCACCGTACATCCCGGAGGTTTCTAGTCCAACCGACACGTCCAATTTCGACGTGGACGATACGGACATCAAGTTGTCCGATGCGGTACCGCCGACGACGAACCCTGCCTTCTCCGGTCACCATCTGCCATTCGTAGGATTTACGTTTACCAAGGACAGCTCGCTGTCGGATGTGGGCCGGCTGTCGCGTGCCATGACGGCGAACAACATTAGTCAACCATTGCCACCGTTGAAGCTAGAGAAGCATGGTTCGGAGGAGAAGCAGCGCCTTAGTCCGGACAGTACGCGCAAGCTGCAGGATGAGATCAACATCCTTACGAAGCGCAACTGTGAGCTGGAAAGCCAGATCAAGAGCTTCGAACGAGTGGGGGCTCTTTCCGTTGGGACGGCCGCTGCGGGTGATTCCGTCGACGGTCAGGTAGATGCAAAGATTAAGGAGAACGAGAAGATGATACGTCTGTTGCGGCAGGAGAAGGAAGACCTGCAGAAGGAGCACCAGGACGCGCTTGATCGGCTAAAGCAGCAAGACAAGGAGCTGAAGGATGCACTGGAACAGCGCAAGCTGGCAATGGCTGAGTACACCGAGGTGACGGACAAGCTGTCCGATCTTCGCCAACAGAAGCAGAAGCTGTCGCGGCAGGTACGCGATAAAGAGGAGGAACTTGAGGTGACGATGCAGAAGGTAGACACGCTTCGAAGTGAACTACGCAAAACGGACAAACAGCGTCGCGAGCAGGATGCCCGCCTGCAGGATCTAATCTCGGAGCTAAACCGGGAGCGTCAGCAGCGTGAACGGTCGGAGGAATGCTACCGCCAGTTGCAGATGGAGGCACGCAGTCGCAGCTCGTCCGAGCTCGGTTCGTCCAACTCGCTCGGTATATCTTCGTCCGATTCGATCCGGCTCGAGATCGATCGGTTAGAGGTGGAATATAGCGAGAAGATTAACCAGCAGCAAACCCGCTACAACATCGAAATTTCGGCTCTACGGGACCAGCTCAACGAAGCGGATAACCATCGGGAGATGCTTCAACGTGAGCTGCAGCAAGCGCGCGAAAAGCTTGACTCAAGCCGGCTTGAATCGCTCACCGATTCGGAGGAAACGATTCTGGAGCTGCGCAAGCGGCACGAGCGCGAGAAGAAGATCCTACTTGACGATAACCGCAAGCTGATCACGGACCTGGAGATGATCAGCGAATCTAACCGCCGTCTGACGGCCGAACGGCTGCAAATGGAAAGCGAATATGAGGACCTAAGGTAAGCGAAATAGTTGAAGGAAAATATGATAAGTTGATGACAGCTGCTAACTAACTTTTTTTCTACAATAGAAATAGACGCCAGGCATTCAGCCAATGGGAACGTCAGATAGCGGAGATCATTCAGTGGGTATCGGACGAGAAGGATGCACGCGGCTACCTGCAGGCACTCGCGACAAAAATGACGGAAGAGCTCGAGTACCTGAAGCACACCGGTCCGCTCAACCATAATGCGAGCGATAACAAGAACTGGCGCAATCGGCGCTCCCAGAAGCTCGACAAGATGGAACTGCTGAACCTGCAGAGCTCACTTCAGAACGAGATTCAGGCAAAGGCGGTGATTTCGGAAGAGCTGACACGCACCAGGACTGATCTCGTGGCGGCTCAAAAGTGAGTAAAGACCCGGTTTTGAGAACGATTGTCAGCTAATTTATTGCCACTCTGTTTCTATCAGGGATCTACGGGAGACACGCCAAATTTGTGAATCCATTAGCAGTGAGCTGAAGCGCAAAGAAAGTATGATCAAGGAGTTACAGCAGCGACTTGAATCAAACGAAGGATGTAAGTACAGCGTAGCCAAACGAATAGTTTTTTTTTCTCGATTTTGTCAATAACCCAGGGTTACGCTATGGATTTTTGCAAGCTTTTACATCGGTGCCGAGCTCCAACCTATGGAACTCGGTTTCGAAATTTATATATCAATAACTATTTGATCCGTTATCGTACGGATATGTTTGTGGAGCATCGATTTAGACTGCTGTTGTTGCTGGAGCTTTTTTGTTTTCAACGACGCATCCAACATTGGGATGAGTGTATCGCTGAGAAGGCGTGTAGGAAATTAGTGCTATACTACTATCATTTAATGCTGTTTTAAATGTGCTTCAAGATTGGTGCTGGGAGTAATACAGTAGCCTGGTTTAATTAATTTAACAGTATAGCTTCTGTTGTTGGGGTAAAGGTGTAGCTGCTGATACAAATGCTTTTAGTTTAGTGGCCTTCCAGTGTTTTGTACCTTTGAGTTTTTATTTCTCGCGATCACACGAGGATGGTGTTTATTTTGCATCTTCTTCAAGAGATTAAATTTTAGCCAGACTCAGTTACTAACCTATCGTACACAACATGTAACGTCTTTAACGTATTCTATTACATAGCCCCAGCAGTGCTTGCTTGTTTAAACATAGCTCATCATATCTTGATCTGAACCGGGTGAACCAATTAGATCGTATTGTGTCTAAGAGCAAATTAGGTAATTTGTCGTTTACCTTTATGCACACATGGTATGCGATGCACGAGTTTATTTATTCGATTGTTGGCCTCAATGCCAGTAGTCACCTATCGTACGACAGTATCTTTTTTCAAACGCCTCTGAAACGTTTATTCGCTGAAGTAAATAAGTCTTTCCTGGACGACTACTGTTTCAATATTTCGATTAAAATTCACTCTTCCTTAAAAACCCACTCGTTCCATCCTTGCCTGTCCATGTCCTCACTGTCCCAGCCAATCCAACATCTCTGTGTTATTGATGTGTAATTGTATAATATCTGTAGAGGTAGAAGAGCTCCCGTAGACCCTGAATCCTGGGGATTCATGGTCACAAGTATCGGGACTATAGTGCTTTGCGGGTGTAAAAACGTGTGTAGGATACATATCTGTTAGCAAATGTAACGGGAAGAAGATTAGTTTACCTTTAGGGAGACCAATTCTATACAAAACGCAAAGTAAAAGAAAACTATTAAAATGTCAGGAACAATCCATAGATAAGCATGTAATAAGACACATGCGCGTATTAACGATGGCTTTTATTTTGCTTCCTAGAGGATGTTCAGCTAGTTAACGCAAACAAGATATATATAGTGTAGAATGGGGTAAGGAAGATGTTCAGGGATCTACCGCTGTCTTACATAGTCTTCAAATTGAAAAGCCTCAGAAAAGTGTGCTTGTGTGTATGATGTTTGTGTGCGTGTGTGTTTATTTGCGTGCTGTTAGCACGCACGAAAGCTCTCCTATTTTTCTTAAATGCTGATCCAAACTAAATTTGTTTGATTGTGTTTCCTCGTCGATACGATATGCTCAACGTGCCCAACAACAAAACCAACGTACCACAACCACCATCTCTTTCGAAAAAATGTCGTTTCTTCCGTACTTCCCTAAACAAACAATCGAAACAAATATCAACATGCCCGTACCATTTGCCTCCATCTGGCACGGCATCTGGGACCGACACATTCGTCACGATGGCACAGTGCCGCTTCCTGTGATGCAATTGTACGGTCTAGGCGACGGCTCGACAGCAAGCAGTCGCAGAAGCACCAGCAGCATTCGTGGATTAAGCAGCAATCTCAACGAACCGCCAATCATTGGTCGAACAAGAAGCTCGCGAGAGGTGGAAATGCGCGACGTGTTGGAGACAGTTCGGAAGCAACAAATGGCTTCCGCTACACCCTCACCATCGCACAGTACCGTCTCTTCAGCGATCTCGTACGATGACGAACGGTTGGTCGAAAACTTACTAAAAGAAGTGCAACGGAGTGATGCAAACAACAGGCTAACCGAGGGCAGCAAAACCAAGAACGCAACACTAACCGGCACCACCGACGAGCTGACCGAGTTCGAACGGGCAGTGCTGAACAAATACATCCGAGAGCTGCAGGAAACGGCGGGAAGCGGATCTTCTACGGAGCAGACGAACGATCAAGGTGATGATAGTATGCGTGATAATAGGCTAAGGATGAAGGGAGGAGTAGAACTGGATGAAAATGCAAACCCACTTGAGGCAGAGAGCGGTGTGACAGCATCGGAAAGGGACGATCGTTTGAAACAGTCTACCCAGACGAGCGAAGGCGAAAAGCTGGAAAAAGAGAACGAAGAGTTGTCGGTAACGCCATCGACGCATCCACAGGTTGTTACATATGCTGATGCAAGTATGCTCACGGCAAGCACTGGCACTACTAGCACCACTAGCAGCATCGGCAACAGCAATGGCAGTACTACCATTACCACTCTCACCACCAGCAACTGCAGCAATATCCACGCCGCAAATAACAGTCTCGAAAGCATTGGTTATCAGTCGAAGGACGACGAAAGTAACGCCAACACAAGCGACCCCATGAAGGGCGATGCTAACGCTAACGATCATAACAGTGTTGCGCCATCATTAAGCTACTGCGCCAATACTACTACCACTACTAATGAGGCTGAGCAATGGAGGATCGAAACGGGACCCTCAACAAATGCAGCCAGCTCGAAGACGATGGCGATGGTTGGGCTGCAGTCAGTGCAGCCAGTCGGTGACACGGCGACGGTGGCAAGAGAGACGAGGGCCGCGAACCGCAGCCGAGCAATGAGACGCAACTTTTCCGTGTGGGTCGGTGTGACATCCTGCGTCTGGGGCCTGTTGCTCTACCTAATCAAAACGTATACGTAATACTTCTTTCTTTCTGTTATTTCCCGCCTATTCACACCTGTTTGATGCCAAACCAACTACCCCTTTTTGCTGCCAGAAACCAAAGCGCTCCCCAATTACCAGTTTTGAAAAAGTTTGTTGGATAATGTTGCAGTTTTGTTGAGTGAATTCGATTTATAGTTCTTTTTTTTAGTTTTTTTTATTTCTTTGCTTTTGCTTCTTAGATACTCCGAGGATTTTTTCTTTCTCTCTCTCTTATTCTCCCTCTTCCGATGCATTTTTGATCTGTTGTGAAAAAGATTATCTTTTTTTTTACTTTAGTTCTCTGACCCAGCCATATTTTCTTGTTTGTTTTGTTTACCAGTTTTTTTTATTGTTACACGTTTTTATGTTTTGTATGTGTGTGTTTTTTTCTGTTTATGTGGTTCAGTTACGTCTTATCAAAGTTGTCAGGAGCTTTCTTCTGACTCTTGTGTAAATCGTTTATACTTCTATAAGTTTGTCTCTGTATCCTTTTTGTGTTCTCGGCTACTGCTTTTTTAATTTTGTGTGTTGTTGGCTTTTAGTTATTTGGTTTTAAGCGTGTGCGCGAAAAACAGTTTCTGTTGTGTTTCTGTTTTATGCTCTCCAACCTTCCCCATGTTTTGTCTTTTCCAACAGTGGCTCTACGTTGGACTATTGCAGTTGGTCAGTGGATTGAGTGGCAAATTGTTGAAATGAGTACGGGCGTTTCACAGCAAATATCATTAAGAAGTTTTTTATATTGCTAAAAATATCATTTGATTGTTTGTCACTGAATAAATTCTTCGTGTGGTTTCGCATAAAGTATAGGTAAGCACTCTTTAATCTATTGTGTATTGTGCGTCGCCGCACTTTGCCGTAGTAAAAGTGCAAGCTGTTTAGATCGACCAACAATTATTAAATACATATACACTTGAAATAATGTAACTTTAAACAAAAGATAACCACCTCTTAAAAAATAATGATGTTTAAAACTGCTTATCATGATAGTAAACAAACGAATAAAACAAATAATACATTCATGCCTTAAACGAAGCTAAACACGCTCTCCAACTGACCAACAGTAAATGAACAAAAAATGCATTTAAACTCAACATAAATTAATTTCCTTAACCCTTATGTTTATTTTTCATACATCGGTTTGTTATTGAAGCATTGATTTTGTCTTTTATCTTTTGTGCTATGCTCTGCCGTATGTCCCGTAACACGCACACATTTGCTATCTCATATGCTCGTGCAATTCGCTCGTTCATATTCTCATACCCATCCAACAATTCAAACACGGACGTGCTGTGGAGTCTCATTGAGCAACAACAACAGCAGTAGAGTGAACGCTGCTGCAGACGGAAATGTGCAAGCTGGTGCAAAATAATTCGGTGAATAGACGGAGAGCACCCGCGAGCTGGCCGATTGGAATTGGATGTCGTAATCAATCAATATAGACCACCTTCTCACAACTCGCCTCATGCTCTCTCACCCATATGCGCTCCATCCATCACATTCTGTCGCGTGCTCATTGAAGATGCGCTCCTCATACGACATCCATCCAAAAAATAATAATGCTGACGCGCACAGCATAAAGCAATGCATCTCCAAAGCTCGCTCTATCTTCCGCTGTCCTTCCACACACATACCCACACATGATATCTTTGCGCCGAGTAGTTGCCATCAACATCCGGTTGTGTTTGTGTGTGTGGGGGTACATTTCCGTGTGCGCGCTGATTTGCTGCGAAAGCTCTCCTCCTTTAGCGCTCAACCATAGCCCTCTCCAAAAAGCCTAAACCCTAAGAGGACGATCATCATGGTTGTCCCCCGCGCATACTATCACCCCTATCACCACCACTACGAACGCTCTCTCTACATCTGTTGTTCTTCTGTTCTGTGACGTTTCTTCCCTCTTGCAGATCGTTGTAACAATAATAAACTCGAACAGTGTTGTAGTTGCCATAACAGAAAAGTAACGACGACAATCACTACGACCACCACGACCACAACCATCCGAACCACCGACGACATTGGGGTCGAGCAGCTACAGCCGCAGCCGCAGCAACAGCAACAGCGCTACCGGTGCTGTACGGCGACCCAGGACGAACTCATCGAACCGCCCCATATCACCACGACCACCACCATCGATCATACCACCCTCATCCCACGCTCAATCTTGCCAGAAGCGAACGGTGAAGGTTGCCCAGCAGCACCACCACCATTAACATTAACGCCCTCGACGGAACCACCTGTGACAGTGTCACCGTCGATGGTGGTGGTGCAGGTGGTGGACGATCTCGTGGCACTGCTAACGCCTCCGGTAACGCCACAACTGGAAACGAGAGAAGAAGAAGAGGAACCACCGTATAGCGTAGCGGGCACCAACGGTGCCTACGAGACATCTACACCCGTAGTGCAGACATCCTCAGTAACGCTCCTGTTTGCCGGCACAGAGCCGGAGGACAAAGAGTGCCAGCAAAATGCACACTCTTCCACCACACCAAAGATTGAAGATATCATCGAACCTCTGAATACTATGCCGACTGTTCAGCATGGTGGAGGTAACGTCATCATGGAGGATCCTGTTGCTTCGACCACACAGATTACCGAAAGCAGTACCTATTCCAATGGCAATGTAAAACCCTCGCGCTCACGATCACTATCATCACTGCATGCTGCTTCCTCAACGGCGTCACGATCGTCATCCTGCTCGTCCCCCGCGGCAGAAGCCAACGTACCGCCGGAACTCTCGAAATCGGCCACCGTGGCAATGATGGCGTTTCAGCGAAACCGACGCAAAGGCAGCGGCCGGAAGCGCAAGAAGCGACGGGACCGCCACCGAAAGTAGAAAGGCGTTGTTTGTTGCGCAGCTTAGGTTCTAGTCAATGGGGGCGCGTGATGAGAGAATGTCCTTGTAGCGCATTCTGGGAAGAACGGTTGTGCAATAGTTGTACTTAGAACAAAACGCTTACAAATCAATAGATTGAATCTCAGCGACTATGGTTTCCAGTTCGAGTCCAGAGTACCGTCGCGCTTTGAAAGTGGACCTGCCATTCGCTGCTCTTTTTGCGACCGTGAGGCGAAATATATTTCAGAGCTAGCTATCTATTACCCATCTTCATTCAATCGTTGCTAAATTAAACAACCATTGAACTCATAGTTAGAAGATGATACCTCACTTGATAAGGTCTCCGATAACAAAAGAATGTAGCTACTAATGATGGGAATTTTAAGCTTAATTTCGTCTCTTTGCGAATGGCGTTGGCAAGCAAAGTAATCAAAGTTGTTTATTAGATTCAACAGGCAAGCTTTTAGGACAACAGGTTATTCTGCGGTCCACGATCTGAGCATTTGTTTCTACCAGCTCGAATTATGGGATGCTACCCTTATACGTTATGTTTGATTCTTGATTTTTATGGCAGTTAGAGTTACGGTTGAGTTTATTGAAGATCGTCCGAACAGTATCCATCCGGTACAATGTAATTGTACAGTTATCTTGGGAAGAGTGAGATTGCGGTTCTTTCTAGACCCGCTGTGACATTACGTCTTTATGACATGGCGTTTCAGAGGGTCAAGAAAGAGTGTCCACAAACCATATTTAAATGAAATAAACCGACCAGCGTTGTGTTTGGATGTAGAACCTTTTGGTTGTGTAATAAATAGTAGGATATAATCAAACACAGAATTGCGTAGAAAAGAAAGAGCTAAAATTTATTGTTGGTTTAATTATGTCAGTTAAGATGTTTTTTTTGTTCGGTCATCTTGTTGGTTGTGCGATGATCAAAAGAAACCAAGAATTATATCCTAAAAGGAATTTTTGATTGTTGAATTTAAAGAAATATAAATCACAGAATAATGGAACTTTCCATATGCATTTGAGGTGTACGAGGTGGGTTTTGGTTCTATCTTCTCTAAGTGTAGTACAACCTGGATACTGGATTTGAAGATGCTCTCGGTAACGCGTTTGTATTTGCATTAATACGTTAAGTTATGCTCCTAAAACCTTGTTTTCTCCTGGGGGGTAGGTACAGCGGTATGTAGTTTTTTTGCATTTACATTTGTTTAGTTTTTGCTCCTTTAATGAGATGTCTCCTAAAATGCAAACATAAACCACACCCCATACATATTGTTATCATCGTATTTTTGATACGTTAACCTGCTACTCCAAAAGAATCCCGCCAGCAGCTTCTCAGAACAGCTCAAACAGCTAGAAGACATTGTGCTACGGCATGCCAGTTACTAGTTAACTCCACATAACTTTTGAAATAACTAGCAACGTGTCATACACAGCAAGACGATGTCCTTTTTCTCTTGTATCCCGCGTACCCTTTTTGTTACTGATAGGAGAACATGAAAAATCAGTACATTTGTTAAATTTCATCACAGATTACAATCATGTACTAATATTATAAACCATATACGTTCTTTCTCTCTTTCTCCCCTGTATTTTATATCCTTCTTCAACATATGCTCGAAAAATGAACTTTTTAATAACGCAATGCTCCTTCGAAACCTGATACCACTACTCATCTGCGCGCAATCTCTACTGATGCAAAACAAAATTCACCCGAAATCCCTTCTTATGATACATGAACAAAACATTTTGCTCCTATGTACATTCCCACGTTTGCGTTTTCTTTGTGAATTTTGCATTGCAAAACGTTTCGAAAACAATTGGTTTGCTTTACCATTGTGGTTCATACGCATCCTTCATTGTTTCTTGTGAATAACCCCTTTTGGTTTTTGATGCGTGCGTTATGTTGGTGTTTAACACAAAATTCGTCCCTCGAAATCCTTTGAACCAAAACAACGAACCCGGAACCAACCACACAACCAACAATATCAACAGTCCTCGAGAGACCCTCGTCGCAGATGTCCTATCTGGATCACTTTTTGAAAGAGTCTGGAGGCGTTGGAAGCGGTGGTGGCGGAGGCGGTGGCTCCAGCTCAACGACGCACACAAATTCAACGTTGGCCATCAACATGGTAAGTAGACGTGAGGAATGCTCCTTCGTGGGTATTTTAGTTTAAGCAGTAGCTCCTATGTAGTTGAGCACGCGGTAGTTGTTAGAGCTTTGGTTCCCGAATTCCCATTTGGATCGACGGTAACGGTTACGTTAAAATGCTTACTGCAATCAAAAACCAACCAATATATTCTTTTCACGCACACACCAAGCAGCCACCGACGGCAGCAGCGGGATCGAGCAGTAGCACAGTTCCACCGCACCGCAAAAGCAGTAGCGGTAGCCAGCACGTAAACACTTCCACCAGCTCCTCCTCGAACAATCTCACCTCCACGAATGCACCACACCTAAACCAAACGCCCCATAATCAAAGCCTCTCCTCACTACACACACAACAATTACACCACCAACAGGTACAGCAGAGCCCGGCGCAATCGCAACAGATGCAGTCTCATCACACCTACAGCAATCAGCAGCAATTGCTGCAACAGCAGCAGCAACAGCAGGAACAGGCACAACAGCAGCAGCAGCAACAGCCATCGATGCACCATTCGAACTATTCGATGGAAAGCGAAGACGGAGACGTGGAGGACAACAATCGGGGACATTCGCTGTCCAGCTCGAAGAGCAATCTCAGCGATCATTCACTGGTATGTACTTGGTTAGCTAAGGAACTCAAAAGCCCCCTTTAACACATCCTTTTTCATCTTCTATCGCAGAGCATGCACAGCGTAATGATGTCACACCAGCAGGACGTGCATCCCCATCGGCAACAGAAAGCCAAGGTGCACCAGTTCCTTGTGCGGACGTTCTCCAGCCCAACCAAATGCAACCATTGCACCTCACTGATGGTCGGTCTAACGCGTCAGGGTGTGGTGTGCGAGCTGTGCGGATTTGCCTGCCACATGATCTGTTGCCCGAAGGTACCGACCCAGTGTCCGGTACCGTCCGATCAGACGAAACGTCCGCTCGGAATCGATCCGACTCGCGGCATCGGTACCGCATACGAAGGATACGTGAAGGTGCCGAAGCTGGGCGGTGTAAAGCGGGGCTGGGTACGCCAGTTCGTTGTGGTGTGTGATTTCAAGCTGTTCCTGTACGATATCTCCGCTGATCGCAGTGCGCTCCCGAGCGTTCATGTAACACAGGTGAATAGAGGGATTTAACTTAATTTGAAATCATAATCTTTACCTTTATATTATTTGCCATATTTGCAGGTGTTGGATATGCGTGATCCAGAGTTTACGGTTTCCGGTGTGCGCGAAAGTGACGTCATTCATGCAACGAAGAAAGACGTGCCGTGCATATTTAGAGTAAGTGTATAACAGGAAATCCGAAGAAACTTCAGAATAATGAACAATGAATATCGAATTTCTCTCTCTCTCTCTCTCTCTCTCTCTCTCTTTCTCTCTCTTTTTTCTCTACTTCTCTCACGCGTACACAGATCACGACATCTCTTCTCGACGGTGGCTCATCCCTGCAAACGCTTATGCTGGCCGACACGGAGTCAGAAAAGGCAAAGTGGGTCGTGGCGCTGAGCGAGCTGCACCGTATACTGAAGCGTAACAATCTTCCGAACACGGCTATGTTCCGTGTGCGCGAAGTGCTTGACAGTACGGTGTCGGCGATCCGGAATGCACTGAGTGCGCTGATTATTGATCCCGAGCGAATACTGCTCGGTACGGAGGAAGGGCTGTTCTGTCTCGATCTCGATCGCAGCCAGATTGCACGCATCGGCGAGAGCAAGAAGGTGTACCAGCTGTGGTACATTGCTGAAGAGCAACTACTGGTGATTCTGTGCGGGAAGCAGCGTCACCTTCGCCTGTTACCAATACGTGCCCTCGAGACGGTGGACGTAGAGTGGATCAAGGTGGCAGAGTCGAAGAACTGTATCACGGCCTGCACCGGCATTATCGAGCGTGGTCCCCAGCCCGTGTTTTGTATCGTGCTTGCACTCAAGCGCCAGAACACGTCCCAGATCGTAGTGTACGTGGTGAACCGTGATCGCAGCCGGCATCACAAGATGTGCGAGTTTACGGTAGCATACCCGGTGCAAAGCCTGCAGGTGCTGTCCGACATGCGGTTGGCCGTTGGTCACCAGAGTGGCTTCACCGCGTACTGCCTGCAGGGTGCGGCCAAAGCAATGCGTACGTACTGAAAACCGTAAAACGAAAATGTCAACAGAAATTAATATTTTATTTTTCTTTCCGAGCAGCTTTAGTGCATCCGGAAAATCAATTGAATAATTTCCTCAACTTTTCCGGGGTGGATGCGTGGCGTGTAATTGAAATTCAGTCCGGTCACGGTGGAAATGGTAAGGAGACCTACTGATTTTTTTTTCAATGTGACACGAGTGAGACTAAGGTTGTTTTCCTTTATTTAAGTGCACGGAGAATACTTGCTCGTGTTTCAAACGCTCGCGATCTACGTCGATCTACAAGGACGCAAATCTCGTGACCGTGAAATCATGTACCCGGCTGTCCCCAAGCATATCAGTAAGTTTGAGTTAGAATGTTTTTGTGTGTCACGTTTGTTGTGTGGAAAGAAAAAGGCTAATATCGATTTTCATTGTATATTTGCAGCATACTGTGACGGTCATCTACTAGTCTACTCGGAAACCCATTTGGACATCTTCAATACACAAACCGCCGAATGGGTACAGTCAATTGGTTTAAAACGTTCCCGTCCGCTAATGAACAATGGCAGCCTTACGTTAACCTATATCAATGACAGTGTACATGTCGTTTATTTGGCAAACATGCACACAAGTAAGCATTGTTTCCGTCGGCGTATCTATACCATGTTTAGGGTAATATAATTAAAACTTTTTTTTCATTCCAGGAGAATTGCTCAATCTGTCCCCATGTGATCGTGACGGTCGGTTGAAATCTAAACGCTTCTCTTTGCGCGAACCAAACCGAACTATACGCACGTGAGTATTTTTAGTAGACTTGGGTTGGCAGAACTTTGATAACCTTTCGTGTCCATTCTACTGTATCACTCTCTGTATCACTGTATCACTGTACTGTATCACTCAAAATTAATATTGCATACAGGAGCACCGATCGCCGCTCAAAGCTCATTTCCGCTCCAACGAACTTCAACCATATCTCGCACATGGGCCCAGGAGACGGCATACAGAAACAACGGTTACTCGATCTACCAACCACGATCGAAACGGCCGACCAGAGTACCCAACAGCAACGGGTAAGAACAAATTTCCATTCGTTTACCTGTGACAATATCGAAACTAACGCTTTGATTTGTTTTAAAAGATTTCAACGATGCGACATGCTCCACCACCACCCCGTGCACCTCCACGTCCATCTATGCTCCATCAACTGAATGGTATGTATAATAGGGTGATCTCGCTAACATTCAACTGAGATAGATAAAACTAAACTTGCTATCAATTTCCCATCGAAGGATCCAATAACTCTCTACCAGGTGCGAAACGTACCGCACCAGCCAGACCGCGCGATCAGCCCCCGTCGTTACCACGTTCACCTAGTCCGTTGGGAAGCATGTCCTCACTGCACGATGTGCTAAAGGTAAGGTCACTCATTTTGGTTCTGGTTTTGTTGGAGTTTTCAATACTATTCCTGCTTCTTTCTACAGGTTTCGGTCGCTGATATGCAGTCGGAATCGCGGCAAAGTGTGGCGAGCAACAATTCCAGCTCGGTATCCACGCCACCTTCCCCGACGAACGATCGATTAAGTTCAAGCTACGATTCATAATGGTGAGTAGCCAGGGAAAACTCCCCGAAAAGAACTAAGCAATGGTACACGTTTTCTTTCCATTTACAGTTTCCTGAAATACTTCACCAAATTGCTAACCATCCGCTCGGCGCTGGAACATACCGGACGGTCCTTCTGTCTCAAGGGACCGGCTTCGACCGCACGTCAGCCGGATCACAGCGGAATGGATCAAGCGGACCCCTAGCAGCTAAGCGTGTTTATTTTTGTTTTGTTTTGTTTTGTTAATGTTTCGTGTAAGAGAAATACGCCATATATTCGTTATATCATTTTGCTTCCTTACACCACTGTACCGTTTACGAGATTTCTTTTGCAAGCGAGCCGGAAACGTAAGGCTTGTATAGGAACACTTCAGTAAATTGAGCTATAGACGACTTGTGTCATCCCCGCAGCATGACGGTGCTAAGTAATGATCGATGATCTCTCTCTCTATATCTGCTTTCTTTACGACTATCTCTCTATTTACCTGCAACCAAATCCTAGAAATGGGATGGACAAGACAATGAGACATAGTTACTGAAGCTTACTATTAATACGTTTACGTTAACATTACATTTACTCATCCATCATTCGCGCCCGTAGCTGCGTAGCTCTAGTAAAGAGTTAAAACAAACATTCAGGAAACTGTATCAATTATGGCAAATCGAACGAAACACGTACACACGGTATGATTGTAGACTGGATTGAATGAAAAAAAGCAAACCAATATTGGTAGGTGTGCCAGCACCAGCCGGCTCTCCTATTGCCTGCGGGGAAGTGTTATTCGGCCCAGTTCCGATGCTCCTTTCGTGTATATGTGTGATTGTATGTGTGTGTGTGCGTGTGTACAATAGAAAGATTATACAAAAAAGAAAAAAGGAAGATGCTCTTTGGTGTAACGATGGGGCAGGCTGTACCCGCTAGGTTATCCCGTTACCATTACAATGTGTAGGAAGGAAAAATGGGCGTGAAGGAGGTGGTTTACCGTAGTTTGTACTTTTGCCATTATATCTAATAACTCTCTTAGAAACAAAACCTATCTCACATATTTCTGCCCATGTCATAGTGTTGAATATTCATTCCTAGTAGCTGCATTACCATGTTGTAAAAAAAAAAGTATCACAACCGGTCATGAGAGGGAAATCGGTTTCCAGTGCCCGATCTCTTATGCCCTAATTTGCGGAAATTACAAGAAAGCTGAAAGCATTACTGTACTGTAAAAGCTCTTACTCATTGCGTTACTCTCCTATCGACGATTCACTAGTGTTTCTAATGTTTAAAATCATCGAATACCAAAACAACGACCATCCGTTAGGGGATTGGCAGTAGCAGCATTGGTTGTCCATAGAAATATACCTTGAAACTCATCTTAATACTGTAAAACTCGTTGACCGCTGCTTCTTGGCGCACACTACTATTATTGTACGATGAGGTGAGCATGAAATTGGTCCCGTTCTGGTGGATCGCGTTTACGGGGTGCCGAGCCCGGGGGTGGCAAAGGAATAACTGCTATAGATATACATACACACTGATACACAGATGGTGCTTCCAAAAATTGTAGCCGGTTGCAGAAATAGCGTGTAAGGATATCGTTACTGCTAGGTTCGTACACAGCCACACATACATACGCACTAACACTTGAAAGCGAAGGATGCTCACCATTTCACACGTTGGCCTCTGGGACAAGCAGTAATCATTGTCAATATTATATACAAAAGTGAATTTAGAAGAGAATCTGTGCAAATTACAAAATGAAATCAAATTATACATACCTTCAGAAACGTGTTTACAGAACGTAAAATTAGTAACAAAAGTGAACTAGTAAGCGGAACCGGCCCGTGATAAGAAAAAGGGAAAGAAAGGGAGATACACCACACTCCCATCTAACATGTGACTGCCGTTAGGGCAGTAGATTGTAGACGCAAGCGTGTGTTTCAGGAGATAGACACAAGCATGCGAAGACGGGAGGCAACGAATGCGGAAACCCGGAGGACAATATTTAGTATTTTCATGTGCAGATTAATACTGCATTTGTTACGTAATGTATAACATTTCAGGGCAATTAGGGGCTTGAGAAGGCGACAACACAAAACAAGTGAAAGTCTGTAATGGAAGGGACGGAAATTGGTGCAGTGATGAGCCACTAACCGACTGTCCATGGTTTCGTCCTTTGCAAGGAGGGAAAGGTTCAGCGAATAGAGGGGAAGCATTAGCGAGAGCGAGCATTGGGCGCAGACCCCCGCAAACGTGTTGATCGGCGATCATAATTATTGTACGTTTAAAATATCGATCATCAATCATAAAGTTCTCACGCATGCATACATTAGCTAACGTTTACATTGTACGGTTGAAACCACTAACAGCAGCAGTCGCCACACGCCACAAATGATTTTTGTAGCGGCGAGGAATAGACAAAACAAGCTCCTAGCTAGCTACGAAATGTGAAGCTAGAGAAAATAATATCCCTTTTTCGTGAAACCCGATTTTAACTCTTACTTTTAGTCGTTCTTTTTTAACTTCAACTTACGCAAGCACAGCTATACGCGCCTAAATTGAAGCTTGTAGTTTAATTCATGGTTTTTCATCGATGCCTAGTGTTAAGGCTTTCTTTGAAATGAGGCAAACGACTTATAATTTAAAAATACGCCATTCTTTTTTATACATTACATTTTATACATTTCTTTCTGTTCATTTTCTTTCTGTTAGTGCAAAATCTATTTGTGTTTTATTTATTTCGTTGTACTCAAGCGAGCCTTCAATTGTTTATTTATGGGCAGTGGTTTAAACATGTGCCGCGCAGCGACGAGTGAGTGAGAAAGAGGTTATAAAAATGCTAACGAGAGGAAAGAAAAGGAAGCAAGCTAAATCCTGCATTTGAAAACACCGAGGAAAGGTTGCTTTCGTCTGTGAGAGCGGACTCAATCGTTTCGTTTTGGAAGGGCAAATTGGTAAGATTGAAAGAGAACTGTAAAGCCCGCCGTGTACTGAATGCATGTACGGCGCTGCAGTTGGTGAGGTCCTCGTCTGTTGGGCATAATATAATGTACATTAGTGCGAGAAAAACGGTGAAGACACACATGATTCGAATAATTTCAAAATCGTTGAAACGTAACACATTCTCCCAAAGGAAATGCAATTGATTACATACAGCCTGCAACGAATGCAAACTAACAAGGAACCCGGCAAGATGTGTGTGCTTGTGTGGTCGCATTGCAAAGAACATGCGGATACAGTTACAAAGTATAAAATAACTAAAACAGACAAAGCTTTTTCTTTTTTAAATAAAAAAATATTGAGAAATTACTATCATTCTCTTTTCAATTATAGTTGCTTTAAGTACCTGTGCCCCTGAGTCAATTTTTAGCACCGTTTACGTTTTAGCACCAAAGTATGATCAACTGACGGACCGCAATGTTGTTAAACGCGATTGTAATGATTTTGTGAAACACCCACAAAACTGCTACAATCGGGCATTTGCTTTGTGTGCTGAAACCCTAATCTAAAAAATCGCTGGTAAATGTTAGCAGTTTACTATTTGATCGATTTGGTGCAGCGGTAGACACTTAAGATAGTTAACATCTTCACCCTTGTTTTAATAACATTTATCAGGTTTCAGATTTCTGATTTGCAAGGATGCAAACACTACAAATATCCCGCTGGGGTCACCTATGTAGTCACGTATCAACGATTGAGAACTAATCAACGGTTGCGAACGTTCCTATTTTGCAATAGTTTTTTTTTATTCTGTAGTGACGGCCTGGCCGTATTGTGTGACCAAGTGTACCCGTCCATATCAAGATTGTAAATCCTGCGTATGGGGGGTTGTGACTAAGTGTACCCATAGCAGAATAGTCAATCCTGCGTATGGGGGGCGGTAGTGGTCCGAATGAGATTCGAACCGGCGACGGGCCTTTTAACAGCCCTACGCCGTTACCACTGGACCACCGAGCCGGCCCTATTTTGCAATAGTAAAGTCAGAAAAATGTGAACACGTATTTACTAATCAACCATCATGCGAACTTTATTTTTCAATTTCTATAATTTCTATTCACTTGTTTTGTTATGACCGTCCCGTATGGCCTGGTTTTAAAAGCCGGTTCACATTGGGCGAAAACTAAAAAAACACTGCGATTTTTTGCACACAGGGCAAAACGGAAGAATGCGCCTGTTACTCGTACTTATTACATTAAATAAATTTATGTTAACATAAATGAATTTATGTTAAAGCCCCTAACCTGGGGAACAGACGCTGGTTTGAGCCGCTCCTAACATGGAGAACAGACGGTCGAAGATGGACTGCTAGCGAGTAACAGTCCATTCCCCCTCTCAATTCAGCCTTGCCGCCCATCCGCCCAAGGGGGTGGGTTTTCCTGTGTACCCAAACTTGGATATCTAGGCGACAAGTTACCGTTCTGCACGCCGTGGACGTATTGAGTAGGAGTTGAGAAGGAGAGCCTATAGTAGCCTCCTAGAGGCGTCGGATTCAACCCTTTTGCAGAACTATATAAATAGATACACCGAGTTAATAGGTTTTACCGAGTTACAAATCGTATGCACCAATGCTGTTCAAACTGAGAGCAAAACATGTTCGCTCTTTTGAGTTTTCGATGAATTTCCGCCACAAGTGAACCAGCGTAAAGAATCGGTAATAATAAGAATACAACAAAAAGCTAAACATAACAGTGCACAAAGTAATTTATAACATATGGACCGTAAATAATATGTACCAGCCAAATGTTTATCAGTTGGTTGAAGGTTGTTTGATGTGATTGGTTGTTTTAGGTTCTACAAGTGACCGTTCACGTGAAAATTGATAATCCCACCCCTGAAACCATTCTTCATTGGGGTATATGTCCAGTTGAATTCCGATTGCAGAGCGTCTAAATCAATTGATGCACCGCCCATATGCATGAATCGACGTGCAAATGTTGTTGATACCTTAGAATCATTGATAATCGCATAGTTTTTATATCCGTTCACTATGAGCTCAACCATCTGCGGTTGTAAAATGATTTTAACAGTCTTGATCTTTTTGTCAAACAAACCCATTTGATGCTTTAACCGAGTCGTACCGCGTCCATAATCAACAAGAAGCACTGGGAATCCTTCTTCTAACTGCAAGGCAAGAAAGCTGCTGTCAGGCAATCGTTTATTAAAGTAATGCGGACCGATGTAAAGCACAAGACCATTCTTCTCATCTGATAAAACCTCCATACTAATCAGGGTTAGATGGCAAGAATTGGTCGGGGGTAAAAGTGCATATCAATCGCCAGCAAAGTAAATATCATTCTTTTCACATCGCGGACCGTTGAAACCATCTGGACAGACACAGCTATGATTCAAAGCGGATCCACCGTTAAAGCAATGAATTGCTTTGGGAAAATCATAATTCACGCATTCTGTTTGGATAATCGTATTCACCCCAACGAATGTCTCACTGTTACTATGAATGGTTATTGGAAGACTAGTCTGCTGTAGTGTACTCTGGCAGCCATCTTTGCAGCGGCAAATGTC
Organism: Anopheles epiroticus; assembly: GCA_000349105.1. Classification (NCBI taxonomy): domain Eukaryota; kingdom Metazoa; phylum Arthropoda; class Insecta; order Diptera; family Culicidae; genus Anopheles; species Anopheles epiroticus. Next base: position 457,660 of record KB670836.1, read on the forward strand.
AAGCGCACATGCGTCGATGCCCACCATAAGCACGAGGAATCCAACATCCGCCTCTAGCTGGTCAACCCGGTTGCTCATCATGAAGTTAAGAAAGTCGGATGTAAAATTATAATTTGAATTAAAAAGAAAAAAAAAGAAAAAAGAAACTCTTCCGCCGTCACGTTCAGAAAACGAATCGATCCAGCATGCTCTACGTCTTGTTTACGAATATCCTTAACTGTTACGGTTACCTGGGCTGATACGGTGTGCAGTGGAAAGTATCTGGATCGTTCCACTGCTTTAAAGTATAGCTCATAAACGCCACTGGGTGTACCTTCTGACATTGTGATCGTTCCGGTAGTGCTGTTCAAATCAAAGTAGTTGCTGGAACATTTGTTGACGCTTACATCCCAATGAAAGGTTGTATTGCTAAGTTCCCAATCGTCGGATTCCTCCACGTACACGCTTCCAATTTCTGTATTGGGCAGCTTGTTATTGTAATTGTACACGATTATTTGACTCTTGGCAGTTCGAATCCTGTTATCATTTTCATCACCGATTACAAGCCACCGCGTGTCAACGCCACTTAAAGGGGGCTCATCAGAATCTTGAATTCTGATTGGTATATGGTACTGTTGCTGATGCTCACGGTCGAAGGTAAATAACGAGTACAGCCCAGTATCATTGACGTGGAAGCTAGACTTGATATCATCCGATGCACTAGAATCGATGCTGAAAAAGAATGGCGCTCCATTAGGTGCTCGATCCGTATCGTACGCCTTCAACTCCGTTATTCGTCCCGGTGCTTGGTTCTCGTTCCACACGATCGGTGATGTGTTTGATAGTTTCGGTGCGTTGTCATTGACGTCATCCAGGAGGATGTTTAGAGCTTTCGGAGTTCATAGGCCTGTCCCAGTTTCGTCGGTGGCAATGATGATAAGCTGCCACATGTTCCTACCGTGGGGTGGATCACGATCAAGTGTCTTAAGGAGACGCAAACATCCATTTGTATTATCGATTTCGATAAACTCTTCATACTCTTGGACCACCGAATATCGTATATTCTGAGGATCATTTCGATCCTCAATGTCCGGATCGTACGCGGTGAGGTACGTAAGACATTCAGAAGGGATCATTTCCTCCTGGACCTTTACGTTGGGCATGTAGCTGAAACGTGGTGCACAGTCGTTCACATTCTTGATCGTGATCGAAACGGTCGTATTGTCCTGGAAGACTCCATCGTTCGCCTCCACAATCGGTGTATACTCTCGTATCGTTTCGCAGTCGAGCTGTTTGTTCACTGAGATCTGTCCTATTGTCTCGTCGATTTTGAATGCATTATCGATATTCCCGGAAATAATGGTGTATGTAGTGTGCGAAATTTCATCTTCATCCATAACCGTTAAGTTCAATATTACTGTTCCAATGTCCACGTCTTCTGGTACCTGTTCTATCACATAATGTTTTCTTACAAACGTTGTAGGACAATCATTCTTGTCAGCGATCCTGATAACCACTTTTTGCGTTGCTCTGTTTGGCCGTCCATCCTCGTTAAACCACACCGAAGGGGAATTGTCTTCGGCAACAATTTGGAGAAAATATGTGTTCCTAATCTCGCGGTCAAACTCTGCCAGCGACGTTATCATGCCTGTTTGGCTATCTACTATATGGAATAACTTCTGATCCTCGTTATTAAACCGATAACACACGATGTTGTTGGCAAACGTACCATCGTGATCCGTTGCATGTACTTGCATTATCGGTGTTCCAGGTGGTTCGTGTTCCAGGATCGTTCCCGTTCCATCAAAGAATGGAATGTTATCATTATCGTCCAGCACCTGGATCCATACCACCGTTTCCATGTCCAAGTTGTACGTATTCTTTGCGCTGATCGTAAGCAAATACTCGGACACCGTCTCAAAATCGAGACGTTTGTTCAGCAAAATGTTCGCCGTATTGCAGCTTTGTTCTAGTGCAAAAGTGTTCTTCGAGTTAGTTTGCTCCGTATCTCCTCTGACCAACGTGAAATAGATATCTGGTTCGTTGGGGATACTGGAGTTAGCTTCCAGCACTGCCACTGGCGAACTGAAGTTCATGAACGATTCTTTCAGCAAGATCGGTCCCTCAATTAAAGTGGTAAAATACGGCCTCGTTAGGACGCTGTCAATTACGCGTATATTCACATCGATCTCCGTTTCCTGTTTGTGCTCCTCGTTAGGCACTTCGTTGTATGCTCGAACTCTGATCGTATAGCATTCCTCGGGGCTGCGATCGACTGTTTGAGCCAGTGTAAGTACACCGTTGATCTGATTGATTGTAAAGTACGCACTATCTGGATCGTGTTTTATAATCTCATACCTTATTAAGCCATTGATGCCATCATCCATATCCGTTGCCGAAATGGTGGCAACGTATTCGCTCACTTCAGCATCTCGCTTGATCACCTCCTTGTAAAACGTTTTGTCAAACGTTGGTGCATTATCGTTGAAACGATGAAATTTTCTCATTGTGTGCTATAAAATATGAATTCCTGGTCCACTTGTTTACTTTTCAACACAGAAGTTGTCGCCACCAAGCCTAGAACACAAATAAACATTTTGGTAAACTGCTGCCCGTGCCGATCGATCGACAAATAACGTTAAAAGAATAACGTAGAATTACTGATCAAGAAACGATCAGCGAAAATTAGGTATAAATTTGGTTAGAACACGAAATAAAGTAGGCATTCACCTACGAAACGAATCGGAGTATTTTTACTCTTCAGTCGGCGTGACCTGCGCCTGTCTAAAGAATCGCGCCACGAGGTCAGCTTCGCTCGCGCAACAAAAGTACTTAAACAGTGACGTTCGGTGAACAGAGATCATTTCTTCGCCAGCTGTCGAGAGGCAAAGTGTCTTGTGTTAATGAGAATCGCGAACATCAAGTAGGGTATGTGTACCAATTGCTGTGCTAGCACCAAACGTTGTGCTACCGCCAAAAAACTCAAGATTATAAGCAAATTCTGGCTATTTGCGGTTTCCTATGAAAAAATTCTGGAAGTGTGTCTTATTACCACATTTTCTTGAAAAAATTACAAGTTTTGGAAGTAAATTAATCAAATAATCTCAATATTTAATTTCACTATCAAAAAATCAATCACTCCTTAGCAATGAGCGAAGAAACAGCCCTTTATTTGATTTGAATTTATAACTTATCCATAGCAAAATCATGTTAAAAAATCGTTTATGATTCATTTACGATAAAACAGTATAATTTTAGCCATTTGATTATGCTTTGCAATAATTTTATCGAGTTGAAAAATAGCACAATTGGTGCAAGGAAAACTGCCATGTACCAATTGTTGTCCTATTCTTAAGAATAGGACAAGAAAAAAAAAAACATTAGAAGGCATCACTTTGCGCTAAGTAATTATATATCCTAGGCATATTTGAATTATGATTTACTGTAAAAATTGTATCTGAATGTTAATGCATAGTGGCTTAATGTTAAAGTGGTGCTGTGTACATAATATATAGAAAAAGTTTTGAGCAATTTCTTATTTTCTTATTTGCATTGATTTTAGTTTTATGACAATATCACAATTTTTTATGCTAATAAAATGATAATAAGATAATTATTACAATTCATCTTAAATTGTATAAAATTATTGTGCAACTGAAAACTGCTGTCATTCTGCATGGAAAATCGTAAGAAATTGACATTCTGAACCTTATTTTTTAATATCAAATATTAATGATTTTCAAGACAAAATTACAAATGTTTTTAATTGAGAAATCTTAAAATACATTCGGTCTGGTGTTTAAAATCATTTTTGTAAGATAATGTGATTCCAACACAGCTTTTTGGACTAGCACAACAATTGGTACACAACTAGCACAACATTTGGGACACTTAGCACAACAATTGGTACATGGATAAGGATTAGGAAAATTGTTTTAACTTTTGTTTAAAGTTCTCAATTTATCAAAAGTGAAAGCGATAATGTAACTAAGATATATGCCTATCTTAGTCACCCTTGTTTGTAAATTTTTATTGCGTAGATTTTTCATAATCCTTGTTTACGTAAAAACGCTGTACAAACTCGTTCATAATTGGTACACCTACCCTAGTAGGTGAGAATTCTTATTCATTCGTTATTCTTCACCAATTTTAAGAGGATGAAATCACGCTTTATACTAGCGCTTTTTGATAGTAGAACCGTTTTTTCACTTTTGGTACACATTCTAGGAAAAAATAATAACACAACGGCTTGGCAGTTCGTATGGAATGAAAAAGAACATGGAAAAGATCCTCCCGCATTATAAAGTTTTCGTTTAGTGCACTAATATGTATTCAGCCCTTTTTTGATACTTTGTCTTCCTATGATAGGATATGGGGCACAGCAGCAGTCCTAATAGATTTCGGTACAGCATCGGGCTTGATATGCTAGGCCTATACCGTTACCACCAGATCAACGAGGCTGCCCAGTGAGTGAGTTATTGGAAGGGAATAAATTCGTCTTACGAGGGCACACCATTGTACTTACCTTTTGTTAGCAATGTGTTTGGTGCAGAAATAATAAAATCATCAAAAACTCACAAAACGTTCACAGAATAGTTCGTTGCATTCTCTTAATTGGGAGCAAAATCGAAACTGACAACATATCCGACGAATTTGAAAACTGGTACAACTTTCGATATTTTTCTTAAAGCCTTTGACCCAAGATTTACAAAAGGTGAAGATAAGTTACGAAATAAACAACTCTAAAGATAGAGCGGTACTAATCGCTTGTGTGCTATTCGTGAAAATCCTTGCAATCCATTCTCAGAAAACGCAACGCTCAAGCCTGTACCTAAATGATTAGATACGAAAATTACTCGTAAGTAAAACTCTTCTGTACGTGCCTGTACAATTGTCAAGAAACCATTATCATGAAAAAAAAAACACGAATAGTCTTTTTCTGAGTTCCGCGGATTCACCATCCTGTTTGCGAGTGTGTCGCTAATCACAGCACACACTAAGCATCACACTAATCTCATCTTAGCATCACACCTGTACATTTATTATTTATGTTAGCGCTAGAGCGCTAAAACTAATAAACTTGAATTTTGTGGCTGATTTGGGGCGGTTTAAGCGAAAATTATACTACAGTCGCACTTTGTAGCTGATTTAGAAATGGAGCTGTACTTCGACGAACTATGAAGTTGCTTAACAAACACACGGTACTCGAAGGAACTTCGAGGCTGATTAAGAGTGCAGGCTGAACTCTATGGAACTCTAAAGCTTTTTAAAGCAGACAAAGGAAACCAGTAGGTACATGTCAAAATCGTTTGTTGATTTGCGGAAGCGTCTTTTCTTATTGATTTTTTTACAACTCGAAAAGTTTCAATTAAATTTAGATAAAATGGAAAGTGAAACGGAATAAGAGAAAGGCAGCTTAACAGAGTAATTGTAGCAAGGTTATCAGTTTTTCTAAAACTACTGTGAAATATCACCAGCGAAATGCTTCAGCGATCTCAACGTCACTGTTGCTTAGCAGGTAAGGTTACGGTACACAGTTTTTATAATTCTTTCCTTTCCTCCAAATAGTTCCTTTTAAAAATCATTTCACAGCCACACAGTATGTTCCTTCATCGCAAAACTGCACCAAGCGTCATCGCCAAGATCATCATCAGTGGATAATCTGAAGGCGTCAGACCATCGGAACGTTCAGCCACGAACTCATGTGAGACTTAACCGTTTTTTGTTAAAAGTAGTTTATGTTTTAATAACAAAATATTCATAAATATAAAAAAAACTAATTGGAATAATAGTTCTGAGTTTTAATGATGACTTGCTTGAAAATGATATATAAATAATAATATACCTGCTCGATTTACCCAAAGAATGCTGCTTAGTATCTATTTAACTGAACCAAGACCAGCTTTGACGCTTGTTATCTAATGCATGTTTCCTATTTATATGTGCGAAAATTAGCTACTTAAGCAAATTTGGACATTTAGGGAGTAGGTAAGACTAAAATCATGAGGAATAACGTAAGATGTAATTTCGAAACCATATCGTTAACATCATTTCTACTCCGAAATATATAACCTGGCGCCTCAATAGGTTGTATCTGTGCGAATAGTAGAAGTGTAAATAAGAAAATCCTATATTTTGAGAAACATACTGCCAACAAACTGGGCCACCGTGAAATTAATCCGTTTTTTTGTTGAGGCCCCACGTTCTCGAACGAAAAAAAAGAACCATCCTTGTCAAACTGCTATGCTTTCTCCCGATTACTCAGCACAGATAACCGGACTTATTTGTTAGCAGGAAGTAGAAGACGGTAAATACAAGTTTGCCATATTAATGTCTTCTAGAATTCAACGAACAACCCAAAGAACTTATAAATTGGATAGCAGATCATGAAGATATTTATCGTTGTGTACTAGTTGCTGAGCAAGGGTCTGCACCGGGGGGATGGGCTTGCCTGTCTCTTTTTCAACCTGGTGCTAGAGAGGTCCGTCCGCGACTCGGAGGTAAAGACTTCGGGAACCATCTTCTACAAGTCAACCCTGATCTTGTCATACGCTGATGACATCATTTGTCTGCGGCTCTCCTATGTGGCGGAAGCCTTACAAAATATCGAGCAGGGAAAACCTCGGGCTGCAGATTAACGAGGCAAAGACCAAACTGATGGTGGCACCATTAGCGGTTCTACTAACAAATACCGATTTACGTAGGGGTGACGGACGGATAGGTGAACGCACTTTCGAAGTCATCCCAAATTTCACCTATCTCGGGTCAAAAGTCAGCACCGACAAAAGCATAGAACGGTTCCTGGCGGTCAGCCGATCTTTCTATAGCCTGAGGAAGCATTTCACCTCACAAAACCTGTCGCGACGGACGAAGCTGGTACTATATCGCATCAAATAGTTACTACTTTGATGCGATATAGTACCTAGCCAGTACTCACATATGCCTCTGAGACATGGACTCTGTCCAAAACTAAAGAAACCCTCTAAGCCGCGTTCGAGAGGAAGATGCTCAGGAGGATTGTTGGCCCCATACGGGAGGAAGGACAATGGAGAAACCGATACAACGACGAGCTGTACGAGCTGTACAACGATCTCTCCGTTGTGCAGCGGATTAAGTTCGCCAGGCTCCGGTAGGCTGGCCATGTTACTGTGTGTCTAGTAGACACTGTCTACACTAGCTCAATCCGGTACGACAAACCTGAGCTACTCGGTTTCTGCAAGAGGTGGAAGACCCATCGTCGAGTCCTTCGAACCTTCAAGTCCCATACAATTTTGACAGAAGTTCGAAGGGGTTCGTAGCTTAGTTGAGTGTGTGTCGACACGCAGTTAGGCCGCCCACGTGGACAGAGGAGGCGTGATAGGCCCAAGCTGAGGTGGGAAGATGGCGTAGAGCCGTCCGCCATCAAAGCCGGTATAACGGATTGACAGACGACGGCGCGAGACCGTGAGCGGTTTTGGAGTTTGTTGCAGCAGGCGAAGACCGCGAAGCGGTTGTAGCGCCCGATTTGTAAGCAAGTAAATAAGTAAGTAATCGAACCACTTAGTTCGTTTTGTTATAACTGGAAGATATTCTTAAAATACCCTTTATATCGGTAGGGTGTACTTCTATTTTATTTCACTGATCTAACCATTCTCTCCCACACTCCTTCCATGTTAGGCGCCTCCGTTATATTAAACATCCACTGTGTGTTTGCATTGGTAAAAACTGATGATAATTCATTGTAGCGTTGCCTACTACTCCAAATTTAACTGTTTGCTAACCGGCTCAAAGTAATCAATTCCTGAATATGTGAAAAGACGAACGAACGGTGTAACTCTTTGTATAGGAACGGTGCCATGAGAGCAGTATATGATTTAGCGTGCTTTATCCTACGGAATATGCATTCGCGACTGAAACTGGCTATCAACGCTCGTAGTTTTGGAACACAATGTTGTCTTAATCTCTCGCTACTGTCGTTCGCTACTGTCTTACGATTGCCATGCTTGAATGAAGATAACTATGAAAATTATAACAATTTCGAAGTTCATGTATTTGTAAATGCCAGCTGGTCCGCATATGCTGCTGTAGCATACTTCCGAGCGACTACTGAAAACGAACCAGCGATCACACTCCTTGCTGCCAAGGCGAAGGACGAACCGCTATAACTGATGTCAGTGCCTCGAATGGAGCTTCAAGACGCGATGCTGGGCTTGCGACTCCTGAATTGCAACAAGTTTGCAACAAGCGAATGATCAAGCGGTACTAGCGAGACTAGGCGGATTAGGCACGGTAGAAAGAAAGAAAGCACATAACAAACTGCTGTCTATTATGTTTGGTTTTGGTTTGTTTAGCGACGGTGGTGGTGCGCAGTGGTGCGCAAAATTATTCACTAAAACTTTCTGTAACTTACCATCTGTATTATTGATAACCATATTGTGTAATGTTGTTTCGAAATATGACTTATTTACTTCTTTTTATTACTTTTTTTTCCTTTTTTATGTTTTTATTCTTTTTTTTATAACAGCCAGCCCGTGGTACTTTACATAAAATAAAGTGTTTAAAAGAAATCAAATCATATGGTGTTGATTTTTTTTCCTGTTGCATAAATGCATGCCTTACTGCAAGAAAGTTTTTTTTTAATTTCTTTCCTATTTCGTTGTATCGCTCGAGCGTGTTGATAAGAGGGTTGATATCTACGTTGGCGTTGGCATAACGAAGCTGTGATGAATAAGGTTCTAAATCGAGATGGTTTAATGAGTTGAAAGTATTTATAAATCTATTCGATTTTGGAAACTAATTAAATATTTATTCGATCATACAAGCATTTTTTAATTTAAACTGCCATTTCGAGCACCAACATGACGAAACTGCTCGTACGCTATTTGGGTGTGGGTTTGAGCTGTCAACTGTCAAACCTGTCCACCTGAACTAACCTACTCGTGCGTTGCGGCCCGCAGAGCGGCGCAGCGAAATTCTACCAAATAAATCAAGTCGGCGGTGCGAACGTGTTTCACTCCTCCTCAACTGCGTGCTAAATATCAGCAAAAAAAAAGTTTAAGGAAAATCACACTATTGCACTCGAAACTTTTTAAACGTGAACTAAAAACATTCTCCGCAAACGGTGGCAGTGTGTATATTCATGGTGTCATACAGTGGCATAGAGCGAGTGATAATATTCCATTACAATCCAGAGTGAAAACCGCATTTCATAACAACTGCAGCGGCAGATTTGGATCCAGTCGCATTTGGTTGCACCAGCAGCGTAGTAGGGAACGTCGTAGTGTGAGGGAAAGGATCGTACATAGGAGTGAAACGCTCAGTCATCTCTAAGGTATGACGAAATTCATGCTTGCCAGGCGCTGCCTGGAGGTAGCGACCGATAGGCTCGGACCGGCCGCCAGCACTTTTGCGCCCCAACGCCTAACCGCGACACCGTTTCGCTGGATGAAACAACAGTACCCGATACAGTCGCAACTAAACCGTCCCGGTGGTGGCCGCACCTACTCCACCCAGACCGACAGCCGCAAATCCGCTACGAAAGACTTTGACGATGGCGATCGACCCCCGCTAGATCCGGAAGCGGTCCATGCGGATCTGCTGCGCCGGCTAACGAAGCTGTATGAGCAGGAGGTGGCCCGTGAGCTGATCGTACCGCCGTTCAAGCGAGCGCTGCTGTACGGTGAAAAGGCAGCGGTCCGTGACCAGGTCGGTGATTTCAGTTTCATCCAACTGTACGAAGCAGTCAAACGGCTGGCAGCCCAGATATCCAAATGTTGCGGTAAGTGGTGCTTTTCCTTCGTCGCATGACGCAACTTTTTCTCCAACGCCGTAAGGAGTGTTGTGGTGGAAGTGTGTCGGAGATTGAAGGGAAAGATGCAGCTCCCGCCAGGGCGGGGAACCGGTTTTTGATCTTCCTTTTTGGAAAACTGCCTCGGACAGCCATAGACGACTCCACGTCAAGGTTGCGGTAGATGAATGTACCAACGACAACGACCCGCCTGAAGGATGGATGTCTGGCGCCGGTTCGGAGCGGACAAGAAAAACATAAACCAGGAATAGCACAAGTGTTTTGCAAAAGCAGCAAGATATTTGCGCATCCAGGTTTTGGTTCTCTATTTTTTACCCGTAGATCTAATGCCCACAAAAATATCGTTAGAGGAGGAGAAAAACACACGATTCCCACATGCGAAATGGAAAGCAGTGAGCAACGCGGGCACCCCTCCCTACTGAAGATCGTTTCAGTTTGTGGTTTAGTGCGTTTCGTATGACATTCTCGAAATTTGAGACCTTGAACCTTTACAAACGCTCGGGACAAACGATTGCTCGAAACAGCAGAAATGTTGTTTACCAATCCCTCAATGCTCGATCTCAACGAAGGTCGTACGAATGACTTCACGTTGTTGATCTGTTGCACCGTGTTTGGTTGAGTGCAAAGTGATGGCTATTAAGGGGTTGATTTCGGGAAGTAAATGTATGAAAGAATAGAGATTACTTCAGTGAAAGGAGATTTACATTTAATCCCTTTCAAAAGCGATCGTATTACAATGTCACCTTTTTGATTGTGGAGTCGAATTACCAACTCCTTACAATGCAATGTTATGCAAAATGAACATTTGCATGGCAAGTTAAGCGAACAAGTGTGATATTTAGGATAAGCTATTACTACTCGTCCACACTAAGCGGAGAATGTGTGCTAATCAACGCAAAATGTAAACATCCGCATCGCAAGGGCTCTCTCCGCACTTCCTCGATTCGTTTGATTTCAAGACAAGATAAGATTTGACGTGTGATACGGCATCGAATGTGAATAAGTCTGACTGTGGGGCCCCGTGACTGCTGTCGCACGACCAACGCCGGCGTCACAGAACTCGCGCGCCATCTAAATACTACGGCCACGCCATCCTCTCCATCCTCATCCGTGTCGTCGTGGGTGTTGATGGTGAAGGTGGCTATTTTTAATGCACTTGAGAGCACCACCGAGTACGATGCTCTACAACGTAAAACCGTTTAAACCACGCTCATGCCCATTGACGATTCCTGTGTCTCGCTGTTTTGCAAAACAACAATCGCAAACACACAGAGGGAAGGCACAACCGGAGGGGTCAAACGGTTGTCTATCGTCTGCAAATCGTGGTGTTTGTCAGAAACAATGCGATAACCCATGTTTCTTCCTTCTCTTCGGGTTTGAACGGTTTTTTGTTTAAAACCCTGTTTTGTCCATGTTCTTTAACCAGTGGTTCCCAAACTTTATTCATGCAGCGGTCACTTTACAAACATTATTTATACATTTGTCCATTGATCTGCACTAAGAAATTAGTCCATAATTTACCTAATTATGTATATCAATGTGGAGCCTAGTATTTATTCTATAAAAAAAGTTTCATGATAATTAGTTGATGATAAAGCCCATTTATTTCTTATTATATAAGTACAGAATGATGGGAAAGAAGGTGGAAATTATACCAACCATCAGCAACGACTCATGATTCCTATTCAGCAGCCAAAATTTTGCTGTAAGCTTTCAGAAGCTGTTTTATTTTTTTTATTTTTGGTATGCATAATGGGAATAATTTAACTAACTCTAAGTCTATTCGTCCAGTATTGCGCTTTAAAAGAATTGTTAGGTTCTAGCATACAGGCAAATGAGAACGCCCTCATTACTTTTACCATTCAGTTCATAGCTGTAGAATAAACATGAGCATGTTTTTGGGAATCGCTTACTCTAAACGAAGGCGTTTCTGTGTTTTTGAAACCGAAGACATTTTTCATGCATGATTGGAGGTAAAGGAGCATTAGCTTCGGTGCACCGGTTCAAGTGTGCGTTTCGTGGAGTTTGATTTCTGTGCTAATACTATGAATTGCCATGCTAATGAAACGAGCAAATAAAATCCAATTTGCTGATAAAAATGCGCTGGTAGAGGCGAATACAGGGTTTACCAAAGCACTTTGTAGTGTGTAAGTTTTGAAAATAGTATATGATAGTGATGTGATTAGGATGGGACGTTAGATAATATTTTTAATAATCCTTTGAACAGCTATTGTCTAAATAATTTCCTTGTATTGCTCTGTCTCAACAGGAAGTGCTTCCCAATCCCGCGTGGCATTTCTTTGCCCCAACAACATCACTTATGTTATCAGCCAGTGGGCATGTTGGTTTTCTGGGCAAGTCGGTAAGCATCTATCCTATTTTCCGCTCATACCTTAAATATGCTAAAACATTAAACCACTATCCTTATTTTCCTCGCAACAGCTGTGCCCTTGAATGCGAAATATCCGGCCGATTTGCTCGAGTACTACGTGAAAGATGCGGACGCATCGCTACTGCTAACGACGCCGGAATTTCTCCCCCTGGCTGAACCACTTGCCGCAAAGCTACAGAAACCGCTGCTGGTGGTAAATCACGAACTGATCCACACGACGACGACGACAAACGGTGGGGACGGCTTGTCCGAGGTTTCCTATCTGGATCCCCAACGAGAAAACTTGCTCCAGCTAAACGATACGCTCGTGGTGGAGAGTGCACTAAACGGAGAGTTTTATCGCGATGCCAATGCGCTCATCCTGTACACGTCCGGTACGACCGGCAAACCGAAGGGAGTCGTCCTGAGCTACGCCAACCTGGACGCGCAGCTGCGGGCCCTGTCGCATGCGTGGCAAGTAAGCTCCACCGATTCGGTACTCCACACGCTGCCGCTCAATCACGTGCACGGAACGATCAACGCACTGAACCTGCCGCTTGCCGCCGGTGCCAAGTGCGTAATGCTACCAAAGTTCGACAGTAGCAGCGTGTGGAGCTATCTGCTGAACGTGAACATGACCACGAAGGAGCGCGTGAACGTGTTCATGGGCGTGCCGACGATGTACGGGCTGCTGATCCGCGAGTACGACAGTGTGTTCGGCAAGAACGCGCGCATGTGCGATTACGTCAAGACACACTGCAAGAACAAGATCAGGCTGATGATATCCGGCTCGGCCCCGCTGCCAGGAAACATCTTCGATCGGTGGAATGAAATCACCGGCCATCGGTTGCTGGAACGGTACGGCATGACCGAAATCGGTATGGCCATCTCGAACACTTACGTGCAGGACGGCGGAGCGATGCGCACCCGCCGGCAGGGTTGTGTAGGTATGCCACTGCCCGGTGTGAGCGTACGCATTGTCGAGCAGGAAAGCGGTCGGCAGATGACATTGGAAGGTCGGGAAAATGAGGGACTATGGAAAACGGCAGCAACACCAGAGCTATCGAAAGCTGAGTTTCCCGAGGACACAATTGCCGGCCAGCTGTACGTGAAGGGACGCTCAGTATTCCGTGAGTACTGGCAGAAGCCCCAGGAAACGGCTTCCGAGTTCGATGCGGATGGTTGGTTCCGGACGGGTGATACGGCACGGTACGAAAACGGCACGATACGCATCCTCGGTCGCACTTCGGTGGACATTATCAAGTCCGGAGGCTTTAAGCTGTCCGCGCTGGAGATTGAAACGGCACTGCACGAACATCCGGACACGAGCGATGTGGCGGTTCTCGGGCTGCCAGATGAAACGTGGGGCCAGCGGGTGGTGGCGGTGATAAGCTTACGCGACCAGGTGGCCGCCGAATCGTTCAGCATTCCGAAGCTGCTCGTGTGGCTGGAGCAGAAGCTACCCAAGCAGGCCATCCCGAAGGAGGTCCGGCTGGTGGAGGAGGTACCGCGCAATGCGATGGGCAAAATTAACAAACGCGAACTGATTGAACGGTTGTACGGGGACAGCAAAACGACGACACCGCCTAGCGGCAGGACAGAGGACGAAACGAAACCCTAAGCAACGAAGGAATAGTTTTTAGGAGTTCCGGCTAATGCAAGATTCGCGTCGAAACGCGCACAGGCAACACGTATTTATATATGCACACTACATCCGGTGTGACAGCGGAGTCACCAAACGACAAGCGAAACACATACGGGGATCAAATATCTCGACACTAGTCACACAACAGATGATCTTCCGCAACTTTCGCTTTCACCGGTCCGTCGAGATGTGCTTCCCAGTGGGAGGGAGGTATATGTGCGTGTAGTTCCCATTGTCTCAGCATGCATTACTTGCAGATATGCAGATATTTTTTGTTATTATTTTCATTATACTGCGCATCCTGTCGCCTTTTTTCGTGTATTGTTAGGCGAATATTATAGGGATATAGATTAGGGAAGGGCATACGAAAAAGAGAAAGATGTACATGGAATGGAAAATAATGGCTTTCTGGCAACAAGATTCCAAATTTGTTGACGAATTATAATACGAGTGATTTCTAGTGATTGTTTTTTAAATTATGAAATATCCGAATGATGTATGTATCTAGAATCATATTGGGATGATACGAGCCTAGTGAGTAGTAATTATGACCAGTTTTAATTTACTAATATTTTGTTTTCAAAATAATGAGAAAACATTTTCATACAGAATTTATTGTGTAATGATAAAAGTTTTTTCTATTGCGATAATTTTGAAATATGCAATTTTGTAGGAGCCGATACAACGACGAGCTGTACGAACTGTACAACGATCTTACTGTTGTACAGCGGATTAATCTCGCCGTGCTCCGGTAGGCTGGTCATATTATACGCATGGACCATAATGACCCAGCCCGTAAAGTCCTCTTAGGCCGTCCACATGGACAGAGGAGGCGTGGTAGGCCCAAGCTGAGGTGGAAAGATGGCGTTGAGGCGTTCACCATTAAGGCCGGGATAACGGATTGGCTGACGACGGCGCGAAACCGTCAGCAGTTTCGGAGTTTATTGCAGCAGGTGAAGATCGCGAAGCGGTTGTAGCGACCGATGAGCAAGCAAGTAAGTCATTTTGAAATGTTCCTTGATTCAATCATATCTTTCCTTTCCAAAAGAAAAGCCGGATAGAAGTACCCCGGTAAATGGCACTCTTTTAATCCTGTTGCTGTATTGTTTTAATTTATCTGTTTCTTTCTCATTTGTTAATTTTATTCACTTGTTTCTTTGATAGTTTTCATTAAAACTAGTTAACTAGGTTTTCCTTCAACGGCATGCATTTCAAGACACACCACTGCATCTATTTGGCTATTTGGCAACCCTGCCTTGTGTCATGTTTGACATTTGCCTACCTACACTGCATTTTCTCACTGCGTTTATCAAGCAGTAGAAAGTACATTTATCTTTTCAAACGACATTGAAACAGGTAAGAACCGTTTTCTATTATATGTATGGAATTAAATCAAACCTAATTGCTGCACAAAAAGACGCTACCCATCGTTTTGCAATCACCTTTTTCGCTCCCGATCTCGTGACAACCTGCGACTGCAATGAGCCAACCTGCCCGTCTGCGTGCGCGCTCACGCACACAGCCGCGAACCCCCAAGACGACCCCCGGATAAGCGAGATTTCACTGCAATCGCAAAATTCAGCAGAGAGTTTTGCCTACTGCGAGGGTGTGTATTACTTTTCGGTACGGCGAATCAACGAAAACCCCCCGTGGTCCGCATTCGATTCGTGTGCTGTGCTGTGTGCGTGTACTGTGCCGCGTGTGTGTGCGCGCTAGTGAATGGTCCGACCATTCTGGTTCGTGCCTCACTGGAAAGATATTGGGTTTTGTCGGGGTAGCACGCACGCACGAAAAGGGTCGTCCCTCTCTGTGCAACGCGCGCGCGTGTATGTGTGTGTGTGTGTTTGTGGGAAAGGTGTACCCACCCCCTAACTAGAGTGCTCTGCTGCAGAAGTAGTGAAGGTGTCTGTTCGGTCCGGGTGTTGTGTGTAATAGCATAGCGGGGGGAAGGAGGTGAAACAAATTTTGTCGCACTTTTTTCACTTCACTTTACTATTCCGTATCTCAAAATCCATCCCACCCATCCCAAACCACCCACTCAGCAGGGTGTAGGGAGGGATAAAAACCTTCCAAAGTCAAAATCGTGATTATCGAAAAGCGCCTATTGTAAGGGGCTGTGTGTGTGTTTTTTTTCTGAGAGAGAGAGAGAGAGAGAGAGAGAGAAGGGGTGCGTGCGTGCGTGCAAGATATTTCACGACATTACAGGTGTGTCTGTTTCTTCTCTACCTGTCCTACCTGCCAGCCGTTTGTGTGCGCGTACGTGTGTTTGTTTCGTGTGCGTGTAATTTATCGTCGTTACAGCACGGCTGTACATTCGGGGTGGTTCAACTGGAGTAGGAAAAAAAGGAATAACTTCAACCCCTTAACTCACCCCCACTCTCAGGGGTTGAAACCACCCTGTACTCGTACGTGTTCGTCTCCACCGTCCACCGTGAAAATTCGTGAAAAAATGGAAAAAGGGACACACACACACACACACTGACAGAGCCTTTTGGAACAAAATATAATCAGCAGTCTTGTAAAGCAAAAAGAAATACGAATCGAAGCGAAAGCGAGACAGCAAGCGATAGAGCTTCCAGTGCGCGCGCGTTCATCGCCGTTTGATGGAGAGAAAGAGAGAGAGTGAGAGAGAGTGGGAGAGAGTGGGAGAGGGAGAGCGCACAGTTTTGAATGGTGCGCCTACTAAATAGCAGCACACACACGCACATGGTTTGGGAGCCCGTGTGTGTTTTTACAAGGAGGGAGAGTAGTAGTTAGCAGTAGGCGCACAGCTTTAGTACTGGTTAGTAGTAGTGCGCTAGTGCTCGGTGTAATATTTGTGGTGGTAACAGAGTGTCAGCAGGGACTAAGGGATGACAGACAGAGAGAGAGAGAGCGTAGTTTCGAGGCTAAAAGCAAAGGAAAAACATTAGCAAAAAAGGGGGGAGCAAACTAGTGATGGGAAACCCGAATCTCAAGCGGGATTCGAATCTTCGAAACAAAGTCCTTCTCGGGAATCGCATCTGAGAATTCGAATACCAATCCTTAATGATCATGCCACCATGGCTTCTTTTTGAATAACATCCCATGCTATTACGTTTGAATATTATACGTTCATATGAAATCAAATGTCGATCGATGCACAGTTTTATCAAAATGGGAAACCAAGGTTAAAGTAATTTCAAACTTAACCAGATCTAGATCTCATAGGCTGTATCTTTATCCATGTAACACCAAAATTCCACGAGAAGACTGCCCTTCTTCTTCTTCGGTGGGACAACAACCTTTGTAGTATAAGGCTTGCAAGAGAACTACTGTGTTCTTTAGTTTTTTCTGTTAGTTAATGTACTCATCCATCGCAAGATAGTCAATCCTGCATATGGGGTGCTGTTTGGCTTAGTGTACCCATAACGTGATAGTTAATCAAGACCGGCAGAAGTCCGAACAGGGTTTTATACAATGTCAGTCCTAATTTAACAGGCCTTCACCGTAACCACTTAGACCACCAAGCCAGCCTCACGAAGGGCAGCCTAGTCCATACAGAATGTTAAAATTTTGCTTCCCGACACGGCCGCGTCCTAAAACAACGAAATTCAAAACGGAATAGGAAAGGGTGCGAGTGAGAGGCGACTGTACCTGGACTCGAATAGCACATACAACATATTTGGCGCTACAGCTATTACATTCGATGGCATTGGGTTGTTTTCGACACGTTCACGTCGAGAAGCAATATTTAAGGATTTTGCATGTAGTCAGCCATAGAATGTCATGCGATTCTGAATCCGTACGAATCTAAACCGATGCGCGATAAAAGATTCAACTGTGACCGAATCCCGATCGCATCCGTCATACGGGATCTGATGGGACTCGAATCTTTCAACGTATTGAATCTTCGAATCTTCGAATCTTCCAAGTCTCGCATCTCCCAACACTAGAAGCAAGTACATGCATACAAGTTTGCGTGTAGTGCAGCAGAGGTGTTACGGAAAACTACTTCCTTCCCGTGCGACCGTGCTGGGTCCGTGTGTGCTGGAACATTGCCATCCGGCTTTCCAGCTGGGCTTCGGGCATTTTCCAGCACAAAACAACGACTGTAAAGCACATCCTTTTGCTGTGTAAGTTACA
Source organism: Anopheles epiroticus (assembly GCA_000349105.1). Taxonomy (NCBI): domain Eukaryota; kingdom Metazoa; phylum Arthropoda; class Insecta; order Diptera; family Culicidae; genus Anopheles; species Anopheles epiroticus. The sequence goes on from KB670836.1 coordinate 475,546, forward strand.
GAAGGGGTTACAGTGCGTGGTCGAGCGTTCGAAAGGAAGGACAGTGTGACAGAGAGTCCAGCCCGCAGGAGTGGAAGTCCGGCTTAAAATCAATTTTGATGTGCGCTCCATGTTCTCGCTGTGTGTGTGTGTGTGCTTACAGGGCTCTCGCATCTCTCGTCGGTGCGTGTGTTTGCTCAGTTCTCTCACCCTCTCTCTAGTCGAGCTGCATGCAAAAGCTCTCCCTCTCGTTGGGTTGGGGTCCTTCGATCGAACGGGTAAAGGTCGTCATGGATTTCACAGAAAAAGTGGCCATAGGAAATCTTCATTCCACCACCACCCTCGTCCCCGGGAAAGGGTTGAAATGAGAACACTTCCGACTCGGATACCAGGAGCCGCAGTTACCACCAGTAGCCAGTAGTAGTAGTAGTAGAGCAGTATTCCATGCGCGTTCTGGAAATAGCCGATCGTCCGTACAGCTCCAACACTGTGCGCGCTCTTGTGTGTGCGTATGTGTGTGTTGGGAGGGGGTGGTTTAGAGCTGTCCAAAAACAACAACGATCCGCTAGAGTGCGATGCAGTCGATGGGAAGCTGTGCACGAAGCAGCAAAGACACACCAACCTGTGTGGTGGCGCTGTGCATCCAAGTAAACCGTTCTTGTGTGTGAGCACCCACGGTGGCCGTCTCGGTGTGTGTGTGTGTGTGTGTATATTAGTATGCATATGAGGGAAGTGTTGTGTCTTCACCCACTTTATCTGAAATGGTGCCTAGCGTTAAGAGACGAGTGCAAAAAAGGCAAAGGCAAAACGAATCAAAAGTAGCGACGACAGAACATCTTGTCCCCTACTCGTCGATAAGAAACGAAAATTCTCTTCCAAAAAAGTCTCAATGCGCGCGTGTGTGTGTGTATGCAAAGGTGTTCCCATGAGCAAAGTGGACGGCAAAGTGTTTTTCTTTCTTCTCGCTTTTCCCTTGACGGGGCTGCAGGGTTGTTTTGTGGAAACGATGTGTGTGAACAAAGTCGCAGCGTGAGCAAGACAGTGAGTTGCCTGTGACAGCGAGCACAATGTGTGTGTGTGTGTGTGTTTCACGGAAAATCACGAGCAATATGTACAGCAAATAGGGCAGGGGTGTCGAGGGCGACATGCTAGTGCGTGAGCTTTGCGTGAAGCTGCGTTGTGCGCGAACGAGCAAGTGAGCGTGAGAGAGCGTCCTCCCCCGCAAAACAAGCGTGAGCAGCGAGCAGTGAGTCACGGCGGTGTGATGTGCGGGTTCACTTTTCCTTTCCTTCTGGGTGGGCAGAAAGCGGGAAGAAGAAGGAGTCTCTTTGGGTAGCGTTTTTGGCTACGCTGGTTTTTTCCTTGGGAATGGTGGGTGGAAGATGGAAGATAAAGGAGAAAACTACTCGGAAGCGGTGTCGCGAAGGAAAGTCCACGAGCAAGGAGTATTTTATTAGGAAAATGTGATTCGAGGGAAAATAGAGGAAACACTTACGTATGTGAGCTCTTGTACCTTATCGTGGAAAATCGTGGAAAATCTGCTATGAAGTTGATGTTCTTCAGCCTGCTGTCTGTGTTTGTTCGTGTGCAAGGGAGAACCCAGTGTCTACTTCTGTCCTGGATACCGATTCATCTTTGCGTTGGAAAATTGTTAAATACCTAAATCGAATCATTCTCTCAAATTGTGTTTCTTAAATAGCTTTATATTTAATTTCAAACAAAACGTGTTTGATGTTTGTGTTTTTTTTTTGTTGCGTTTGCGTTATTTTGTCGCTAACAATTTCCCCTTTCCCCCCTTTTTTTACAGTTCGGTGCAGTGTGCGTGTGGTGTGCGTGTGTGTCCGACCGTCGTTCGCTGATCGTTCCCTGCTGTCCCATAGAGTGTTAGAATAAAAACACACCCAAAGCGCCACCGGAAGAAAGAGGTCGCCCCCGGGGGTTATGCAAAAAAAGAAGGGCGTGAGTTCAATAAGAAATTGGGTAGAAAGGCATCCCTTACCGCGACCACCAAACGAGTTGAAGTTCAGTAACGCCCTTGGTTTTTCAGTGTGTGTGTGTGTGTGTGCGTGTGTTTGTGAGGTTTATCCCTAATCTAGTGCAATCCCAACCTACTTGGAATAGGCCGCCAATGTAACACTTGTGTGCGCTTGCAACGTTCTTGACGACGGGACACGGGAGATAGAGAACAGGAAAGTCCTCCCTGGAGACAGCTTTCTTCAACGCGGTTCGGAAAAAAACGAACCCCTCACTCCCATCGTCCCCGATCAAATTCCCTCAGTGTGTGCGTTTATTATTCCTAGTGATTGTTTTGCTACCGTGTACCGAATTGCAACTGATCGCAATTGGGGTGTGTGTTATGTTTTAATAAAGTAGTAAGTCAAAAATAATGAAGTGCGTGTAAAAGTGTGTGGTAAACAGTGTAAGCATAAACGTGTGTGACAAACCAATCAAAATAGAAGAAGAAAAACAACACGTCCATTTTCAACTCCTGTCTGTATTCGGTGTGCTGTGTGTGTGTGAGTGTTAGTGTCCGTTTTCCCTCTGAGCCTGCCGCCAACTCGTCAGCCAGCAAATTCCGATTGAGATATACCTCACAAACAAACAAACAGCAATCGTTACCACTTGTAGTAACTAAGCAGCAATATCTACAGAGTGTCAAAGAAAGAGAGAGAGAGAGAGAGAGAGAGAGAGAGAGAGAGAGAGAGGAGAGCGAGATCGAAAGTGAACCCTCCCAACCAGCACCTATAAACGGTCAACACCAGTATCCTGAAACGATTAAAAGAAGGTAATTTTAGTGACAATTGCACCCTTTTTCCTATCTTTTCTTCAAAATCTTTCTTCGAAAATGGTGGATGTCGAAAATGTGCATAGATTTGCCATCCTCCAAAAAACGTGGCAAACTTTAATCGTTTATAGGATAGTAGTAGATAAAGAAACAGAGGTTCCCAGAATTTCAAGGAGTAAAAAGAGGAGTCCCCTGCGATTCTAGCAAAGAGCTCTGGGATTGTTTTTATTCGGTGAACTAAAGTATGAAGATCTTTACAACACAGTGCTTGTATCACATGTGGAACAGCTTTTATCGAAATTTGACGTATACATTTGATTAGAAAGTATTTGTTTTCTGTGCTTTGATATCTCAATACAATATGATCAGTTTTTGGGTGAATTTTTAGAACAAATATGACTTTGTGATGAATATGACTTTGAGTGCTCGACTCGCGCGTATAAACAGGTGGAGTACACTTAACTGCTTGGAGAAGAGTCATACGGAGTTATCGAGCACATTGGCAGCTAATTATAGCAATTATTAACTTTGTTAAAAATTTTTAGTGTTCAGTCGTTTATATTCATTGAATTTACCTCTTCCTCTGTAGCAAACTCACTAAGTGATTGCAACTCTACAACACCTTTTCTCTTTGGAGGAGGAAAGAACTAAAAAGAAAGTTGTTTTTGCGTTTTTTACCAACGGATGTACTTATTATTGGGGTTACTGTGCTAATGTTGTGAGGACATAAAAATCTGGAACAATAAACTCTTCTTCGTGGAGCTCACGGAATAAATAGTTTTCAAGAAAAGGACAAGGTTAGAAGCGAGGATTTCAGTGACTATTCTCAGACTTTATAGATACACAGCTAATATTAATTTTTTTTACTGTTTTCTGTTTAAATTCAATTCCATAAGTTCAGGCAAAAATTGTGTAAAAAAACCAAGCATCCCAAAAGACCACTCAAGAGCAACAACATCAGTCCAGGAGCTTCCTCTCGATTTTTCGGCCAGAAGGAATCAATATTTATTGCCATGTTTTTGTTACCGTTGTTGTCATTGTTGCTACTGCTCTTGTTGTTGTTTTTGTTGTAAAGTTGTCCAAGCTTTTACGAGTCTTTTTATAGAAAATATTATCGACCATTAGGGGCTATAAAAAAGGGTCTTCTCCCACTGCGCCCTGCGGTGGTGGCTATTTCGCTCTTATTCTTTCCTTTTCTACTGCCTCTTTTTTTAAATCGCCCACCAACTTGCCCTTGTGTCGGTGTGTAGCGCATGCTGTGCTGAATGGAAAGCCAAAGGCACCCAAGCACACCAGAGAAAAAGGTCCGAAAGGCGATTAGAACATTTTGAAGCAACGGAGCAAACGGCGTAGAGAGTGAAAGAGTGAGAGCAAAAAGGGAGAGAAAGTGAAGATTGTGAAGAAGAGTCCGCCCCGTACGTTGACCTTCTGAAAATCGACTTTCTGGACGGTACTATTTCCTTTTTTTGTCTTTTTATTTTCTTTTTACTATTTTTAGGGTTTTGGTCATTTTAAGGTACATTTGCACATTAAAGACTGCTAAGATAAGATTTGGATGAAATTTTTGGATAGTCGTGAAGGTGAAGCTGATTTATGCCTCAGCTCTGAAGCCTGCTGGTCCTTGAACTGACTTCCTGTGTGAGCACCCAATGCCACCAGCAACAATGTGCTTTTCACTCTATACCCGCGTCCTAGTGTGCGAGCGCTTGCGAGTTTTGTCGGTATGAGTAAGCTTAATGTGCCGCCACTAGCAAGTAAAAGATTAGCAAGGGACACTTTTTGAGTTCTTCTTCTTCCTATCATCAACGCCTGGTAACCTGGGGCCAAAGCCAATTCCATCCCAAAAAGGACCTCATTTTCTTTGCCCATGCTTTTCCACCCTGGAATATAGGGGATATAGAGAGCGACACCGTGAATCTGCTCTCTCTCTCTCTTACTCTGGATTTGGATCTTTCTCTCCGAAAGACATCCACCCAAAGCAAGTGAAAAGCGTTTTCCCTCTCTGTGTATGTTACACCTTGGAGACCTTCAGTGTGATGGCATTTTTTCCCTCCATAGGAATCTTTCAAAGACTTGGTAATTCTGTACGATTTTCTGTTTGTTATATTGTTTCTGAAGATACAATATCTCCAACTCGACTTCCAGATTCTACCACATCCATTCAGATGCTAATGGAGGACTAACCTCTGCCAAGAGGAACGCGTGCTGAGAGCTGAGATTATCCTGACGAAGGATTTTGGATGCCATTCTCAGAGAACCTGTACCCATTTTTTACCTTTAGTCCATGGTAGGGAACAAAATTCTCCAAAGAGCTGCTCGTGACCCCGCAAGAGCACTTGGGCCATGCTTTTCCTCCCCAGTGGAGGGGGCAGTTTTCCTTTCGCAGTGAAGCTGATTGTTTGTCTTCTTTCCAACAGTGAGATGAGACACGGCGAGAGAAACGTTCCGATGTGATAAGGCAGAGCAGTGTGGGTGAGCCGTTTTCCATATACCTTCCTGAAGCGAATCGGTTGCTCCACAGGGAAATGGGCAGACAGCGTTCCAATCATGCTTATAATGCTTTCCAGCGGTACAGATTTCCTTCGTTCTTGGTTTTGCAAAGCGTGTTTGTGTGTGTGTGTGTGTGTATGTGGGGTGTCCTAGAACAAGAACGAAACCATTTTCCGCTGCTGGATGTCACGGTAACAGAACCGTGTGAGCAGAGATGAGAAGCCGTGCTCTTCGCGGTCGCAGTAACGCGCGCCCCAGCCATCGTTGTTGCGCTCTCGTGGTAGCTTCCGCGGAAACGCAGAGAGGCCGATCACGTTTACCTCTCTGTATGTGTGCGTGTGTGGGCGCGCGCGCACCCATGTATCTTTTTCACGGTTATCTCACCCCCACAGCCCACGATCTGACAGAAGGGAAGGTGATTTGTGGGAGATTCAACCGTGTGTCGTGGATAGCTTCTCACATGTTCAGCTGTTTGCCCATGTCTGCGTATATCGGTGTGTATGTGTGTGTTAGGGTATGTCATCCAAATCTACGCACGAAGCCAGAGAGGGTGAGATAGAGGGAGACAGAGCAAAAAAAACGGGGGGGTTGGGGGAGAGATGCTCTCGAAAAAGACGGACACTAATTGCATCTGCTCAAGAAGTGGACTTTCTTTCGAATGCTCTGTTGCTTGTTTAGCTTTAACGTGCTTCTCGGTGCGAGCGACACACATCCACTTCAACTTGTTTGGTGGATCCTCAATATTGGAGAGGGAGAGGGAGAGGGAATGATAGAGAAGGCGATTGGATTAGCAGGAACGTCTCACGGCGCTGGGCCTTCCAGAATGTGGAGAATGGTGTATCTTGTAAGGGTGAGTTGATCTCTAACGGGGAGCAACATTTGCGCCAGGAATGCTCATTTCGAGAATACACGAATATACCGATGAGATGATCTTATGTCCAAACAGGCGTGGATGCAAACATCAAACAATCCTCATTTTGAATATTTCTTACATTTTTGTAAAGATTGTAGCGAACAACAAGCAAATGCTACAAATTATAAGCATGGTGCATTATATTTGTAGTGTTTATTACCTCAAATCTTAATACACCGAAGGTCCTCTAGGTGGTTTCCACTTGTATCCGCTCAACTACATGGAGACGCCTAGTGGTTTATAGAACAAGATAACCAACGTTTCGAATCTTTGTTAATACTTTTAAAATACTAATTTGAATTGGATTTTGAAAGCTGAAAATAATCGTATTTATTTTACCGTGACATAGCTCTTTTACTAAATGTTATTGGGTTGCTAAGATAATTCAGGCTTCATGCAAACGATGATCATCAAATACTAAAAAGATCAACTTTATTAGCAGCGTTTATTGTAACACAATTGAATCAGATTCGTTTTCAAAATTCGTGCCATTTAAACTAACCCTTTGGATGCTCCCTTAAGATTGAACATAATTGAGAAATGTACTCTGATCAGGTAAAGCGTACTCCAGTTATCTAAAGGAAAGTTTAAATACTTTACAATTGTTTGGAGGATATCCAATATAATGGCTGAAGCTCCAGCACAGATTTTCTATTCATTTAGGTCTTTCGATTATAAAGTCTCTTAAACTGAAGCCAAAGCGTGAACTATCGTTTGGAGGCAAGAATTTGATGCTGCCCTATGATTCATTTGTTTCTATTTTACGTCCCATTTATCTTAGCCAAAACACTCGTTTCCACTTTAAAGGTACTTCAAAAATAGCACCAACAGACATGATTCACAAGCATTCACAGCCTAGAACAACATTCTAGTCCGCTAATGGCCTGTTATCAATGAAATGGAATGGGTGAAACGCACCCTAAAGTCGTTGATTGCCTGTTTGTCACATGCGCGACTGTCTTACGTTGCCGCGTCCGGAAAACACAAGGGTAGATGAAAACAATTAATTCACACATTGGCCTGCTTTTTGGTTTTAGCGGTGGCGATGAATCATTAGTACCGGTAATATCTGGATCGGTACACGACGCTAATCACAAATGCAAACACATGCGCCGAATCGCTCGTAATGGACGCTGCAGCACCTGGAAGCGTCTACCTTTCTCTTAGATGCACTAAATTAACACAATCTCAATGGCGAACCGATCGAGACACCTCTCGTGTGCTCGAGACACCTCTCGTGTGTCTCGGTGTGGCAGATGATTCAGACCCCCGGACCTTAACGAGATCGTACGGCAGGGTCCGACCTTTGTTGCGGTCGTTGTTGTTGTTTGTCGGTTGGCGACATCCTGCTGCTGTTTTCCCCTTCAGCGCCAGCCTTCCAAACACCATCCAATCAAGACGAGTCCGAGGTCAAAGCAATGATAACAAAAGGTTTCCGGAATGGTATTGCATCGAGATAGTTAGAAGGGCTGTTGGGGAGGGGGAAGAAGGTTTGGCGTTTGACACATTGGCGCGATGACTAATGAGGGTGTGTGTGTGTGGGTGGGTGGGTGCTATCACAGATGATAAGCTTGTAATAACGTGTTGCTTGTTGGCTCTTTTGGGTCAGGCAGAGGCTAGAGATGCTATGGTACTTTGGTTGTGACTCTACCCGAAAATATAACACAATCTCGGATTTGAGCCGTAACTAATCGATTTCTGGCAACAACCTTTGTTGGTTAATGGTAAGACACAAAGCTCTTACAACAACAATAACAAAGAAAAAGGAAACACAAAATCAATGAAGCAGTTTGCTGTGGTCCCGGTACGTCTGGATGGAATTTCGTAACATTGTATCAGGAGACGCCTGATTAGGAGAAGCTTTTATGTACACCCATTTGTGACCAAGAACATTTTACCCAGCTTACCATCTTGCTTCATTATTATTCTCTCTAGAACGATTTCAAATTCCGAAATGGGACAAAAAATCTATTTCCAACCTGCTCTATTTACAAATCCAAGTCCCCAACAATCCTTTACTGCGTTTAATAATGCCCTTAAACCAATACCCAGACAGTAAAACAGTTCTGCTAACTCTCTCTAGCATATTGCATTTTGTATGGGTAGGAGTGTGAAAGAATGTTGGTTTTGTCTACCTGGGTATCAGCTAGACGTCACACAAGATTACTCTAGCAATTCTTTCAGAAGGAAATCGATTGCCAAAATGAGAGAAAAACCCGTTGTTCTACTAAACAAATGTGCTAAAATAGTATCCACATCCTGGTCACGGCACCAACGGTACGAACAATACGAAGAAGCTGACTCTTTTCATTAATTGAGCAAAACAGTCGAAAATGTTTCTATTTAATGCTTTCCGCGTGCCCAAACAAAAACGAATGCCCCGAGGATTAAGGTATCCATCACCCAGCCCCTATCCCTTTCTCCCACTCGCTCTAGAAAGAAGGGGGGGGGGGGGGGGGCAGAAAAAAAGCTGGGAAAAAACCACACGGGCAGCACAACAGCCATGGGGTTGTTTTTCCCACGCTTTCCATGCCCCGTCGCACAACGAGCGGGTGGTGGATAGGAAATATGAGCCGTGTGTTTTTTTTGTTTTCTATCCCCCTCCTCCCATTCACCTCTGTCCCTCTCTTTCTCTTCTACGTTCACCACAATTTGCCCACCAATTGATCCCTTATCCTACTCGGCGCGTTATCGTGCCGCTTGCACCCGATTATGTGTGGCACTGTTTGACGGATTCGCCCGGATAAAGTAAAGCCCAGCAGAAACACAACATCTGTTAAGCTTCTGCTCCCTTTTCTCCCTTTTTACCATCAATTAAATTCACTCACTTTCTCCCTCTCGCTTTGTGTGCGCTATTTAACCACTTGTCTCTAGGCATTCGTTTATTTCTTCTCCTGTTTCTTTTTTGCAAATATGTTGCGTGCGTTTGGCCCCCCCCCCCCTACAGCTCCCCACCGATAACCTGTGGCACTGCTGGACGATTGAAAACGTCAGACCAGCCGGTGGACGTCTTTTGTCGTCATCGCCACCGTGTGTGCGTGCATGTACGCAATACGGTTGGAATTGGGCCCGGGCACGAACAGAACTGCACTACTCTTTCTCTCCGGTTGGGCCCGGGGTCGTCGTCGGCGGGCGGTATGATGACGATAAAAATTATCTTTTATCTCGCGATGCTTCGCCATGTCGTCATTGTGACTGTGTGTGGGGACGGTTTGTGGTGGTGGTCGGGTTTGGTGACGTAACGCACACCACTCTTACGGACGCAAATTTTGGATGGTTCGCCGGGTGGTGGTTGGGGTGAGCGGCAGGGGGAGAGGACTATTTATTTTTGGAGCTTTTTCACCACATTCTTCTCGTGTGGGATGGGACGTGTATGTTGGTGCGTATGTTGCCAAGAGAGGAAAGCCAACCCAACCCGCGTCTCATTGGTTGTCACACTCATCAATGAACTTGAATGCTCAGATGAAAATATACTCGTGCCCCGCCAGTCAAGCCAGATGTTTGTGTGAACTGGAGCGACGAAAGCAAAAGGCAAACGATCGCGTCTTGGAAACCTTTCGAGTGGGTAGCACTACATTGAAATTGAGTGTCCTTCTCGAACGACTTTTTTATTGAAAAAAAGGAAACTTGAAGCACTGTTTTACGTAAAAATTTTTGTAATTATTTCGTAGCAGTGTGTTATGACGGAACAGTGCCATTTTGAATGCTTTGCTTTGACGGTAGTTTCTCCGTCTCGGGAAGCTTGAATACAGGTTGTACAATTTTCGAAGAAGTTGTGCGGACTTTGCTTTATTGATTCTCGTGAAAGCGCACATGCAAACCGGGCAGTTAGCCTGCGTCAAACAATAGAACCGTTCTTACTCTCTCTCTCACTCTCTCTCTCTCTCTCTTTCTCTCTCTCTCTCTCACTCTCTTTCTCTGTTTCTGGAAACTGATTTTTCGATTAATGCTGGCCCGAGCTGTGCGTAAAGAGATGTTGAATAATTAACGGGTTTTCGGTATTGGCCTGTGCGTTCGTTGGGCTGGTACACTTTGTGATGTTGAAACTGAGAAGAGATTACGCGCGCGTGGTTCGATTGTGTGTTATACCAGAGGGTGCTGCTGATTGAATTCTTTTCCTTTAATTATTGATTTTCAATTCTACAGCTTTGGTTGGGCTGGATAAAATTAGATTAAATTAGACACGTTATTCTTTGTTGTAAGATTGTTGTACTCTCAAGGTTATATACGTTTCGTTTTTATTTACATTTATTCAAGTAAGAATAGTTTTATTCAATAAAATAAAATATGTGTGTTTTCCATCGTCCAATGATGATAAAGAAACACAACTAATAATTTTATGCACTCTAAAAAATCAACAAAAGAAAATATTTTTATGCAGATGCTTAGTTTTTAGACACCCCTCGAACATCGTTTGGAAATTACCTGTTTTTTTTTTTTATTTAAACGAAGTAAAGCTTACCTGCATCTTAAATTGCGACCAACGTTTACCCTCCACCTGAACCTCTTATTTTTTAAGCGATTTCATCCGTTTTACAGGTTGAATCGATCGCTTTGAGAGCGTGGTAGTGCAACAATCAATTTGATTACACCGATCCCACACCGCCACCAGGCCGCTACTGGAAATGTGCTATAAATAAACATGCCGGCCAATAAATAATCTGTTTTGTTTTTGCCCATCGATCCGAAAGCACATGGGCAACATAACGCAATTGATTAGTGCAAGTCTCAATAACTTCCGCTTTCGTAGAACGGCATCGACCACGCCGGTGTGGTGGTAATTAAACGGCTTATTTTCACCGATCAGCTTCTAGTGTTTCATGGTTACATGTGAACAATTCTATTCTTTTTAAGCTTAATTGTGCCTTATTTTTTACCAGATTTAATTGCTTTTAATTAAATCTAGTTTTCACGTCTTCCAAGTGAATAAAATTCTGCAGACTGAAGGTGAGAAAGCTCAAAGGAATTCAAATGTTTTAATAATTCTTTTTTTGTGGATTCGCATCATTCACTCCTTTTGCAACCACTCACATTGAATTGACAAATATTGTTATTTGAAGTAAATGAAGGTAATGGACTATACGGTTTTTAGGTAACATAAACACATATTCTATTAAAAAAAAGAAATCTTAAATGGAGCAGCCTGGTAGTTTGTACTATTTGGTCTAGGAATAATTAAAAAAAAAAAGATGTTTTCTTTTAGGACGTAAAGAAAGCAATATTTTTTGCTTTAGTCTTTATTACAGATTACCTCAAGAGTATTAAAAGCGAAAAAACATAAATCGAACAAATGAAAGCATTATTTAAAGTATAAATTGGATTGGAGGCCCCACTCCACAGTCTGCTTACCTTGGCGTAGTGCTGCTGCTACACTTGTCCATTGAGCCGCTAAAGCATTCGAACGCCCGCTTATAGCCGCATTAGCTCGCAAACAGCACGTCTCTGTGTCCGCTCGGTTTCCCTTTTACAGTGCCAAAGTGTATTTGTCATGTCCGTTTAATCGGGCTCGTGTTAATGTTGTTAACATTAACTTTGCCACCCAGTGCCCAAGCAACCCTTCCCGCCCCCACCCAACCCCCCACTTCGCTTACTGTCACTGTCTTTTGTGGATTAAGTTTTACAGCCGTCAATCCAATGACGAACGCACATCAGCCAATCCACCACCGCTGCTACATCGGCTTCTTAAAGTTTTGCCACTTGCATGGAAATGTGATGCGATAGATCGTTTGGTTGGTTTTGAGTTCGAGTGGGGACAGCCCTTTGTCTTGGCAATGTATTCCGAAGGGATGACAAGACTGCGGAACGTGTGCGGCGGTACATAGCGGAGTACGCACGACGACCGCTTGGCATTCGCGACGTCGTCTTGACGATGGCTTGAACAGTCCGGTCACATAATCGGTGAGTGTGTACGATCCACGATCACCGCAGCAGGTAGGGGGCGGGGCAGACCACTGCTAAACTGTGTTTCCATTCCAGTTTGCTTGCTGGCGCGATTGTGGTGCATGATCGTTTGCTGCTCATGCAGTATGCTCCTGCCGTGTCTGTATTGTTTCGGATCGGCTGGAGATGTGGAGTGAATAATTGAGCTCGGAGAAAGGATGCATTCCCGTACCGTGACAGATCATCCGGTTCCATGGCGGGCCTTCCCCTGCTCAGCTGCAACCAATTTCCATTTGTATGTGATTGGGGGCAATCATACCTTTATTCGCCCATAAAGTGTAATATTCATGCCCATAACCGTTAGAAACAATAAAACTCCCATGAAGGACGTTAAAGGAATGTAAATGTCGCTGAAAAGCACAATCACTTTAGAAATTAAGAAACAAAATATAGCATATTGCTTTGCGTATATTATGATGAAGTATATCTTAGCCATGTTTACGGTTTATATGAATAATAGGAAGTGAAATCAAAAATGTATTTTAATTTAATTAAATTAAATGTATTTTATACATAACTAAAACACTGCCAAATATGCACAACAGTGTCCTTTGTCATTGTTAATGTTATGTTTAGGCGATTATAGTTAAAGTTTTAGTTTACATCATTTCATACAATTTCTAGTACGACAAAATATATTTATACATGGTTTTTCCATCATTGCTAATCATTAATATTTAACTTCTCGACGGATACTTAATCGTTTATTCGAAGAAACAATTTGAAATAAAATATACGAAAACGCTAAAATTGCTCCTCGTTAAGTGCCATGGAACTCAGCTAAACAAAACATGGCACCATAATAGCCAATCGGCCCCATTCCATCCCCTGTCTTCTGTTGCCGTTGATGTATGGGTGGGTAAGAAAGAAATTGAAAGAGTCATGTAACATTTCACCAAGCTCGCCTTGCCTCGTCGACCTATCGATTAATGCTAATCAAGAAGCGAAGTGCATTTCTGTATCACCGTCGATCAGTGCGGCCAGGCGCTGGGTCCTCTGTTTGGAAGGAATGATCCGAGCGAAAAACGGTGATAGCTCCCGACCCACCCTCCTATCCGTTCGATGGGAAGAAGGTGTAATTGAGCACAGAGGGCCTTGTGTGCGGCTTGGAATGTACTAAGTGGTACGTGTTGAGGAGCCGGTCCATCCGTCCGGTGTTGGAAGGGAAGCAGGGACATTGAATAGAATGCTCTATGGCTAGCATGCCTTTCTTAAACTGGTGCCAGCAATTATCTACTTGTTTGCGTACGCCTTGAGAAGGGGAACTAAAGCGAAAATTATCGATGGCTGCAGTTTGCCCGGGAGCTTTTACGCATTCTTTCGGTTTAATTTGCAAATGTGTTACGTGCGCGACAATTGGTCGGGGTGATATTAATCGCTAAACTGGACTCGGACGGTGTGGCAAAATATATCATAATAACTATACAAAATTTAGGAAAATCGACGAACTACAATTACAATTCAGCAAAAAAGAGAAAGAGAGAGAGACAACGAGACGGTGAAATTGCTGCCCCGTTGCGTGACATGGCTCGTTTGCACAACGCCATCTTCCTGTCACTCGATAATTCAATCGAAAGTAAAAGAGGTCAAATCAATGATCACCGGGCCCGTCGTTAGAGTGACGTGATCCGTTGTGGAAGTAGCAGCCGTTTGCAATGAACTGACCGGTCAATTAGACGGTATCGTTTTGAGCGTATAGCTTACATTACGATATGGGTCACGTTATTAGTAGAAAAGCACTAGAAACAAGGTGTTATAGTTTTATATATTGTATACTAAATTACACTTAGTTGTAATTGAATCAATGATTAATCATTGAAACAAATTGATTCACTTCTTAAACGAATGTCCATTAAAAATGTGAAAACTTTTTCAAAGGAACGACTAACCAGACCCTGTCAGGCCCTGTCAACTAAAAGTATCTAATAACGCTCACCTGTTTGTGGTGACCGCGTGGTATCATGTCATCAAAGTTGTTCTGCTACGCTGCAGATTGTGAGTTCAGCTCTACCGTGGAGCCAAATTTGTTCGTAATGTTTTGAGGGCACGTTTTAAACCCACCTTACTGACTTTCTGCGTCCATCGATGCGCTTTGTGTTTAATCGCGCACACACACACACACACACACACACATACACATATATTTTGAAAGGCGAGAACAATTGTGCGTAAAGGCACACACTCTCTGGTTGTAGAGCTAATCGTCGTCAGCACACACTTATTATCATCGTCATCGTCGTCCGTGTAAGCAGCAGCAGTATCATTATGACCGAAGGCATGTGGACAAAGGGCGGTCGTGAGGTGAGGGCGTTGTGCTGTGTGTATACCACGCCACCGTCGCGTACACACAAACCAAGATGATGTTTTCAAAACCGGATGAAAATAGTCCGGATAGCGCTTAGGTGTTTTTTTGTTTGGCGTATTTTTTCCTCCCTTCTCAGACGTTTGTGGTAAAAAGTGGGGGTTGGTAGGTGGGGAGCGAGAGCGGGTTCTAAACTACAAATCTTCCCTTCCACACCAGCAACTCCAAGGGGTGTACATATTCAAGGGAACGTACAGCATGAGCCAAACGGGAGAGCGAGAGAGAGGTACTGGAGCGGGATGAAAGACAGGTGCTAGATAATCATAGACGCGCGGCAGAGATACACACCTACACACAGCGAGCGACAATCGGCTCGGATATACGACGATTGATAATACGCTGAGCAAATTTTCTCACATTGCATAATTATCAACAGCAGCGGCAGCAACAGCAACAAAATGCCGCCGCACCACAACTGTTGCAACACAGCAAATCATTCGTTCGTTGAAAGTGTTGGCAGGTTGTGTGTGTGTGTCAGAAAGGGAGAGGGAGAGAGAGGTAGAGTGAGAGCGCATGGGTGAGAAAAAGAGCTCGTGAGAAGGAAACCATAGGCGGCAAAACGAGATGATAACATGGTTGAGGTGTACTATTAAAAAATAGGTAGCTCAATTCCTGGAACACACGCCATAGTTGTGGCGGTGGGTGCGGTGGAATCTCGTGTGAGCTTAAATGCTCGTGCGAAGGGGAGTGGGGAAGGAGGGATTGGACCCTGACTGTAGCCGAGAAGTGCATTTTCAAGTGCAGCTAATAAACTAACAAGCATATCAAACAAACCTTCTGCCGTAGTGTAAGCTTGGCTATGGCACTTGAACATGATTTATAAACAGGTGGTTTTAGTACTACTATCTCGTTCATTCATTCTCTATATTTTGCGGTTAGTTGACAATGTATTGAAGCAGTTTGCTTTTATGAGTGTGTCTCGCATCAAATAAATCATTTCCTTATGTTTAAACTCGTCTTTGAATGATTGAGTTTTCTTCAAAGTCTTTCGTGGTGTGCTATAAAACCAAAAACAAATGGAAATATAGCTTCAAGAAAAATAGATGTATCTGTTTAAAATTTTGTTATTTTTTTTTTACTTTTGTGAACAACAATGCTTCTTGAGGAATCAATAATTGTGGACATCACAAAATCGATTTGTACAGCGCTTCGAAGTAAATACTATAAACTGTTAGCTTATGAGCTTACTTTGCTCACTCGTTTACTCTCAAGTGTGGTAAATATCTTAATACATCTCTTCAATATTGTGTATACTACAGTGGTTATAAAGTATCCTCAATTAATAAACATTGCATCAATTGTCTGTAAGCATTTTTTTTAAGTCTATTACACTCCAAATTATATTTTAGTACAATTTAGAACAACTACCATAAAGAGTGATGCCATATATTCGTAGTACAGAAACTTAATATTCCGATGTGCGAAGGAAGCTAAAATATAATGTTGCAATGTCGCAACGCCCTTAGTTAAGGCTTAGTAACAAAATGTGTAAAAATTATCCGTCGCTCTAAACAGTTCAGTAAATGTATTCCAAATACCTATGTTGTCCTTTATTCATTCCACCTATGATAGTAAAGGATTATGAGTTCGATAAAGCTACGATAACTTCGATAACGTTGCACCACCTGGAATGACCGCACATCATCCTGCAACGAGAAGAGAGCTTGGTGGACGATTATATTTTTATTTTTAGTATCATCATGCTCGAAAGGCTCCAGGCGGCCATGTGTGTGACGCTCTCACCTTCCTCCCCTTTCTTGTTTGTGCGGATGTATTATTCGCATTCCCCCGCGCCCCGCTCTTCCCACAGTCCTATGCGGCTAGGCGCATTTCCGATCGCGTGTGAATAGTGTGCCGGCGCACGAACGAACGGCAAATGGATGGTTCCTTCCCATTTCATTACACGACCCCGGGCACGCAACCGGGTTGGGACGAGGACGCGATATAGAACCGGCAATCAGCCGGACTCGCGCCCGCACGAGGTTGTGCACACATTTCATTAACAAGTGCATCAGAGTTTTCTTAACGTCATCGGCAGCGGTTGTGTGCAGCGTCGGTTAGGAATTGGAGTTGAGCGTGCGTGTGATCTAAATGTGTACCTCCACAGCCCTTTCCTTGCGATCCCGCTTTAATGTGTTGCATTCATTTGTCGTTTCAGAGTATCAGGCGAAAGAGGGCAACCGGAGTTTGTATTGTCAGTAGTGCTTGTCTGTCCGCGTGTCCCAAACTCAGCGCGCTTGCGAACATGAGCATAGGTGGCGGAAGAATACATCACCCAAACGCGTAGCATGCGGCACGTTAGATAGGCCGTAAGAGGAAAGTGGCGATCAGCAGCAGCAGCAGCAGCAGCTAAACCAAACAAAAGTTAACTCACAGATAAGACTCGATTTGAAGACCCAGCGGATCAGAACCGAACAGCGAGTCGGCGACCAGTGCTCGAAAGCGGAACCAGTGCGAACACGGGCGACAGATCCATCAACAAACCACATACGCACACCTGCAGCCACTCACACTCGCGCCACACATCAGCAACGACGGAGACGGAGGGTTCTCGGGAAACATCGCACCCCATCTAGACGCTGGCTCGGAACGGTGAAGCGCGGGGGGCCGAGTCTCCCGATACGTCACCGGAAGGCGGTGCCACCTGCTGGTGGGCGCCCTGGTCAGCGATGGGTTGCTTCGGCTCAGCCGGATCGAAACAGTCGGACTCGAACAGCTCCGAGGACACCAAGAGCCAGAAACGGCGTAGCGATGCGATCACACGGCAACTCCAGAAGGACAAACAGGTAAGTCGAAAAGTGTTTTGGAAGCTCCCCGAACGCAAAGGCATAACACGTCCTACTCCTTTTCCACACACAGGTGTACAGAGCGACGCACAGACTGCTACTACTCGGTGCCGGTGAGTCCGGCAAGTCAACCATCGTGAAACAGATGAGAATATTGCACGTGAACGGGTTCTCGGACAGTGAGCGGAAGCAAAAAATAGAGGACATAAAGAAGAACATTCGTGATGCAATCCTGGTAAGTGACCGTGCCCCACCGTGGGCGTCCCCTGTACAACTCTTGGCGACTCATCATGTACATTTTCTTCTCGTTTTCTAGACAATTACCGGTGCGATGAGCACACTGACGCCGCCTATTCAGTTAGAAAAACCGGAGAATCAGGCACGGGTAGACTACATTCAGGATTATGCGTCAGGTATTATGGAATCTTCAGTAAAGGTTTGCTCTCTCCAGTGCTTAACGTCTTGCGTTCTTGAAACTATTCCCCCTCCCAGGACCTGATTTCAATTATCCGCCGGAATTCTACGAGCACACCGAGGAGCTGTGGAAAGATCGCGGTGTCCAGCAGACGTACGAGCGATCAAACGAGTATCAATTAATTGATTGTGCTAAATAGTAAGTTCCAGCTACCGATTGCCACTCTTCATTAACCTTTTGCTTGCAAAAGTGTGGAATTCGTTCTAAAGTTGTGCTATCTCACCCTTCTCCATCAGCTTTCTGGATCGTGTTAGTGAAATCAAGCAGCCTAACTATACTCCAACCGAGCAGGATATCCTGAGATGTCGTGTGCTAACCTCTGGCATTTTCGAAACTAGGTTTCAGGTTGATAAAGTGAATTTCCAGTAAGTAGAACACCAAGGGTTTGTGCTATCAAACAACATTTCTGAAACATTTCTGTCTTGTATCCTCGCAGCATGTTCGACGTCGGAGGGCAGCGTGACGAGCGGCGTAAGTGGATCCAATGCTTCAACGATGTCACAGCAATCATCTTCGTGACGGCGTGCTCTAGTTATAATATGGTCCTGCGCGAAGATCCCACACAAAACCGGCTACGGGAGTCGCTGGATCTGTTTAAAAGTATTTGGAATAATCGGTAAGTGAAATTGCGCTGTGTGATGTGTGAAGAGCACAGCGAATAATGTATTGATTCGTTCTTTTACCTTTTGTTTGCAGATGGTTACGGACTATATCCGTTATATTGTTTTTAAACAAGCAAGACTTACTGGCCGAAAAGATAAAGGCAGGCAAGAGCAAACTCTCCGACTACTTTGGCGAGTTCAATCGTTACCAGACGCCAGGTAAGGATGGCCTGTTCAAGTACTGTGCAGCTGTGAAATTTCCAAAACTCTTTTAATACCCTTCTTCCGCTCTTTTTTCAGCCGACGCTGTATGCGAGATGGGTGAGGATCCAGAAGTGATTAGAGCAAAATATTTTATAAGGGACGAGTTCTTGGTAAGTGTGAGCGTACATCAACGTTGTTGCTGAACTTACATTGACAATCTTTCCTCTGTTTCGGCAGCGTATATCGACAGCAAGTGGTGATGGCAAACACTACTGCTATCCACACTTTACCTGCGCTGTAGATACGGAAAACATCAAAAGAGTTTTCAACGATTGTCGGGACATCATTCAGCGGATGCATCTGCGGCAATATGAGTTGTTATAGGTAAGGGATTCGATTAATTGCTATCCAATTTCAGACTCTAATGCACTCTTCTCTTTCGTTTGTAGATATACTTAATGATTTCGATACAACAGCAACTTGGTCGTCTCATTTTAGTTGTGTCTATCGTGAAACAAATATCAAACCTAGCCAAACTATACTAATTTTATAATAAAACAAATATTTGATTAGGAATTAATCAAAACAAAAAAATGGAACATGCATAAGCACACAAACACCTATATACAGACACACATTCACAACACGGATACATGCCTCTAACCCATCTCATCTCACAACGGTACACAACACTCTCACATACACAAGCCGCCCCCCCCCCCGCAAAATAGACGCATAAGATCATCATCCAGATCCAGCAACTTCACCACCATGGTGAACCACGCCAGTCAAGAATCCTTTTTGAGCAAAAAGCAAAAAAAGCAACAACACGAAAGTAAGCCACCGCTCCACAGCGCGCAGCCTGTCTCCTTCTCACGATCCTCTCTGATCTCTCCGACACGGGCGTTATGTTGGTGGAATAGAGAAACAATCAGCTATGTTGATGGCGAAAGGGCGAGCGGTAATCAACCGGTGGAAGAACGTGTCCTTTAGATTGCGCGGAAGAGAAGGAATCACAATTAGTACTGCAATACTGCTCGAATGGCATGAAATGAACAAACAGAAACACGCAGAGAAAACACATATACAAGCAACAAAAAGAAGTAACAACTGCCGTCGAAATGCGCAAATTAGTCGAAAAGGAGCAAAAGAAGGGAAGGTGACACGAAGAACACTAACACACGATTGCCCACATCCCGAAAGGAGGGCACAGCATAAGGCAGCAGGGAGGACGGAAAGAAAATTAACTTCCTACCCACAAACTAAACCAAAACTAAAGAAGAATAAAAAGAACACACATACACACAGAAGAAGAAAAAAACACAAGAATTAGGGCTTGCGCTCCTTGTACACTAATAGCTTGTTACCGGTAACAAGAATGACGGGGAACGGATTAAGTAGACGCGTAACCAACACAATACGTGCTCATCTCACGTAGATGCGTTAACGCAATCTGTTGCTGCGCGAGCGCGGCAGGCCGATGAGAAAGAGGGGCTAAGATAGGAGAAAAAAGAGGGGCTGCTAAGTAAGCCTTTTTGTGCAATAAAACTCGGTGGACGTAGAATTAGGAATTTAGTGGGATATGAAAACAAATAACAACACACACGCGGTACACAAACACGCGTAGCGCTGTACAGAGTTAGTGTAACCCGCGCGGGTCGTTAGTCGTAGTGTGTGAGTGTGTGTGTATGTGTGTGTGATGTGAGGGAGGGGAAGAGTGAAGCTGTAAATGTAACTGTGCTGGCGAGGAACAGCGGGCGAGAGAAGGCTAGACACTTTCCTTCCACTAAAGGCCATTAAAGAAGCAGCAGCAGCAGCAGCAAATGCTTAGTAGAAAAAATCGTTCCAAAATGCATAAGCAACACAGACACAACACAGGCATGGCAAGGGGCTCACTCGAAACCAGATCCGTGATGCTGTGCTCCCTTCACAACAGCTTCCAGTTGGCTGCTTCCGGTGAAGAGAGATAGAGAGAAAGAGAGAGAATTGTAATGGACAAAAGGTAAAGCAAAAAGCAACCGAGTGGATCGCTTCATTGTGCTGGTAAATCAAGATACACACACACACACAAAGTGCTACACTGTTCTGTGAACTGGGTAGCAAGATAGAGAGAAAGAGAGAGAGATGGAGGGGAGAGAGAGGCATATAATTAGTAGTACTATCGCAACGTAGCTGTTGGAATTTCAGTATTTCGCTCTCATGTTCTGTAAATGTTCGTTTTGTTTGTTTGTTGGTTTATTTTGATTTTTTTAATAAGCACCGTAAACGCAGACGCGCGCCCCATCACGCTCATCCGTTGTGTATGTGTGTGTATTATTGTTGGAGGTGTATAATGTTTTAAACTCTTTGTTCACGTTATTGGTCAAAAGCAAACCGCCGTTAGAGAGTAGTTTAGGAGAAAGGAGAAAAGGAAACCGAACGCTACAGCAGCAAAACCAATTATGTATTAATGTTAGAACACACACCACATGCTGCGCGCCGCCATAAGACTCTACCTTCTATTGTTTATGTTTTAGAAAGATGAGAACGACGAGGGTAGGCGCCTCCACAGCCTGTGACCACGCTGATGGGCGGTGTGTTGGGAGGGTGGAATTTGTTATTTGTTTTTAAATAGGTTCTTGTTTTAAAAGGAACACGAAACGTGTTTTTAAATTAGCTTCGCCAATGTTTTACTATCCTTCTCCCTCCCCACCACCTACCGATCACCTTTTTTGCGCGTAGTGTATGTGTCGTAGGCTCTTTTTGTACGTATATAAGTAATTACCAGTTACTATAATTTTTAATCCATTGACAGTCAAACTGCAGGGCTTGTATAGGGGCAGAACGGCAAAAGAAAGATAAAGTTAGGTTTCTTATTATGTTATGTTTTTCGTTTTGTTCGTTGATAGAAAATACATTCTATTTTTCGTTTATTCCGTACAACCAGCATTGTAGCAGAAAAGCGGGGAAAGGAAAAACAATGCATATAGGAATATGACCATTCATTTTTCATTTGCCGACTACGTACGCCGTGCGCGCACGCTGTAACTGTAGGTTTTAATCGTGTCACCAATAAATAGATGTGTTGTGTGGTTACAGTGGCTGGGCTCGGTGCGGCAGCAACCAACATGTGTGTTTTTTGTGAAGGAAGGAAAGGACTAGCGATGAGGATATCCTTGCAAAAGGAAAGCAAACGCGATAAGCGAGTGGGGCTGATGGGTTGGGTGCGGTATGCTTTAGCAAAATACGTAGATAAATGTAATGAAGAGATAATGTTCGTACGTGTGTATGTGCGTGTTGTGAGAGAATCAGGCATAGAGGAAGAGAAAGTGAGAGAGAGTGAGAAATAGAGAGAAAGCGAGAAAGAGAGAGAAACCGATGATGGACTACTAGTGAAAATGTTATTTTGAAACAGAATAAAATTCTCTTAGGTTATCTGCTGAAAGGTTTATTTACCTGTCTGTGAAAGTTGAAAGTTGAAAGATGATGATGATGTTGCAGAAGCATGAGACAGAATCAAAGAGATACTTTAGATAATCCAATTCAAAGTGCTATCACTATACAATGTCAGCCACTTGTACCCCTTTACACGGAGACTTCCCTTTCCCGATACTTTCCGAAATAACAGATAAATTACCCTGTCCCCGGCTTCCGTACGCTTTCAGTTTTATTGGGCGCGCACTGTATAAGGTTACACATTATTTTTCCTTCTCTCACCATTTTATTACAAAACAAATATTTATATGTTTGAATCTCGTGTGCAAGTGTACGACAAAAAGGGATAGGATAGGGCAGGATAGAGCAGAAGGGATTAGAAATGCAAGAAACCAATCCCTCCGAATGTCGGGCTTTGTTACACTGCGTAGACCGGAGGCCGGAGATAGGACGACAATGGAATGAAGCTCTGGTACACAGTGTGCTGTTTCAGGGAAGCACAAGCAAAATGGGATGTGTGGGGTATCTTTGTGTGTATGTTAAACTAGTAGCAACAACAGAATGGCAATGAGAAGGTGCATCGCAGAGAGTGACTAAATGGAACAGAACAGATAAAAAAACACTCATAAAACACACACGCAACACGCAAAACTTAACCAATCAGAATCAGATGGCAATTTTGTATAGCTTTATCGATGGAATAGAAAACGAAAAACACACAAACAAACAAACAAACCCAAAACAAGAATATTTGAACGGAAATGATAGTAAAATGAATGGTGTTTATTAATAGATGTTAAAAAGTAGTCAACATAAACAAAACAAAGCAAAGTAACAAAGAAAAAAGGTAACACACAGAGAAAGCGCAAACCCAAAATAAATGGTGGCAAACAAAAAACGTGGACAAAGAATATAAAGAAGGAATGAGAAAAGTGGGTCGGATAACACGGAGGAGGAAATCGCTTTGGGGAGACGTTTCTGGAAGGCGTTGCAATGCAACATTGTTTGCTTGCACGGGGGGAAAGTCTTTTTGTTTGTTTTTATATCCTTTGCTTCTTTTGTATCTTACAGAGTGATAAATTCACTTGGCTATTTGTTGTGTTTCTGCTTTTTTTGAAAATGTTTCACTTGTGTTCTGCTTTTTTGTGGCGTTCAAAAAATTTGAAGTTGTATTAACGGCTTTAACCATTTAATTCAAAGACTTTTACCAATTGTATATGCATTCTTTTTTTATACACAAGAAAGATGTATGTCTACAAATAATACTAATTCATTAAAAAACACAAATATCAAACACAAAAAAGTCGTTATCAGTGTTTCTTTACCTTTTTCTTTTATGTTTGCAATTCCATTAGTAGTATGTGCACCGTGAAATGGAAGAGAGTTCGCAATTTTTATTTATTTGTATACAAACACTATACCTCTCCCCCACGTTCTGGCTAGAAGGAGGCGAATGTACTAGAAAAGAAAGCAGCAAAGGCAATCTATAAGCACACATACACAAACACACACGAAGCGTACTCATTGACTGGCACACCGGACAAAGCGAAGGGAAAAGGCCACGCTCTAAGGTACTCAGATTTCCCACATTCATAAGAAAAAGAGAGGAATCCCCCCTGCACACACAGTGTATATTGATAGTGGAAGTGGGGTGGAAGTGGATGGAAAAAGCGGTTGTCCTGTGTGCTGCAAGGAGATCGAGCTATAGATAAAGCTCTATCTAAAAAGGAAGGCACGGTGGTACCCATTTACATTGAGGATAAAAAAGGTAGTAAATCTGAGCAAAAAAAAGGAAAATGTATATCGTTTACACATACATATACATATATACAACTTATATATATATACCTATATATATATACATCTAGGGAAGAAGAGAAAGGTAAAGAGAGAGAAAAAAATGAAATCACCGATGTAACAAAACAGATGTACTATTTTTGGTTTCCTATATACTAATGCACTCTCCTTTTCCATTTCTTCCCTATCCTGTCTCTTGTAAAGATGTCTTCTATCTGCTAGCCTATTACCTACTCTTCCTAGCACACACACACACACATACCCCCAACACCCTTCCAATTACCACCATCCAACGTACCTTTCTTCTCTGCTGTGT
This sequence comes from Anopheles epiroticus, assembly GCA_000349105.1. Classification (NCBI taxonomy): domain Eukaryota; kingdom Metazoa; phylum Arthropoda; class Insecta; order Diptera; family Culicidae; genus Anopheles; species Anopheles epiroticus. The sequence goes on from KB670836.1 coordinate 499,609, forward strand.
TTAGTCAATTGTCGCCCGACCGTCGTTGACGTGAGCTTTCGGACTGTGTTATTTAAAACTATGTACGGAAGAGGACGAAAGAACACTGCGCTGCTGCACCTACTTACTACCACTACTACTACTACTACTACACACTACTATGTTTGTATATGCTGCCGTACGCCTTCATCTTGTTAGGTAACAGAAAAAGCGCGAAACATGTCGCAAAAAGAAATCGTAGTAGCTAGCGACCTCCAGGCAACCTTCCACACAGCTAACTTGTAGGCCGTTATGCGTCGTTTACATCCCTTAGCAACACGTGTACACGCACTCGCAAAACATATTCATCACGCAACACACGCAATGGAAATCGCGTTTGCATGGCGTAGGATACTAGGCGCTTTTGAGCGCGCGCAAATCAACAGGAACGCAATGCACCGCATGCAGACGCGAGCACCTTGTTGGCTTAACGACCACGTGTTCCTTTGGATGGTCTTTTTTTAGTGATGATTTTGGTTTTTCAATTCCATGAACTACACATTTTTCAAATTCGTTCGTGGAATGGAAGTTTTAATAAAAGTATGATTAAGTGAACCACCCATGCCGGATTATATGCAATACGCAGACGATTAACTGAATCATCCTCTCGTCAGTGTTTGTTTTCTTCATGTTCCATTTCAAACAAACAATACACCCCAATTCAAAAGTGACTACCAAACAATTGGCCACAAAAATCTGCTAAGGTAGACTTAAAACGGATGGACGCGTTACTTCTTGTGCGTTTGCGTACATGGTGAGTGAAAGCGTAAGCGTTCATGGCGCGAAAATACACATAAATAGATGGTGTGGTATAATATTGCAAATGCAAAACAAAACATGAGTAAAACTGACACTATAAATATTGAAGGCGCAGTCTGTATCTGCAGCACGATGTAAAATCAGTCACGAAGCAGTAGAAGAAGCAAAAAACTAAACAAATCACTTGATAACGCAGATGCAGAACTCTTTTATATAGCTGTATAGAGAAAAAGAACACAACTGAGATGAGGAAAAAACAAAATGGGCGAAGGCAAAACAAACCAAACCAAAAGAAAAAGAAAATAATTGAACATGAATGTGTGCGTGTGCATAAAAGAAAATAACTGAAGTTTAGAGAAACAAAGAACATAACAAACAGTGAACGAGGCACGCTAAGGTTCTGCATGGTAGAAAAAGGAAAATGAAATAAAGTAATAATAATATTAAAGTGTGCGTTCCCACATATACACACAGTGGTGACAGTCGCAAGAAGAGAACGAGAAAGAGAAAAAAGAACATTTAAAGCGCATGTGAAACAAGCCATCCCCGCCCCCGGAGCCAGAGCAAGCAACAAATAGTCATAGATTGTAGATGAAGAACAAACCAGAGCTAAGAAAACACGAAAGATGTCGCACAAAACAAAAAAGTATATAACAATGATACAAAACCAACAAACAAAAAAAAACACACACACTCACACAAGAGGAGACGAACCCAAAAGAAGAAAGTAGTAATAAATTGTTTCTTCTTCGTTGCAAAGCAAAATCAACAGCAAACACACACACACACGATGTAAGAATTAAATTAAACACAAAATAACAAGAGAATGCAATGCAACCAATAGAAAACATATGAAGGGAGGATAATAAATTAAAAAAAACATGATGAAACACCCAACCAGTGTAAGGGAGGGAGAAAGAGAACAAAAAAAGAAGATAGCAACCAAACCTACCAAAAGAGCAGAAATCTTGATATAAGTAAAGACGGCTGCTGAAAGCGATAAAAAATTGAGTAAGGGGAGGAAAAAAGTCTAAAGAAACAAAATAATAATAATACAAAACAAACAACAAAAACCCACACGGACGCGAAAACACGGTGAAGAGTGGAAAGTGGACGAGGAATGTAAACGAGAAACTTTGAGGAAATTAAACCCAAGAAAAACCCTATCGGAATATGTGAAAAATAAAGCAGATAAAAAGTTTACCTAACTTTGTACACTTATTTACCTGTTGGGTTTGAACGGAGAGCGGTTTTTGGATTGAGATTGTGCTAGCAGGACACGGGTGTGAAACTGACGTGCAATTTTCATAGTTGATGACATTCTGGACAGTATACAGAATTAACTCAGACATTCTTTACCTTAGAATGTTCGAAAATCCTGCCAAAATATGGTAAAAGCAAATCCACGGATGAACATTAACTGTCAGTAGATCCGTGGTTGGACTGTCTGTTCAACCTAAGTGAAAAGGAAGCAAGAATTTGTTTTAATGTCGTCAATTGCCTGAAAATAGTGGATACAATACTTATTTAACCTTTGACTAGATGCAGAACTTCTTCTATAAGGAAAAACATCAAGCAAGTGGGAACGAAGCCTCGCATTGTGGATGAAAGAGACCAACGCTCATCAATATCGTCTGGTATATACAGTACCCATACCCGTGCCCATAGGACAAATTCTAAATTTCACCTTATTTTGTGCGGATGTACTCTTGAAGTTGTCTAGCCACTAGCTAGCAAAAAAAAAACACAGCGTTGCAACAGGCCAAAACTGGTTGTAGCGCCCGATGAGTAAGTAACTAAGTAAGTAAGTGCAAGCATCCGTTCATTCGAAACTTATAAACTCGTGGGAAGAGGAAACACGTGGGAAAACATGTTTTAACGAGTTGGTGTCATGACTAGCAAACGATTGCACAATGATCCGTGATCTTAAAAAGCTTGATAAAATTAGTGTTTTCTTCTGATAAATACTAAGATTTTGCTGCAATCGGCCAACAAAATCGTTCGAGGATTGTACGATGCACCCAATCTTAACGTGTAATTTAAACCTTCTACTGGGAGAACTGAACTTTCCGATATAAACTATGCGACAAACCTTTCGAGTGTCGTTCGCAAAACGGCTGTTGTTTATTTACATCGGCGCCCAGCAATACGAACTACACGGTGTACAGACTAGGCGCTGTTGTGCAACTGCATTTCGCAAATGTTAATTTTTAGTTTTCGACATTTTGTGGCCCGCCCGGGGCAGCCACTACCAGTGCAGCTGTACACACGCCACTTCAGCAGCCAGGCAAAGATCAACAAGGAAACGATCGATCTGTACCGCCAGCAGTACGTTCGTGACTCGTGGACGAACCTAACGCCGAAAGTGCTCTCCCATCTGGATCGCAATCTACACCTGCAACGCAACCATCCGCTGTCGATTGTGCGAGAAAGGATTGTCAAGTATTTCTATGGCGCTTACCTAAGCCCGCGTGGAAACCCACTATTCAGTGTGTACGATAACCTGAGTCCGGTAGTGTCGGTGGAGCAAAACTTCGACCAGCTGCTCATCCCGCCGGATCATCCGAGCCGGGCGAAGAGTGACTGCTACTACGTGAACAAAGACTATCTGCTACGAGCGCACACGACCGCCCATCAGGTGGAGCTGATACAGGCCGGACTGGACAACTTTCTGGTCGTGGGGGATGTGTACCGGCGGGATGAGATTGATGCGACGCACTATCCGGTGTTCCATCAGTTAGACGCCGTTCGTATTGTGCACCAGGATAAGCTGTTCGAGCGCAACCCAGAGCTAAAGATACACGAAACGCACTACAAAACGCATCTTTCGAATGGGAGTCCCACGACGGGTATGAGCAGCCCGCTTGCGGACTGTATCGATCAGCACAAGCAGCCGTGCCACACGTTGGAAGCGGTCAAGCTGTGCGAGCACGAGATGAAAAAGATTCTAGTCGGCATGGTGCAGAAGCTGTTCGGGCAGGACATCAAGTATCGCTGGGTGGATGGATACTTTCCCTTCACGCAGCCATCCTGGGAGTTGGAAATTTACTTCAACGGCAACTGGCTTGAGATACTGGGCTGTGGTATTTCGCGCAACGAGATTCTCGAACGGGCCGGCGTACAGAACTCGATTGCGTACGCGTTCGGCGTTGGGCTTGAGCGTTTAGCAATGATTCTGTTCGACATACCAGACATACGGCTGTTTTGGAGCACGGACAGTGGCTTCCTGAACCAGTTCCGGGACGATAGTATCGTCAAATACAAACCAATCTCGTCGTACCCGCAGTGCAGCAACGATTTGTCGTTTTGGCTACCGGAGGGCATGTCGGCGGATCAGTTTGCGCTGAATGATTTCTACGACATTGTGCGTAGTGTTGGCGGCGACATAATTGAACAGGTGAGTACCGATTTTAGAACGTTTGGGCACTTTTAATCAACATACCGAAACCCTTGTAGGTGACATTAATCGACCGGTTTACACATCCCAAAACGGGCAAGAGCAGTCTCTGTTTCCGTATCGTCTATCGGCACATGGAACGCACGTTGACGCAGGCCGAGGTGAACGTAGTGCATGCCAAGATCGGCTCAGAGCTGGTGGCAACGTACAATGTTAGCATACGATAAGCAAATGAGAAGATTGGAAACGTTAACATCTGCTGAGGTAGGATGTGAAAATGAAGTTGATGCTGAAATTGTGTGGTGAGATTTGTTTTATTAGCAGCTCACAGAAAGAACCGAGCGCTTCTACCATAACAACGATCCTGTTATATACGAGTCTCTCATATCCAGGATTCACTGTAGCAGTAGCGAAGTTGCTATTTCTCATCAGATTACTCCTCGTACAGCGCACTGTAATCTACTAGATTTAGTACAAGCTATGTACGGTTAAGTTTGAAAGAGGCTTTTTAATTATGTCCATGTTAATCGCCTAGTGCACACTTAACTCCCATGAGCATCAAACGGTCAAGAAATGTTAAATATTCGATGTTCGAAAACAATTCAAATTTTGACATTTTCGAGCAAATCGAGGCAACAACAACAAACCCTTGAATGCTCCTCCTATGAAGTCACCATTGGCGCTGAAAGCAGCTCCCCTCAAGTGCTCGGAACAGCTCCCCGCGTCATAGAAACCGGCACAGCAATATCATTACGGTCTCTGTTATCACCCTAATACCCACACACATAGTTCCGCCGTCCATGCTTGTCGAGCAAACGTTCAGTGACGCCTTGTTACGCCAGCTGCACGTTACCTTTCACCTGTTTTGGGATTGAGGACAGTGCATTCGAGGACCCTGACCTTCGTTGTGCCGATCAGCACCACCACACGACCAGTTGACGATCAGTCGGTGTCCGTTCAACATCGGATCCATCGTTCCCGGGAGTTGAGCTTGAAGTTGAAATCTCTCACTCAGTCTGTACCATCCGCCAAAGGAAGTGTTTCAGAAATGTCCGGCCAAAAGCGACCAGTTTACGTGCAGTACGTCCTTGGAGGACTTTCAGGGTAAGTTGGAGGGGGAAGTTCATTAATGGAAGTGATTGGATTGACAGTAGCACTATCGACAATTGGTTAAGAAGAAGGTGACCTCGTTTCCTACGGCGGAGGGACAGACGAATTGTTTTGCTGCTGTTGCGTCAGCGGGAGAATGCGGCAACTTACGCAGATGATGGTCCCCGTTCATGGTTGCCCCGTCAGCACCACCGCCCTTAACATCCGCCGCTAACGCTCGACGCTGGTTAAATATAGACCTTGGCGAAAGACGGTCGTGTGCCCTACTGGGAACCACCGAGGGGCACGCAAACAAAACCCCCAACCAAGGTAACGTACTGGTGCGTTTTTACGTACGTAAACCGTCCATCGAGACGATCGTACGTACCGTACATCGATCATCAACGTCAATGGCCGAGAAGAGGGGCGTTAGTGAAAATGAAAAGGTGTAGAAAGTTTTAGGGACGAAAACAGCACGCATACAAGGTCACAGGCGGCCCATGGGACTGATCAGCTGATGCGCTACAGCTCATCATTCCCTAAATAGCATTAAAGGGCTTAAGGTAGTTATTGATGCCATTTCTACACCTTTCCACTCCTCTACGACTCAAGCAAATGGTCGGACAGTAAGTGAGGCGTTAGATCAACGGTAAGAGGCCAAAGGTTGCGATGAAATCTTATCAGTTTCGCAAAGGAAGCTCTACGATATGATTAAATTGCATGCGCCCGCAGAGAGTACACCCCGAAATGATTAATCATATAAGTCTTCAAAACCAACCGAGATAGATCGCCTAACCGTGCGCTTTATGCGCTTTTCCATGTTTGCCCTTGTCTTAGTTGTACAGCATAGCATCGGGCGGGGAGTTCTATGGGGGGCCCACATTGTCCGTCATAAGATAGAACTTGCGTAATCGCATTCTTCTCAAACCTCGTGGGGGCTGCTGCCGCATGGAAACACGCGTGTGTGCGTGTACGTCTATATTGGCGTGATTTCCAGTACAGAGATCCGCCGGGGCTCGGTAAACAGCTTCGTTAGCACCGAATAGAACCGAGTTGTTCAATTTTCGTTAGCAATTATCGATAGCTATTTAATAGTCTGGTGGTGCGGGCAGATGGTAACTAAAACCATGTTACATTATTGATTTGGCTCGATTCCATTTTTCCCGAGTGGATCCTTCTTGCATGATTGATGCATGGATTTCGATTGCGTTTAATAATGCACTACTGGTGGCCTACAAACTGTGTACATCTTAGTTACATTTAGTTTCTCAGTATTTAACGCTCTGACGAATCATAGAACAGAAATTGGTATCTAAAAGAACCTGGCTCTTTAAACGACCTATAAACTTGTAATTCCTCATACAATACGAATATGTAAGACGGCCTGTTGAAATATGCAGTATCTTAGTCTCTTAGATACAGTCTTGTCTGTAGTTGTCGATGCTTAATATATATTCATTACACTGACGAAGGAACGACTTTTCCAAGACGCATAATAACTGCCATAAACAAAATTTGAATGACATCGGCATCATCAATGCACACCTGATTGAGGTTTATTTATAGTAACCTATTCCAAATGTCTCGATCGCTTCATAGCTTCATGTCGTCAAGCTGTCGATCATAGTTGCCAGGTTGTTTAGATGGGTTTTAAGCAAATCAAGTTTAAGCGTGTCTTCTTTTCTTAAATGTATTAAAAAAAAATACTGCTGTTCATACTGCCATCTTGAAACGAGTTAACGTAAACGTTCCTATTTCGCAGAATCGGTGCAACATGCGTGGTGCAGCCACTGGATCTGGTGAAGACGCGCATGCAGATTTCCGGCATGGGCGGTGCAGCCAAGGAGTACAACAACACGTTCGACGCGATCGGCAAGATCGTGCGGCGGGAGGGTGTGCTGGCGATGTACAAGGGACTGAGCGCGGCTATCATGCGACAGGCCACTTACACCACGACCCGTCTCGGTGTGTACACGTCGCTCAATGATGCCTACAAACAGTGAGCCCCTTTCAGTTTTTACCATTTTTCCATCTTTTTCTTTAGCATTTTCGCCGAAAACGCAGTCACACTAATCTTTTATCTGCTTCACATACTCATTCCACGCCAGGAAAACCAACAAAGCACCAAATCTGCTGGCATCGATGGCGATGGGCATGACGGCCGGTGCCATTGGTTCGTTTGTCGGCAACCCGAGCGAGCTTATCCTTATCCGCATGACAGCGGACGGACGATTACCGGTGGCCGAGCGGCGCAACTACACCGGTTTCTTTAACGCGCTCTTCCGGATTGCGCGCGAGGAAGGTACATGAAGGAATTTCGCCTCACTTTCCAATGAACGGGTTTTCTAACGATTTTGTTTTTACTACTTTCCTCAAAAAGGTGTCCTGTCACTATGGCGTGGATGCGTACCGACGATGGGCCGTGCAATGGTGGTAAACGCTGCCCAGCTTGCCTCCTACTCACAGGCCAAGGCGTACCTGGTTAGCTCGCAGTTGCTCCAGGAAGGCATCGGACTGCACTTTACCGCCAGTATGTTCTCCGGACTGATCACCACAGCGGCCTCCCTGCCTGTCGACATTGCCAAGACAAGGTAATTAATGCCAATGAGCTGCAGGAAGTAAAAAATGATGATCCACTCACATACCGCCTTTCTGTTACAGAATTCAAAACATGAAGGTTGCACCGGGTCAGACCCCACCGTACAAGAGCACGATCGACGTCATCGTGAAGGTAATCCGGCACGAAGGACTGTTTGCGCTCTGGAAGGGTTTCACCGCCTACTACGGACGGCTCGGTCCCCACACTGTGCTGACGTTTATCATTCTCGAGCAGCTGAACGGTCTGTACAACAAGCACATGGGCGTGGATGGTAGCAAATCGGGCCTGTAAGGCACGTGGTGCTCATCCCTTTCGTGACGCAGAACCGAGAGGGGCAACAGCAGCAACACGAAAAACGCATTTTTTTCGATGGCAATTGTGAATGTTACTTTCCTTCCATTTTTTTTTGTTACTTTTTGTTGTTGTATCCTTTTACATACCCGGAGCGCTCTGAGAGCGTGTAAAGCGATATCGTAGCACACCGGAATGCTGCCGGTAGTTGCATACAGAACATAAAGAAAAATAAGTAAGACTTAGCCACAAACGTTTCGAAACACACCTGTTGTGTGCCGCGAGGCGACCTCCAAATGATCGCACATATTGCAAGCGTGTTGGCAACCGTCCAAGTAAGCGGTGGTGGCGCCACGCTAGAGTAGCAGCCAACTTTAATTTTCCCTTTTCGCGATTACGCTCTTCCTGCGGTGCTTTGTGCTGTGTGCTGTGCTCGCGATTTGGCCATTTGCCAGGCGTGAACTTGAACCGCCAAGTGATATCGTCAGGAACATGCAATCTAATACCGGTAGAGAGTGTGTCACACACCAACATAGATGCTTTAAACGAGTGCACTGCGAGTAGAGGAAACGAATTGTGACAAAATGTGCGGGAATAGTGTTTTTATAGGAGAGGCAGATTTTCCTTGCAAACTTGCGTCCTGTATTCAGGAGTAGAACACGCTCGTAGATTGGAGATTCGTAACGTAATAGAGTATACATACATACATATATTTTTGCCCGTTTGTTTTGTCGCCCATTTTTTAGGAAACCTAGCGCAAAAGTGTAATTACACACAGAAACAACACACGAACAATAAACGCATAGCGAAAGTGAAGTCTTGTGCTTTAGGCAACTCCCGCCCGCGGGGAGTTTTGTATCTCGCAGTCTTTCAGCAGGCCCTCGAACAGCTTCACCAGATTGTCGATACCCTCGAGATAGTTACGGTCGACGGATGGTTGCTCGGTCGGCGAGAGGGGAAACGTGTGGGCAAAGTCGATCATGCGCGCCTTCGCCCAGATCTTCTCCTCGTACGAACCGACCAGGTTGTCTAGCATGAACGTGTAGTTTTCCTTCATTATTTTGATGTCCTGAAAGAGAGCAGAAGGAAAGAATTAGCGGGAAGGCTGGAAAGAGTCGGTGGAATATCAAATTGTGAAGAATTATGAAGGTAAGCATGTGGATTTTGACCAGGGGGAATATTAGTCTGTTCTACAGTTAGTGACCAGCGATAGGTATCGATTCCTAGTAAGCTTTGATTCCTAGATATCTAGCGATCGAACCTGGAGTGTAGATTCGGAATTGGATCTTGAATCAGTTCCGAAATCGCATTAGTAACCAGAATGTTCAAACTCCGAGCTCTTACCTATACTGTATTCATACATGATACAGTGCGAAGTTACGAAATGGCTGAGCAAATAAAAATTAAAGAAAAATGGTCCAAGAGCTAACTGCTTTGGAGCTGACTTATAATGGCTGAGTTGAGTACTCAGCTATAAGCTAGCAATTTTGGATTCCTTGGTTTAGCTATTTGAAAACAAAAACTAAATTAATGTAACTTCATTCATCGTGATTTTTGATTCAAATTAGGAACGTACTGCAAATCTAGTAAATATGTATTATGTATTGCATGCGTGCCTATGCAATAGACGACATTATTGATCCTGAAAAACGAATCGTTCCAGGAATTGAAATTCTTCCACTAATGGTTCGATAGGTTCTGAGCTAGTACCTACCCTTCGGATCCGTTTTCTTAAATATTATTGTTTTCTACCTATCCCTAGTCCTTACCTGATCGTAGTTATGGTTGGTGGAGTGACTCCTTTGTATCTGGAAGTAGTGCTGCAACGGTTCTACATCACCAAGCTCATTGATCGAGTTTGTACAGAAGACAGGGGTCACCGGTGTAGTCGCACCGCTGCTGCCACCACCACCCGTTGACGTCGGCGTTAGTGTGTTGGGCGTACGAGGTGACTTCTTTCCACCATGCAACAGTACCGGCTTCAACCGTCGTGCATCGTACACGAGCAGCACCGAGCTGGCGTACAGCCGGAAGGACGTTTGCGTTCTTGCCCACTTCTGAATGTTCCACAGATCGGTCAGAAATTGTATCAACTGCTGCCGACACAGTCCACCATCCGCATTCAAAAAGCGACGCAACGCATCCTTCACTGTAACCTCGGTCAGCTTCTTGCCATAGTCTTTGCCATACCGCTGCAACCGCCCAGTTTGCAGGGAGTAGAACTGGAAGCCTGGTATGCAGAACCCGTACGCCTCCCGGCTTTCCACGTACTTGGAGGCTTCGTAGCGACGCTTTTCCTCCGTCGCGGTAGGGTCCCACGACCGGCGGCCAATCTTCACATCCATTATGCACGGTTCCAGCATGCCCTGGGTGAGGTCTTCCAGCTTGAGAAAGTCGATCAGTTCACCACCGATCGGTAGCTTCTGGTGGCCCCGATACTGTGGCGTCAGCTCGCGCAACAGCACAAGCTCCCGGGCCTCGGTTCCGGCTTGCTGAATCTGTTCGTAGAATTTAATTTCCCGCTGGCCGGCTAGCAGCTTTGCCACCGGCTTCAGCACGGAACCATCGTCAACGCTTTTGAGCAATCCTGTTAGGGAAAGCGAGATTTGTATTAAAATGCATTTTTTTCGAAAGGATCATTCGCATAATTCACTCACCCAACGAATCGGTTCCCTTGTGAAAGGCATGTCCCGCCACCTGGCAGTGCAGGGGCACGAATCCGTCCGGTAGCGGGGGACATTCGTCCGGCGTTTGCATACCGTAACCGAGCGGTGACTTTTTCCCCTGGCTGCTGGTTGCCCCCGTTCCGAAGACATTAAGCGTCGTCGGACGGTTGCTCGGGGACGTCTTTCGCTTCTGGTACGGTGGTAACTTTAGCTGGCTCATCTTGATCTTTTCCCAACACAAGCGTACGGAAGGACACACGGATACTAAAGAACCAGTCTCCGGGGGCCGTCAATTCGGGGAGGCTTTTATCATTTCCAAAGTCAAGGAAGGGTTTGATTATCATTCGTCAGGGGAATTATCTTGCAAAAGAAGGTTTATCGCGGAAGAAGGTGTCTCTTGTTTTGTGTGAGGCGTGCGAGTGAAATGCAAACAGCGAAAAGATATCGATTTGGATAACCGGAATACGCTTAATCCCACCACGTGGGCGGCTAAACTTGCGCGAACCGATAATAATTGATAACGACATTTTCCGCGTTTGTTATTTTTGCTTTTTGCTTTGCGATAGATCTTTGTGTCCAGTGGAAGATACGGAGTCCACAATTCGCGTTTATTCGCGCAGTTTTGGTGTGCTTTTTAAAGTTAGTCCGCGTGGCGCACGGGCGTTGCGCATTGGAAACCTTACGTATTGGGCGCAGCAATGAATGCTGCGCATATCTTACGCACTGCTGGAACACGTTTTGCTTTGTGCTTTGCATTTCGGAGTATCTAGTTAAGTAGTAGGCGCCGCCGCTACTGTCTTTGGATCTCTCTCACGCTCTGGCTATCTTTCTCTTTCTCTCTCTTTTCTCGAGGAGACTCTTACTTATCAGTTGTTTTGGTATTATAAATGCCGTTACAGTACGCTAACATTATCATGTACTTATTGTATCATTTAAACAGTCCAATTCTTAATTAAAAAATCAACTGGAGAGACAGATGGCACTCCGAAAACGCTAAATGGCCGTTTAAGTAAAGAAGTATAATAAGAAGGAAAGCGTTTTGCGCCTGTTGGTGTTTCGTTTTTTTTTTGTTTTGTTTTGAGCAACAAACTAATTAAAGCCAATTTTACCCATCCGCGCGTGCGTGTAAAAAAAACCATGTCCACTTATAGCAGATATCTAAAACAAAAAAACATAACGAGCAGTCTTTTCGGGTGTTCAGTAAACGGTTCCCGCAGCAAGAAACTGCTCGAAGATTTCCACCAAACTTTCTACTCCCTGTAAGTAGTTCTCGTCGACACTGTCCGCCTCGGTGGATTCGGTCGGAAATGCGTGCGCAAAATCGATCATGCGTGCCTTAATGCCTAATCCGGGTTGACTCGTTCTCTGCAGCAATGGCTGAGAGGGGCAGGTGCTGTTCTGTGACCACCTTTGAAGCCGTGCAGCATCGTACACGAGCAGTACGGAGCTGGAGTACAGCCGGAAGGCGGTTTGCCGGCGTGCCCAGTCCCGCACGAGATACAGATCGGACAGAAACTGTAGCAGCAGTGTCCGGGAAAGTCGCCCATCCTCCGTTGCGTTTAAGTATAGGTGGAATGCTGAAAGGAAAGGCCATTAGAAACAAGTGGCGGGAAGAGATTTACCATCCTACTTACCATCACGGATGTTGTCTTCGGTGAGCTGCTTACCATAATCCTTCCCATGCCGTATCAGCTTCCCGCCATCTCGCAGTGAATAGAACTGAAACCCGGGAATGCATAGGCCGTACCGCTGGCGGCACGCTTTGTATTTGCTTTCTTCCGCACGTCGCTTTTCCGGCGTTGCCAGCGGGTCCCATGTACGCCGTCCAATCTTCACATCCATAATGCAGGGCCACTCGAGCCCCTTGGTAAGATCTTCCAGCTGGATAAACTCCACCTCCTTCCCGTCGATGGTTAACTTCGGATGCCCGTAGTACTGTGGAACGACACGGAACAGTGTGCTCCACAGGTGCTGTGGATCATCGTTATCCTGCTTTTCCGAATGCTGCTGACGACGACGTGCCTCTTCTAGCCGTTCGTAGAAAGCAATCTCTCGTATACCGCACAGCACCTTTCCAGTTGGCTTCAGGATCGTTCCATCTGTGGAGGTTTTCAGCAGCCCCAGGCAACCCTGGGCAGCGGTATGGCCAGCTACCTGATTCTCCAGCAACGACACTCCGGCAGGCAGACTGCATGGTGTAGTAGATTCCCACTGCGACATAATAGTAGGGGTTGATTTGGTGCAGTTCGAAGCAAGCCCAAGAGACAAGGGCCCGGAAAAATTGGTCGTTCTTATCTTAGACACCGCGACACATGGCGATTCAATGGCTTTGCCTGAAGATAAGTGGCCTGTCAATGAGGGGTGAATAAAACATGCCAATTACACATCAAAACGGGAATATAAAAAATTAATTATTTGATATCCTACTAATGAATATTAAAGTTCAAAAATCTTAAGATGAATAAAAAATCATCATAAGATATAATTTTTCATAACGAGCTCTATTTCATCTATTTTTGTTGTACATTTGTTTGCTTTCCGTTTCGTTTACCGAAGAGAATCGACAGGAAATGATCATTCTAGTATTTGCTATATTGCTTAGAAATTCTTCGATCTACCTCATAAAAGTAAGATGCTTTCGATTCTCAAATGTAAATCAATTGGAAATTAATAAAATTTAATGTACTTCATACTAGTTAGTGTTTGGCAGAAAAATCAACTTTCATTAATATTATATGAAAAGTCTGCTACCATATGCGTTATTTCTATTCGTGCTACTGGAACGGTGAATAATTCTTTATGCGTTTGACCACTTTTATCTTCTTCTTGGGTGGAACAATAACCCTTTTATTGAACACTTTGTATTTAATAATTCAAGCACAAACATTTTCCGATTTTTGTTTTGAAATATTATAGCAGAGCGGTATTTACGCTAAATCCCTGAATTCCAATAGAACCCCTAACAAATCCATAAGGGACCTCCTTAAGATCTCTTCACACAATCAACACGACCCTAAAACCCCACCACCGACACGATATCACCGTTGCCCTCTCTATCTATCGCGCTCTCTCTATCTATTTATTTGTAATTATAGAACCCTTCCCCCGACTTAACCCCCAGCTTATTCTCCCGCACCATCTGCTCTAGCAGCTCGCTCGGTTTGGCCGTTTCATCCGTGGGATTGTGCGCGGCTCTCTCCTGCAGTATGGAACGCACCGTGTCCAACCCTACAATATCCATCAGTTCGAACGGACCCATCGGGTGACCGAGGCCGAGCTTCATCGCTACATCGATATCCTGATGTGCTGCATCGCCCCGTTCCACCATCCCGAGCGCCTCGTGTATCACCGGAAACAGCAAACGGTTCACAACGAATCCTGGCACGTCCCGGCACGTGATGCACGTTTTGCGCAAACTCTTCCCGAACGCAAGCAGCGTCTCGTGCGTGCTGTCGGATGTTTCCTTCGTCCGCACGATCTCGATCAGCTTCATCATCGGCACGGGGTTGAAAAAGTGCAGTCCACCAATGCGATCTTTCCTTCCGGCCAGCGAGCCAATTTCCGCGATCGAAAGTGAGGAGGTGTTGCTTGCGAGAATCGTGTGAGATGGAGCTTCCTAAGAAAACGCAAAGAAAGCCGGACAATAACAAAGTAGGCTTTTGGCAAAGAAGGGTTGGGAATTCGCCGCACACCTGATCGAGCAGTTTGAAAAGGCTTTGCTTTTGTTGGAGATTTTCCACGATTGCTTCGATGACGAGATCCGTCCCAGCTGCAACTTGCTTTAGGTTCGTGCTGTACGCTAATCGTGCCGTTGTTTCTGTGTAAAATTTCGTTTCCGCTTGCTCGTTCCCCTTACTAACGTGTTGTGCCATCCGGTGAAGATCCTTTTCCACCTGGCGTTTCGCACGCCCGAGTGCATCCTCACTTACCTCCACCACGGTCACCCGGTACCCGTTGGCAGCCGTTATCTGCAAAGTAAAAGAGCAATTTATAAGCAATTGATGTTTTTTTTCTATAAATTTTCAATTCTTCCTCACTTACCATCGCAATGCCCGAACCCATCACACCACCACCAATCACGGTAACATGCTTAATATTCACCAACGCCATCGTATTTCCAGTAGAATTGTACTTTAGAACAACGAACACCCGCCCTGCATCAAACTCGAATTGCGGCGCACGCAAATGGAATCGCGCGGCGTATCGCACCGGCTTATCTGATAAAACAAAATAAAGAAGGCAAACGAACGAAAAACAAGGAACGTCAATGTATACAGCCATGGTACACGCATAGTGATGTTCGCTCCGAACCTACTAGGTTCGTCCCATTTCCTTTAACAGTACCATTTCCTTTTTTGCACCAACATGTTGTTGGTCCAAGTGAACATTGAAGCTTGAACTTCTTTTTCTCTAGTCATTAGAACGAGTGTAACACTCAAAGTGGCGAAGCAAGTTTAGTAAATTAAATGCTGTTTTACGAGACAATTTATTCATTTTTATAGAGCTTTTAGTTTAAATAGCTTTTAGATTCAATAGTTAATGTTGGCTGTCATTTTTATCATATTTGTGCGCCAGTTATTTTACGTGGAGGCTGATGGCTATCGCGGTTGAGCAATCGAACGCGATTTGTACAGTTTAACATTACTTTGCGTTACCAGAACTTAGCACTTATAAGCAAACTATGAATGAAAAACGAATCAACATGGTGAAAAAAGACCAAAAACCATGACCGATGTTTATTTCAATTACAATTATCGGGAAAAAATCATTGATACTTTGCTGAATTTAAATTTCACAAAAGTTCCTTTAAACTGAACACTGTACATAAATGAATGTTAATATGTAGGTGCAAATAACATACTAAGTTCAGGCATTCCACCATCCCGTAAAGAAACTGGTTCTTTCCGCAAATAATGGAATCTCTCCATCACTACTGAGGGACTTCTTCTCGTGCGCACAGTGTGTAACTCGGAGTGCACGAATCGGTCAATAAAAATGAGACAAAAATGGCTTTACCACCCAAAACTAAATGCGTTTATTTAAACTTAAATTGTTTCACTTTATTTATTACTTTTTGTAGGAATAGAATCCTTCGCCGCTCTTTACACCCAGCTTGCCCTCGCTCACGAGCTGTTGGAGCGTTTTGATCGGCACAAACAGTGGATTGTCCGGGAACTTTTCGTGCCATCCCTGCAGAATGTTGTTGGTCGTGTCTAGCCCAACGTAATCGATCAGCTCGATCGGTCCCATGGGGTAGCCTGCACCGAGCTTCATCGCCGTATCGATGTCACGCGCCGAAGCATCGCCCCGTTCGAGCAGCCGGATCGCTTCCGCCATGTACGGTACGAGCAGCCGGTTCACCACAAATCCGGGCGTATCCTTGCACGTAATGCATGCCTTGCCTAGCCGCTGCCCGAAGCCCTGCAGTGCCTGGAACGTCTCGTCCGACGTTTGATCCGTGCGGATGATTTCCAGCAGCTTCATCACCGGCACGGGATTGAAAAAGTGCAACCCACCGAACCGGTCCTGTCGCTTCGTCACCGAGCCGATCTCCGCAATCGACAGGGAGGATGTGTTGCTGGCAAAGATGGTGTGCGACGGGGCCGCCGCATCCAGCCTGCCGAACAGCTGATGCTTAACGTCCATCCGTTCGACAATCGCTTCCACAACGAGATCCGCGCCCTGGACCGCTTCTTCCGGCTTGGTTGCTCCACTAATCTTGGACAACGTTCCGTCGATAAACTGCTGGCCCTTGGCAGCATCGTCCTTGTACTGCTTTTTGGCCACCCGCTCGAGGCTTTTCCGAATGCCACCGATCGCCTTCTCGACGAGCGCATCGTTCATCTCCACCATCGTCACATTGTGTCCGGTGGCAGCGGCAACCTGCGAATGATTTTAATAGGGCTTATTCACCACCGGGGATCACACAATCCCACTGTGCGGGAGAGTGATTGTGATCGTTTCGTCGGCGACGCAACGACCTTTGGACTTTGGAACCCTTTGCCTTGCGGAGGGGAACCATCTTCGCGTTTTCACCTACCTGCGCAATGCCGGAACCCATCAGTCCACCGCCAACAACGACAACATTGTTAATCTTGGCAGCCGTGGCCATATTGCGGGTAAAGGTTCGCAGCACAGACATGGCCATTTTGAACACGAGTAACGGGGACTTTCACAACGACTGGGCACTACGGACAGAACTGAACGAACGACAGAACGGGTCGTGATAATGAAACCGGCAGCACTTGCAGCCAACTCCACAGGTGATAAGCGTATCAAGATGTGTCGTTCGCACCGGAGGCAGATCAGAGAACGAGAGATCTGTACCGTCTTGATGACGATGATGATGTTGCTGATCCGAATCGTTGCCCCGAACCGGCTATCATCCGCGACGACGGTTCACTGCCTATTGCACAAACACATACCTACGCGCAGTAGCGCACACGTACCCATTTGACAGCCGGAATGACCGATCGACTATGTAAATAAACACCTGCACCGGAAAAGCGAACGCTCTGCCATAGCATTGCGAAAATATTTATATAAAATTTTCGCAACATTTATAGCAAAAGCTAATATGATAGTTCTTTTGATTACTCTTGTTAAAACTATTTCAATAAAACCACGGCCACTCTTGCTCATCATTCACTAGCAAGAAGAGTCGAAGAAGAAACAAAACAAACCTGCGTCTTGTTTACTGCCTGCCGTCGTCCGCGGATTGAAACCAAGGAAACACAACCAAGGGATGCAATAAACACAAGCCTACGATCAAAAAAACCGTATAGTAACGAAACTTATGCACTAAAATGTTGCGCTGCAATGAGGAAAAGCATGCAGAGAGATCTAATGCACGGTGGTTGATTTGTATACCGTAGGTAAAGTGCAGAACGATGTGAAGTTCGAACGCACACGCACACTGCTGCACATCAAATGTCAAAATGGGTTGATCCGGTTGAGGTTATACAAAGGAGTTGAAGCTGGATTAATTTTTATCCATTATAATTCGCAATTGCGAAGATTGTTCAAAAAGGCATGAATTTTGGATAAAATTAAGATTGTTAATTAATGAAGTGAAAAAAATATTCAAATTGAAATGGAGCACTTTGATTGAAATCAAATTAAACCGATACAAAAATGAAAATAAAAACGATCGAAAAGAATTCCAATTCGATCTAAAATCGATCACAGAGAGTCGATCAAAATAACCGGAAGTTGAGGTTTTCAAGTATTTTTCACAGAATAATAGCACACAGATTAACATGTAGTTTCCGTGTAATTACCATATTACCTAAATGAGTCAAATTTTGTTTATAAACGATTGATTTGATGAGAAATTAGTTTTCTCATAATTAGGAAGTTATCACTTTTAATGCTGAAAACAATCAACTAATATGCAACAAAATAGTTAATTAATGAAGGAAAACAATTAAACATCTGTAAAACCCATTTTAAATCATAATTCAATGCACAATCTTAAAAAAGAAAGACCTCTCTTCATCGACTGCTGACTGTCCTACACCCCGATTGATCGACTTTCAAAGCTCAACGTTGACAGCAGAAACGTCAAAGCGTCAGGCTTCGTGCGAGCGAGAAACAGGCCTTTTCGTTCTCTACTTCCGTGGTACTGGTATTGATCTGTCACCAAAATGGTAAGTGCGGACAATTTCTTCAAAAACCGCTCTAAAATCGCCACCGATCTGTGCAAAGTTTGATTCGTTCGGTGCGGGAAAGATGTCGGACAGTGCAATTACTGTAGTTTTCGCGGAATTTCCATCGGCTGGCGATGAAAATAGGCCTCCGCGCTGCACCGGTGCTAGCCGCTCGGAGCGGTGTGGTACTGATACAGACATACGCACACACATGCAACACAAACATACCGTGTGAGATGTGCATGCGTTTCAACATGGCGTGGCTGTGGAAATGCGAAACGAAACGTTTGCGGCACGACAATATTGGGACTGACTTTGGCTAATTTCGGTGAATCTCTTGTTTACTTCCATTTCATTGGTGCCACTGCGTAGACTAAGAAGAGGCGTAATGGAGGACGCTGCAAGCACAACCGCGGCCATGTGAAAGCCGTCCGCTGCACCAACTGTGCTCGTTGCGTGCCGAAGGATAAGGCGATCAAGAAGTTCGTCATCCGCAACATCGTGGAGGCCGCTGCAGTCCGGGACATCTCCGACGCTTCGGTGTACAGCTGTGAGTATCTTTCCCCTACGCTTACCAAGCCAAGGAAACAGTTTTACGTGAGGAAAACATACCAACTATGGATCTTAGAAGAGATGAATTATGTTTCGAATATTTGCTAACTGATCGCTTGCTTGAATGCTCCGTTTCCGATTCCGTTTCTGTAATCAAATGACTAATCTTTGCATTATTTCTGTTTCCACCCCTTTCCAGCATATGTACTGCCGAAACTGTATGCCAAGCTGCACTACTGCGTGTCGTGCGCCATTCACTCGAAGGTCGTCCGTAACCGTTCGAAGGAGGCCCGTCGCATCCGTACCCCACCCCAGCGATCCTTCCCGAAGGACATGAACCGACAGCAGAACGCCCAGCGAAAGTAAGTCGTCGGTCCGTTGTGTTCTGCTTTCCTTCCACTGCCGTTTCCCGACCATCCCCAACATCTGAACTCGGGATGTTGGTAAAGCAAGAGGAAAGCAAACAAGGAAGAGAAGCTGTTGTTCGGTTAGGATGGGATTTGTTTCATCAAGCGGTCTCGGGAACAGTGTGGCTAAGCGTACATTCAAGTTTCGTGTTTTCTAGGCGTTTGTAAGAAGAGGGGACACAGGGAATGTGGAGAGAATGGAAGGTGAAATACAAGAGCACCCGCTCTGAAAGGAATTCCATCTAATCGGAACAAAATCTCGTGTCTGCTGTTATGAGGGGGTGAACTGTGGCTGGAAAGAAAGGCTTGCTGGCTTCTTCGAAGGGTTGAACTAACAGATGGAAATGTGTGAGGCTACGAGCGTGTTTTCAATTGTGGCTTGTATTATCTATGAGCATTTAATTTTCATTAACTAGAATTACTATTTAAAGGTTGCTGGAAAGCGAAAAATTCATTCGAGTACCAAACTCCAATCCTTAGCTTCCGTCCGCACAGACTAAGAACATCATGTATCATGACTGGCGTCCTTCTTCTTATTTACGATTATACCTCTTATATACGGTTCGGTTAGGAGGTCGAGCTTCTTAGGTCCTCCGATTATATGCCGTATTCGTGATGTAAGATCAACAACCTCGATGTTAGTAAGGATCGGCAACCATGTCCTGGAACGGCGTCCGAAACAGTCTTGCGTTCCCAGCTGACATTTTCTAACTAAATGTATGTCTACACTAGTCATGATACATGTTCACACATGTTTTGGTCAAACAGTCTCTCTTTATCATTCTGATCGACATTTTACCAAAATGCGCAAAATGGTGGATATTTAGTTCATTTTAAGTTAAACGGACAATTAACAACCGTTTACATGCTGTTTCAACACAATAACGTCCAGTCCAGATTTGGTTTTTAGCATCCAAAGCAATTTCATTATGATTTCAGTCTTTTCAGCGTACAAAACAAGTGTGCATGTTTGGGAACCGCGGGCTGTCAACGAGCCTACGATTACGTGTAGACGCTGCTGCAGGGTCCGCATTCGCGAATGTCAAAAAAGGATTGCCGGAGTGGGTTGTTTTGTTTTGTCTACTGTTTTGGGCAAGGCTAGAAGAGGCCCTTTTCGGAAAGTACTTAAATAATAAATCAATCTTACCCGCTCTGCTCGCTGATAGTACGTAGGAGCGTGTGTACTGGTGCGTTGTACGTACATACCGTACGTGTGATGCAAGTCGTACAGTGGGTGAAGTTTTGGTAGAAACCTTTGTGGACCGAACCCCAAAATCGCACAACACAGAAAAGGACCAACACATACATACACACGCACACACACACACACACACTCACCCACAGCCATGAGTCGTTGGGATCGGAGGAGTGATGAAGGTATTTCCGGTTTGGCGTAAGCCCACCTCCCCTTAAATAGTCACTAAATACACGTCGTACCCACTTTTCTCATGCAGGACAATACGACCAACGGCAGCGGAATGAGACCCGGCACGGTACAAACCATCGGCCTCGGATGAGTCGTAGCAAATCCCGTTCCGACTCGTCGGAATCACGCTCACGATCTCGGTCCCGATCCCGCTCACCAGCCTCGCACAACACGCGCCATCATGGACCGTCCTCATCCTCAGCGTCGTACGACCGGCACGATGAGAGGGACAGCCGCCACCAACACCGGCAGTACCGACAGGATGAGGAGGAACGGCGGCGAAGACAGGAAGCGCTCGATAGTCGTGGTCGTGCCGGTCCGAACGGTACAGGCACCGGTCCCGGTGGTGAGATATTTTCCCTCCGCCAATTCCAACACCATAATCCTCCGTCCTTCCCAATCTTCGCATGCTTGCCCTACCCCCAAACTATCCGCAACTACTCGCGCCACTCTATACCCGCTGGCTAATCATCCCGAGGGACGCATCCATCCTCCTCGTTCTCGTTTTTAAAGGCACGACGGCAAAGCGTACTGGAGGAAGCGGTGGCGGACCGGCCGTTACTGCAGTGACGGGATCAAAACCGAAACCACCGGTGGCGGGTATACAGATGAAGCTGGCGGCACCGGCAAGCAAGGAAGCGCCCCGGCTCATGAAACCGGTCGCGAACGCGTTCCGGCTGGCGGACGACAGCGACGACAGCGAGCCGGAAGAGATGCCGGCCGAGTGCCGGATGCGGATGCGCAACATTGGGCGCGATACGCCCACCTCGTCCGGGCCAAACTCGTTCGGTAAAACGAAGCACGGCTTCTGTGATTCGAAGAAGATGTTCGAGAAGAAGATCGGCAGCAGCATCGGGGACCGTTGAAACGGACAAGGCTCCATCAAGTGAGAAGAGAGGGGATCAGTATAGACAAAAAGTTATACAAAAGTATAATGAGGGCGAAATAGAGAGAGAGAGAGAGGGGGGGAGGAGAAAGAGCCAGCAATGGAGAAGATTAGCTTTAAGTGTCGCTCTATTTATCTAAATACCGGACTAAATAATGGACGATGGGGTCCCTAGTTGCCGGTAGATCGTTGCATTAGCGTAGCGAAATGTGTTTTTGCTATTTGTTTGCTCCCTGCATGCTGCACGGAAGACGGCAGGGTGTGCGGGTGGGAAGGGAGATGGTGGGTGGATAAGCTCTACTCATCCTGCGTGCCTTCCTGCTGTTGCTGTGCGTGCGCATTGCCAACATATTTTTAGATTAAAACGAAACAACTCCTTCAAATTACTATCAACTTACCTTTCTCTCTAATTGCACCCGTTCGCAAATGATAGAAAAAGTTAAACTAAATAAAAAGATTCCTTTTTAAAGTCAGTTTCGTCAGAACTATAACAAACGTGTGTGCGAGTCTGATTCTTATTTGAACCGAAATCGTTAAGCCACAGCTTGCTCGGATTGATTTTCTCATTGACGTTGGAGCGCCATTGCTAGGGTGTACCTGTATGCAATGTTGCGGTCTGATCCGTACACTAAGATCAGCAAGAGAGAAAAGGAAAACAGATTTAAAGAGGCTTCTTTAAGAGCACGCTCCACTGTTGGATGCTCTCCTGTTACACGAATCCGGAGAAATCAGCCGTTCGAATGGAGGTTTTAAAGGTTCGGAAAGAGAAAGATGATCAACATCGATCGGCATCCTTCTCATGCATTGTCGGCCATTTTACGCGCTCTGACCACAACACACCATTTGTCTTATTCACTCTCGGACTATTTCCCCTCTCTAGAAGACCACAGCATCCGTACACTAAGTTCAGAAAGAGAGAAAAGGATACAAGATGTGTACTTGCTGTTCCGATAAGAGCAGCCTCCACAGCTGGATGCTCTCCTGTTACACGAACCCGGAGAAATCCCTGGAGCAACGGGAACGAATGGAGCACGCAAACGGGCGCAGGTCCTCTCCGGGCAGCAGGGTTCTGCTCCTGGAAATCTCAATCAGATCTAGATCCTAGATCGAAGATTATTATGAATAATACCAAAAACTGTCACACAATCTTCAACGAATCGGAGTGAACAACGCTCCACTATACACTTCGCCATTACTCTCATACTACTACTATTTCTTTCAATGAAAAAGATAAACATATACGCAAAAGCTTTTTTTTGAAAAAATTAAATTTATTCAGAAAAATTAAAAAAATCATCCATCATCATTCGGCATGTATTTATATAGTTATAGTGTTTGCGTGTTGTTTCTGGTTCAACTTCTTCTCTTCGTTTGTTTGCTTCTTTATCGTTCTAGTGTTTATGATTACCCAATGCTTGCTTTATTCATTTCGCGCTCTGCTCTTGTTTTCTGTTGCGTTATTTTTCTGTTTTCCCTTTTTTCTGCTCCTATTCTTCTGTGTTCAATTAGCAAAATTGTTGTTTTTGTTGCTATTCCACATCCTTTTTTTTGCTGACGACTTTCTTTCCCCGTATGATTGGATGTTTTATTTGCTCTCTCCGGATTCGCTTTACCTTAGTTGTTGGTGTTGTTTTTTCTTATGTTTCTGCATTCGTTTAAGAGGTTTTTGTTTTCTTAACTCTGTGCCCATAACACGTGCTGCAGGGTTTTCAACTGGTATAAGCTTGCTCCTGTGTTCGTAACTAAGCAACCGGATTTGGTAGTCTTTTACCTTTCCTTTTCTCTCTATCATACTCGTTTCAGCGGATGGGTGAACGTTTGCTATTTCGTTTAGTTTCATTCATGTTTTACTCTTTTTTTTTGTTTCTTTGTTTAAATTATTTTCTTTTCTTATACTCATTCTTCATTTACTTTTACTTTAAATAGAGGTAGTGAGGTAGATTTTTTTTCTTTTCCACTCTTCTTCTGCCATTCATAATCCGTGCACGCCTTTTCTTCTTAGGAAAATTGATTGCGCGCGCCATTCTGTGCTTTCCTCTCTTACTGCTTCGCCCTGTTTCGACGGCTGTTCCGACGGTACCTTCTTCTCCGACTAAAATATCTTGCCCAAACTTCGACGCCCTTAAGCAGATTATACAAGTGTTTTGTTTTCACCGAACCGGGAATCTGTATCTGGCGGGAGAGAGAAGGTTGCGGTCGCAATATTTTTCATTGCACAAACACACAAATCCTATGTTTGGTTCTTATTATTTTCTGCACTGTATTATATGTTCAATTTATCTGAGTTTGTTGAAGTGTTTTAAAAGTTTGTGCTGCAGTAGTTGTTCTTTTTGATGCCTTTTTTTACTGGTAATGATGTTTTGCTTTTCCTCATTATCAAAATTTTCATTTCTATCTGTCTTTTATGGATAGGCTACTGTAGAGCATTATTTAGGTTAAGTGTATTATTTATTAATCATGTCTGTCGCACTCAATTCTAAAAGCAGCCAAAATCGAGGATTCTTTTCTAAAGGGCAAGCAGTTTGCTGTATTTAATCTAGCTTTGTTTTGTTATGTAGTTTGCTAATGTTTGTTTCCAAATGATAGAAAGATGCTTTTGTTTTACACGTTAAACTTTCTTCCAATGTTTTTCTAACTCTTTTCTATTTAGTATCAAGTGCATGCGTAATGTGTGTGTGTGTGTGTTTTTCGTAAAAAAATCAAACTTTTTACTTCACTCATAATATTTGTTATGTTGAATTTAGGTGTACACGCTTTTGTTTTTTTAAATTTCATGCAAGAAGACCAGCACAACTAAGACCAGCCCGTGTAGAAAAAACATAAATGTAGTTTTTTACGACTCTTCTTTATTACTCTTCGTACATATTTTTTGTTTGTTTTTTTTTTATGTTGTTGTTTGTTTTTGCTCCGTACCACCACTATGAAAATGCGAATATAATAAAGTTCTATATGTTTTTAGATATATGTTGCTTGTTGTGTAATATGTAAATTTTGTCTTCTTTTTTTTCTGCTTGTTTTCCTTTCCTGAAGCTTTTGCCTGTTGTTATTATTTCTTCTTCTCTCGTTCTTATGAATCACGTGGCGCCGCACGTGCGCTACCCACGTGGTGCGGATGTTTTGCTGCACGATGGTCTGTGTCCGGTGAAAACAACCAAAAAAAAGTAGGAAACTATGATTATAAAAGTAGAGTAATTGATAGTCATGATGATTACGATTTAAAAAAATAATAATAAACGTAGTAATAACTAAGAACTAATCCGTAATGTATGCTGTTGTAGCCGCTATTGGATAATTTTTCAAAGAACCGTACGAGAGAAATAAACATTCTTGTGTGTTTTCAGTGTTTCACCAATCAACTACAACCTAGGTGTATATATAAATCTGTATCCTTTTATATATATATATGGGTCTCTATATATATATATAAACTGGTTTCACATTTGCCCTAACCCAGATCGCGCCATTTTCCTACTATAGTTTCTCGCTCGCGCTCATAGTTGGTTTCTTTTGCCCTAATTTTTACAAGTAATAATATTAATAAAAAAAACAAAAACTATGCTTAACCTCTCGCTTTCTCTCTCTAACTCTCTCTCTCTCTCTCTCCCTCTCTCTCTCTCTCTCTCTCTCTCTCTCTCTCCGCACTCCAGCAGCTTTCTTCCTTTACGTTCCTATTCCCAAACAACTCTTTTTTGCTCGCTTCAGGTCCATTCTTTTATCCCTAGGAAGATCGATCCTTTCCCGTTTTGCGCCAGGCTTCGTCCAGCAGTAGTTTTGAGGAATAAAATGCTATCTTCATTCCTTTCCCTCGCTGTCTCCTTCTGTTTCAGGAGGAGGCTAGACGCCCGCCCGGTTACCGTGTCCCTTCCTACGACAGCCAAAACACGCAAGCGATAAACAATATCCGCAACCTTTTCCTTTCCTTTCTACTCGCTCTCATTCGCTCTCTATCTCTCTCACATCCTTTCGCCACATGCCCTTCTTTGCTTGAGGGGGGAGGGTTGGGGAGGGGAAGAATATAAATACAGATAATGACAGGAATATAAACTATTATCACACAGGCATGTCAATTATTTGCATTATATCCTAAAACACATCCACTCATTATCCTTTTTCGCCCGGGGGAGGGTTCGGGAACGACGGCGACGACGACGGTGAACGGCGACGGTTGGTGCCAAAAAAAATGATATTTGAAAAAAACTAAAAGCAATTAAACCAAAACGTTTATGGGGCCAAAAACACAAAGCAATTCATTTTTTTCGCAGTGTCCATGTGGCTTTATCTCTACGAGCTGAAGGGTTCTTCTCTTTCTCTTCCCCATTTGCTAATGTGTTGTTTGTTTTGTCTTGATCGTTTTAAGATGGGGGAAGTATGTGTTTTTCTGTTATCGATTCAGTACGTTTGTTTTTACTATTTTAACGTTGTTTATTGGTTGGCTCTGATATTTTAAACAAAATGATTATGATTGGAAAATTGAAAGTTGCATTAAAGAACATTAAAACCAAAACCATAATCAAGAAAACGAAACTTGAGGAAGCATGAGAAACGCACACACAAAACAAGAGAAAGGGGGTGGGGGATGGATGGGGGTGGCAGACTGATTAGAAGTATGCTAACGTGAATAGAAGAAAAACTAAAACCGTCCATAGGTAGCAGGAAAAGGATGATGATACGCGGAAGAACAAACACATGAACTGTTCCTCCTCATTTCTCTCCCTCGCGAGCAAAGCCCTCGCCCGAAAACTGGCCTCCGTTTTACAAAACCTAGCAAAATCATGCGGTGATCGCGCGGTGAAATTAGTACACTAGTTTAGTATTAGTAGTTTAGTAGCAGTAGCAAGTATAATTGGGAATAATTTATGGGCGAGCGGGTGAACCTGCCTTTCTCTCCCTCCTCTCTTACTCTCCTTCAATTTGTGTGTCAAACTGAGGTTAAACTATTTTAATCTTTCGTATCTTGTTTTCTTTTTTCAAACGATTTAAAGTATAATATTTCACACCACACGCACACTACCACCACCACCAAATCCGAATTTGGGTGTAGTTCAGTCTCCTTTTCAGTGTTGTATGGTAAAAACAAAGTTGGCGATGGATCCGTTTGCGTGTGTGTGTGTGAGAGTGTTTTTGCGTTTTGCGAGTGAGAATCGATTGCCTTTCTCTTTACCGTTTGCTTGATGGTTTTTCCTCTTGCTTTTTTCATTTTAAATCGCTAAAATCACTTAAATACTATAACTGAAATAACCGTACAAGAGCAATGAGCTGGATCCAAACTAGCTAGCTAGCTTACATTTTTTTTAAGCTATTCCATTTCAACACAAAAATGCACTTGCTCTTGACCGTTTCCTGGTGTGATTTGTGGGTGCGTTGTTGCATTCTTTTTTTCTTTTACTGTTTAGCTGCACCAGTAGTTGGAAGTAGTTGATTCGCTTTTCATTTCGCTTCTCCTATTATCGGTCCCTCGAAACGAAAGACACTGAAACATTGTTTAAAAAACTCCTAATAAAAAAAAGAACGATAAAGCAAGCAACTAATGCTCTTGTTTAGAGAATTAAAGAATAATTTTGAATTATTAAACCAATATTCAATCCGCGCACAGATTATCCCCAGTGAGACAGGTAGTAGTGATGTACAAGCACTACAATTGTTGTGAATGCATTACAAAAGCGGTTTTGGAGCTTGTTAATTTTAAGTATGTGTTTGGTTCATCTAATTTTTTTCATTTAATTTTATCTTCTATTTTATCCTTATCAGTTTCTATGACGATTGCGAAAACTAATACCCTTGTTTGTGTTTACTCTTTGCCGCAGAATGATTTATAATTTTCCTTTCCTTTTCATCTATTGTTTCGCATTTTCTTTCCGACTTAAAACAACATTCCTGGTTCGCTCGATCCAGCTGGGTACGAGAAACTAAAGTAAGAATAATTCAAGCACATGCAGTATATTCCATAGTAGTACAAGTGTAGCAGATTTTGATAGTAACCATTGGTAACTGGCGAAAAGTAGTTCGTGTTTGCCTTTCTCGGTAGTAGCACACACCAATGTTTTTAGCTTATTCTGCTCCTACTCTTTTTTGCTAGCCCGCTTTAGGTTTGTTTGTGTTTTTTTTTGTTTGTTTCTTTTAGTAGTTTTGCTAGTGTTTTTTTTCATTTTGTTATTCTAAATAAAATTGAAAAATTAGTATTAATCATTTGTTGTTTTTGTTGTGGTACTTTTGCGTTTACTTTCTAAAAATTTACGTTTTGAAGCGATTTGTTCCTGAAACAGTGAAAACATTAATGATTTTCTTTTATATATTTGCTTCCCGTTCAATGTAATACAATACGAACGACATGTAAGGGTTATTTTGTGTATTAAGTGACAAACACAAAACTACATGTAAATTTGCACAACTCACATAGCGCAAACCATTGGTGGAATAGTGTATCAAAGGATCAAAACATGTGAACCCAACCAATACAGCACGAAAAAGAGCTGAACACAATGAGACAAATCTCTCCGCGTCTTCTTCTGCTTCAAAGTGATACGTTCTCCTTTTTACAAAGGGATGATGTGGGTCCATTTAGTGTATTTTTGTTTTGTGAAAATTTTCATATTGAGACATTTTTTATCTTAGTAAGTAATGGAGGTGTGACACATATTTCTTCCCATTTCTTTTTGTTAGCTCTATAAGTGTGTGGGCAGTTTTGGATCAACATCGATTTGCATACAGTTTTGTGTTTTTTTGTTTGTTTGTTGTGTTGTTTGATTTTAGTTAAAATGTAAAGTATTGTTATTACTATATATTTTGAGGGGGTTAGTGTTTGCTTTTCTGCCAACGGTGTTAGTACACAGTTCGTGTGGTTTGACACGCTTTAATATTTATGCTTTGCTTTCAATATGTGTGATACTTTTGCATCTTCTGCTTGTTTCATCTTGTTTATGCCTTTTTTCGCTGCGCGTTTTGCGTACATATATATATTGTTTGTTTGTTTTCTTTTTCTCTTTACCTCCTATTTATGTCTTACAGTGTAGGGGGGGGGGGGGG